>JARHVA010002908.1:957500-1310000 GCA_037957365.1 Torreya grandis | reverse complement strand
ATTCTAAAACACAAGCCCTAAACTCTAAATCATAAATCCTAAACTCCAAACCTAAACCCTAAACCCTTACACTTAATCCCTAAACTCTTAACCCCAAGCCTAAAACCATGAAACATAATTCATAAACCTTAAAAATTAACTCCTAAACCAAAAATTCTTATCCCAAACCAAAAAGTGAAAACCCAAAACCTTAAACACTAAATGTAAATCCCTAAACCCTAAACTTATAACCCCAAAACCCAAACCATAAACACTAAATCCTAAATCTTAAACCCTGATCCCCAATCCCCAAACACTAAATCTAAAACCCTAAATAATAAACACTAAATCTAAAACCCTAAATACTAAACACTAGGTTTCAAACCCAAACCCTTAACCAAACCCCTAAGACCAAAACCCTGAACCTTACACCCTAAACCTTAAGTGTGAAACCATAAACCATAAACCCTAACCTAAACACCAAACCCAAACCCCAAAATCCAAACCCTTGGTCCCTTAAGCCATAAACCATAAATCCCAAACCTTTAAGCATAAAATATAAATTATAAGCCCTAAATCCTAATCCCTAATCCATAACACTAAAACTTTAATCCTAAATGCTAATCCCTCTACACCAAACCCTAAACTATGAATCTTGAACCATTAACCATAAACCTTAAACCCTAAATTTCTAAATCTTAAACCTCTAACCATAAACCATAATCTTGAGTTATCACCTCTATATAGAAAGGAGAAGGGCATTGACTAAGCCATATATTGAAAGGATAGGAGTCATTTTCACCTATATAGAGAAAGGAATGACTATAGACATTCATGTAAAAGGATTAAAGGTGGATTCAAGGTGAATCCTAAATAATTTTTGGGTTTTTTAATTAATGGGTCTATCAATATGGATAAGTGGCTATCCTATAGCATTCAACCTATAGCATACATATAGTAATGATGTAATCATTTATGCATTACATCTATCCCATACCTATTACTACATGTAGGTATGTTGTCATTCATACATGGTATATTCATGTATTCATGATATAGTCACTTATAAAAGACATAAATATAGTTGATCACCCTAGTACACTCCATTTACATCTAAACCTTTAACCCTAAACCCCAAACCCTAAACATCATCAACCTTGAATGTTGACCCTAAACCTAAACCCTAAATGCCATAAAACTTGAATGCTAATCACCCTAGTATAATCCCCATATAGTAATCCATCATGATCCTACATAATCTAATACACATGAATGAGAATAATCACCCTAGTGCACTCCAATCAGAATAAAAATAATTGAAACACCATTCAAGATTCATCTAGAAAAGATATTATTTAGTCTTAAATAAATTTCTACTGACTACTAGATTAGAACACACTCTAGTAGATGAGGGAGTTACTAAGGATAATGGAGTGATTAGGTATGATGAGGGCCAATGAGGGAATGGTTATGGATAATGAGGGATGAGGATAGATGAGGAGGGGGTGATTAGGGATAATTAAGGATGATGAGGGTTGATGAGGAATTGATTAGGGATAATGGAAGATGATGAAAGATTGACTAGAACTGATAAAAAATGATGATGGTTAATGAGGGAATTATTAGGGATGATGATGGATGATGAGAATGTGATTAAGGATGATGAGGGATGATGAGAGACTAATAAGGTATAATTAGGGTTGATGAGAGTTGATGAAGAAGTGTTTGGGGATGATTAAAGATAATGAGGGATGAATAGGGATGATGAGGGTTTATGAGGGAGTGATTAACAACAATGAAGGATGATGATAGCTAATAAGGAAGTGATTAGGGATAATGAGGGACAATGAGAACCTATGAGGGAGTGAATAGGGATGATAAGTGAATATTATCCTATCAATGAGGGAGTGATTAGGGATGATGAGGGTGAATGAGGGAGTGTCCTATGTGAATTTAGAGTGTGAGAATATGACTTTATTCTACATAACTTTGGAATAATGCATTAGATTAGAATCAAATAATGCATGGATTGACCATCTTTTTGACATTTGTTTTAGGTGAATGGTATCTTTTTAGAATTAATTTTAAATGGTGTTTAAATTTATTCTATTCCAAATGGAGTCTATTAGGGTGACTAGCTACATTCATGTATGGTATAAGTTATTGTATCATGGCTATAGGTAGATGTCATGTATGAGTGAATGCATACATATATGTAAAAGATATGTGATAGATGTCATGTATGAGTGATTGTATCATGACTATAGGTATGTTATAAGTTACATGCTACAGGGTAGTCATTTATGCATATTGATAAACCCATTGATTAAAAAACCCATAAATTAATTAGGAATCCACCTTCAAGCTCGGGAATTCAATCGATTAGGGCATACCCAAGTAGGTAAAGTAAGTAGGTCATACTCAATTAGGTAAAATATGGCACATAATCAATGGTATAGATATATTACATACATAATATGATTTGTAACCTTGTTTCTCATTCTATCTTCCAATCCTAAAATTTTAAAAACTAAGTATTAGCCATATTAGATTTTGAAAAACTAATTTTAAAATGGTAACTCCTATGCTCTGAAATCAATTTCATAAGATGTAGAGTGGCCCTAATTTGTTATATTTAGTAAAATAAATTTAAATTATAAGAATATAAAATTTAATATAAATTAAATGTAAACTTATACTTGTTATTACATTTATTTTACTAAATATATCCTTGTAAACACAAACAAAAAATCAATAACACAACAAAAAAAAGCACCTCAAATTGTACACAGAAACAAAACTACAACCAAAAACACATACACGTCTTCAAATGCAAAAAAAAATAGTTCTAATTGTAAAAATAAATAAATAAATGCCTTCAAATGCAAAAAAAATAGGTCTCTTTGCAAAAAAAATACCTTTGCAAAGGGCATGCATCCTTTACAAAGGGCATGTGTCCTTTAAACATTTCAATAATTTTTTTTGCATTTTCCCTCCAAATTTTCCTTAGGTACAAGCTTGGGGAGATCCAAACCTAGCTTAAAACTAGTCATGGAGCAACCCACTTAGTTTCTAAGAAATTTAGGAGTCTTTTTCATCTTTGTTGACAAATCTGATCAGGCAACTTTTATTATTTAAAAAAATATATATGTGTTTGTAGAGGAGAAAGTTTAGTTTTAGAATATATAATTTTTTTAATGTTAGAATTTAATTAATAATTATTACTTAATTTATACATAACATACCTATGGACTATATAAATATCATCACAAATTATCTTATAACTTTTTGAATATTAATTGAATGCTTATAAAACTTATATCTCAATAATTTGCACATTGTCAACTATGGTTTAAAAAAACTAATTTTCATGAAGTTAAGGTCAAAAAGTTGTGTTCGTACACTTGTAGTTTTGATTTTATAGTTGTCTTGACTTGTAAAGTTATTTTAAAATTATATATATTTTAAAATTAATAAAAAAATATTCTCAACTTTTTTTGACATTTAACCTTTCCATATATGAGTTTCATACAAAAATTTATTCGTTTACTCAAAAAAAGTATGTTTGTACATATGCCATCTCCTTATCTTTTCAGAAAAATTGACCAACCTATTGTCATAAATACATCTATTTCACACACTTTTATCATCTGGGTATTGAATTTTTTTATATATTTAAAAACTACATTAAAAATTACACAATTCATGTTCTCATGTCATTGTCAAATTCTTTTTTGAAGTATCTCTAGAATTCTCGCCAAGTTTAACTATTATTATTTTAGAAAAAGAAGTGTCATTTTATACCCCCCATTTTGTCCCTCATTATCCTACATCTACCCTTATGTAGACTGTGCAATGGATTGGTGGATATATGGTTCAAAATAATTTTAAGTTGGATGTAGACTTGATTTTAAATGATGCTTGTGAAATTAAGGTAAAAATATAATCCTAAAGTAAGTGGAAGGGGGTTGAATATAGATTTGAGTTGTCAGTTGATTATAGAACATTGTTTATCAAATAACTTGTAATAGTATATCTAGCCTAATGACCCGAATTGGGGGAAAATAGGGTAATAGACTTTGAATAGTTTTCAATTAAAAATGGATTATGACTTATAAATTAAGAGAAGAGGAATGAGAATAGAGGTTTGAGAAAGTATAAATCTTATGATTGATATCTAATTTCTATTTTTTGAGCATTAATGGTTTATTTGAATCATATGTAGTTCATAATGAAAAATTAAAGTTAATGTTAGTTTTAACAAACTAATATTTTTATATATGAACAAATACATGTATGCAATACATATTATGTATGTATTTGATAAGTATTGGTACATATATATGGAATATATCTGTATGAGGAATTATGTACCCATACACATATATAACATATATTTGTATATAGAGGATGTGTGTTTATAATTATGGTACTTGATTGTTAAATCAAGTTATAAACCTGAGAGGTAGTACACTAAGGTTATATGCATACAGCTCCTTAAAAGTATAGAAAGTTAATATCAATGAAGGATTTATGTTTAATGTGAGATAAGACATTAATTATAAGGTATTTTGGTCTTTTAAATTATTTATTACTAACTTGTTGTTAATTGAGAAATGTGTACACGGGAATAAATTGTGATAATGTTGGTTGTCATAGATGGTACTACATTTGAGCTACTTTTGGAAAGTTAGAAAAATTTAGTCTAAGTATAAAATATACCTAGTTGGTATAGAATATACTTTTTTATGTTTATTATTTATTTAATAAACAATATAGTTGAGATTAATTTCATACATTTGATGGACTAAATGTATGTACTTTGATTATTTTTGTACTTAGCATATTTTATGCCTACTGATAGGAAGTAATCCAATTGAATCTATTGTTTTTGTTTAAAATTAACCAAATATCATATTGATGGCAGTAAGTAAGCAATGACATATACTTCATTATCTTATCTAACATCATCAATGCAAGATGAGGGTAATACGAACAAGTGGTGTGTATGAATTTGAATGATCCTTGAGATATTAACTATTTAAAAACTTTAACAAACTTAATGTTTAGTTAAACATTATCATTTCATATGTATGATTTAAATGTTTGTGTGATATCATGTTAGAACGTATTTTATTTATGGTAGACATTATGTATTAAATATTTTACAGTACACGAGAACTAGCTTATCTCTATGGATTCCAAAACTATCGTTATATTACCATCTGTGAAGTGAAGGTTATTCCCTAGTTTGGGGATTGTATGTGAGATCAATGGTCTGTAGTTGGTGTGGAAAAGTACTTGGATGATGCTCTCCATCCAACAATAGTACTTCATTAGAGACTGCACTTGAGATTACTATAGAATACTAGAGTTTGTTGTGACTCATGCTCTGTGGAGCCTTGTATCTTGTTTTGTAATTATTATTGTGAAATTATTCCTTATGATAATGTAATTAATTATTCATTTGTGCATTGATATTAGTGGATGTAATATTGTATCAACTGTGGCTTAAATTGAGTATTTACCTTTTGGAATATATGTAGTTAAATGGAGTAATTTAGCATTGTACTTGATTTGTTTCTTATGATGATATTGATCAGTAATAGAATAGATTGTTACATACCTATTTTATGGTTAGCATACTTAGTGTGACATATTTGGATCACTAATTAGATTTTTATGGTGAAATCTCATGTATGAATATGTGGAATTAATTTTTAATTTTTTTTACCTTACTGTAGTAAATCCCAATGGGGATGTTACAAACTTTATACAATAATACTATCAAAGCTGCAAAGATGCCTATCCACTTTCTTGGAGGTAAGGGAAAACTCATAGCATTTACGTTCTTTATAATTGTACATACAAAGTATATATATATATATATATATATATATATATATATATATATATATATATATATATATATATATATATATAGGGTATTATATAGACTATAATATAGGGTTTAAATATATATATATATAGTCTATATAATACCCTATATATATATATATAAATTTAAACCCTATATTATAGTCTATATAATACCCTACATCCTATATATATATATATATATATATATATATATATATATATATATAATTTTAAACCCTATATTATAGTCTATATAATACCCTACATCTTGCTTGTCTATATAATACCTTTTACATTCTGTGTAGTGGTCTATTTTTTCCATCTTATTACAATCTACTTTGACTACTTTGAATAAGTTACTTTGACTAATTTGACTACTTTTAGTACCCTACATTGGAGTTCATTCATAAAGTATTTTAGTCATTTGATTTTATGTTTTGGGTTTGAACCGAATGCACTATTCCACTCTCCAACTGATGGTTGGTGTGGTAGGGACCCACTATATGTGTGGGCTCATTTTAAATTCAAATAATGTTAATAGACACTTTGAGGAATAGGTATGTTAATGATGCGTAAAAACTCTTTACTCATAGATAATATAGAGGTTGATTTGGTATATCTTTGATTTCATTTACTGATGCATGATGGGTTCTTTAAATAGTTTTAACACACTCAGATTGGCTTATAGATTAAGAGCGGAATACCAAGCATCATCATAATGACAATGTTGAAGTTGTGGTAAGATTTTCCTATTATAGTATAATCTAGATTTTCTTAAAGTATTTAGAGATTACCCTTTTTACCATTTTGTTAAGCTTTTATCGTACTTCACAATCAATTTTTATAGTGCTATGAAATAGTATTGTGATCTTCCTTTATGTATTTTTCCTTGTATAGGACCATGTTACCATCTCTGAGCAAGAAACATACTCACATTTTTAATGCGAGCATGACGACAATGTGTAATTTCATTTGACACATGAATGAAAGAAGAGAAGAAATGTTCACCTTAAAGTTTTATGTTTGATGGCTTATTCAGTTTGTGGAGATTCACTATATTTGTGTGATACATATTGTAAAATGTTATGACATACTATTCTCATATACAAAAGAATATATAAAGAAGAGAGTGCAAATATGTTTTTGAATTGTATTATGAATGAATTTGTTTAGCATTAAGAGACTTTTCCCATCAGGGAACTAGATGTACATAGTTACCTTGAATAAATAAAATTTATTATATTTCCTTGTTAAAGGGCTTTTTATGCATGTCTTTTGTGTTATTATCCTTCATTTTACTGTCTCCATTCTGTATCAAATTGATCGAGTTTAGCACAACTTACACTACCCTAAAAATAAGTTCCATTTATATGTTGATAGTACCAAAAAATTATATAAATAAAAGTACAAACACACAAAATTTCCCATGCGCATGCATGTATGCCAACATGTTTGAGATATATATAGAGCATGAAAAAGTATAAGATGCATACAATACATGTTCGTGAACTAGGAAAACCTTTCCTAGAAATAAAAAATCCTTTTTCAATTATAAACAATTTAAGACTAAAATAAACAAATGTGCATCTTGTCCTCTCTTTCCCTTAATAAACAATTGAAGACTAAAATAAACCACTTACAAAAAAAACCCTTGTGCACTTAATAAAAAAATTAAATACTAAAATAAACCATTATAAATGACAATATAAAGAATTTTACAATTTGAATAATTTGTTGAGAGGACTAGATCTTGTAATGTTCCCCATTGATCTTTATTGTATCTTAGAGCTCACTTCATCACTATAATGAAGACTAGGATATATGCATAAATCTTTTATTCACTTGCCTGTGATCTATATTGATCCTAATGCTTTGGGAATATTGATTTCATTTATATTTTATGTTAGGTTTAGGGTCCACATGTATGTCTGTATTAAACCTTGATATGATTGTAACATGCATATAAGGGACACAATAATAATCATGTCTTGGAACGTGGATTAATATGTGAGTTATATATGTTGACAATGCTAAATTTATTAAAGCATGATTGGGAATATTATATGTTATGAACGTTTACATTATATAACTTTATTTGACTAATTCTAAGAATACCTTATTAAAGTCTCTTCTCCCCTACTTGAAACTAAAGGCATAGTATTATGATGAACTCTCCATTGTAATGGGAACATTATTATGTGAATATGAAAATGGTTTTAACTTTATATATTTTTAAGGTAGAGTAGAAAATTAGTATATCAAATTAGTATACTCTTTATATTGGTAAGTATAACTCCTATCAGTTTGAGTCCTAGCTTTAGTACTTTTATTGGTATCATCCTATACAAGGCAAAAATAGATGAAGTGCCAATAACTACATGAAAACTTGAATAACTGCATAAAAGCTTAAATTTCCTATTTCAATATGTATACATTACATACATAGAGAATGATAAAATACAAGATGCATACAATACATGTGTTCATCAATAAAATATCAATGCATGTGGTCATCAATGCATACAATACCAAGTTATATACTAGGGACAATGAATTGCATTGACCTATATTTTTTTTCATAAATAACATATCCCCTTTTTTTAAAAATGCATTATTATGATTTTTTTTGTAAATAAAATATCCCCTTATTATAAAATTTATTATTATAATATGGAATAATAATAAGAAAGTGATCATGATAGAGAATCCTCTGCTCTCTCCATAAGATATCATCTAGATTTCCTCGTTTCTACATTTCCTCTTGGTATAGAATCACGTAGCAACACCATCAAAGCCACAAGGATGTTTATCCACTTTCTTGGAGGTAAGAGAAAACTCACATCGTTTACATTATTTTTAATGGTATACACATATCAAGTATATATATTCACTACTTGTATAACACCCTTTATTAAAGTCTATAGAATCCATGTATTTTACTTGTCTATATAATGGACTATTATTGTCCATGTTATTTTAGTCTATATAATGCCCTTATATCATTTTTACCTGTATAATACCTAATACATTCCGTGTAATGGTCTACTTTAGTCCATCTTGCTACATAAAGGAAAGGAGCCAATGAACCATTAGTTTACATAATGGTCTACTGTTCTCCATCTTATTACAGTCTATATAATGCACCTATGTATTAATGTCTATATAATACCCTATACATTATGTTTAATGGTATATTTTTGTCCATCTTGATGCATAAAGGAAAGGAGCTAATGAACTATTGGTTTGTATAATGGTCTACTATTATCCATCTTATTACAATCTATATAATGCCCCTATATATTTTGTGTCTGTATAATGATCTATACATTCTATGTAATGGTCTATTTTTGTCCATATTTTACATAAAGGAAAGGAGACAATGAACAATCATTCTGTATAATAGTCTATTGTTGTCCATTTTGATACAAAAAGTATAAGAACCAATGAAGCTACATGCCATTATACAATAATGTTTATGTTTTTTCAGTAGTGGACAGAAATAAATATAAAAGGAAAGGAATGAATGAAATATTCAATAGGAAATTTTTTGATATTTTGAGTGCAAATTGTGATCCCAACAATCAAACTTCAAGTGACATCCCTCCATAAGATTAGATGTCTATTTTTTTTGTTAGTGTCATATACTTACTAAATATCCAAGTTTTTAATTTTGTGCAGCTTCTAAGAAGTCCAATCCCACTCCCCAAACCAATTTTGTGGAACAATCTAAAGCTCTTGAATAAATTAGAGTAAATGTGGATGATGACCTTTGAGAATACAAACTAAGACATTCGAAGACTAGGTTGGTCATATGGGAGCAATGAGAAAAGGTTAACAAATAAAGGGAGGACAAATTGAAGGAAATCATTGAAGAAATGAATATAACCATATCATATCTGATAAATGACAACAAGGAGCTAAAGCTTTGTATTGAACATGTAAGGAAATAAAAACTACAGGCTTAGATATGGCTCGAGGATCAAATTGCATCACTAAGAGTATATGAAGTTGTTGCAAATGCTAGGGTTATTGATTTGGAAGTTGATAATTATAGGAATGTAAGACAAAATAAAATTTATGAGGAAGAGATCAAAGTGTGGAAAAAAATTTCAATCCATCTTGTGACTTTCCCTATAACAACTCCCACTACATCCATGCTTCCTAACTCCAACACCGATAACAATGACCATAATAAGCGTGTTCCTTTACTATGATACATTTCATTGAAGTTATTGACTTTTACATATATATTATTCATTTCATAGTAGTTTTTATCTTTTTAGTTATTCTATTTTTTTTAATTTGCAAAATATGAATAGGCATGCCTCACAAGAATGTTAAATTTGAAAAAATTACTAACACCCTTTATGCTGAATTGGCTAAATCAATACTTTTAAAGAACAACAAAATAATTAAATTAGTTGTGTATTTCCATATATTTAATCAATTTTTAGTAGTATCTTAATGGCAAGAAAGATAAATAACCAACTATTGCAAATAAAACACAAACAAACTATAAAATGATGGGAAACTACAAAGACAAATATGAGACCCAAATTCTATATTTTTCATTCACTCAAAATGGTCTGCTTTACAATTTCCCATACAAATGCTTATAAAAGCTTTCACATGTCTCTTGAATTTCCTCAAATGACTCTTCCTTTCCAAGACTATTTGACTTCCCTTTTGACAACTACTTTCTCTTTTTACTACAATTAATGACATATTACATTGCCCTTTATCTCTAATAACACTCACCTCAACTTAAAATGTGTCTTTTCTCGAGACAAAAAGGCCCTAAACATTCAATTTTTTTATAATTTTGATCCATTAAAAATGCATTTTAGGAAATATAATTACATAATCCTACTCTACTCTTTTCCTCATCCTCTTTCATCTCTTCATCATCTCACTCTCTTTCTCCATCTTTTTTTTTTTGACACTCTTCATCCTCTCTTACATCATCTCTTTCCACTTCTTTCTTCTCTCTTCTCTCTTCTATTCTACTTTAACTATCTATTACAACCTCATAATGCATTTAATTTTTTTCAAAAATCATAAAGACTTTACTTTGACCAAACCTTTTACACAACATGTGGGGAACATCAAAAATTTATAAGAGAAATCAAATTCTGCCAAAGGTAGTGACACTGCCCTTTGAAGACATCCACGTAGTCAAATTTCAATAAGTCATGACATGCCATATTTTATGCATAGATAGGGAAACTGAGACCATCATAAACTTCAAAACCTACCATTTTGAATCTGCTAGATACATCTTGTAAGAGTATAACAAGTATAACACTTCTCATAAAAAACATTTATCCATGCGTTATGTATCAACATCTACCAGTTACTATTTAGTGATGACCAAAATTCTACTCCAATACTTGCCCAACACTATACAATGTCATTCTTTGTGTATGTGTTCCATGACCCCACCATGAGGAGTATCATCATCCACATACCTTCTTTTTGGTGACACTCTTACCAAACTAACAACTCGTGGAAATAGATGAATCCATAGGCTAGAAGATAAAATGAAACTTTTTTCCAAAAATGTCTTGAAAAAAAAACAATGCATTGCTCAAAGATAGACAAATTCAATAGATTTATAATGGTATGTAGAGTAGTAAGTAATACCAAAATAATTCTATCACATCACATGAGATCAAACACACATTTCAACTTGAATCATATTTCATACCACGCAGATGTATGAAGGAGTTCCTCAAATAGCCAGTCCATGGAGGCCCATCATATCTTTAATCTTGTCATTCCCAGATCTATTCCATGACCCTAAAACAACAACAAATATATCTATGTCACTCACCAGTGTAACTCAACCAAACTAGATGGTGTTATGTCTATACTGACAAAAGGTTACCAAATGTCATGGCAATGCCTTCTCCTCTAGTTGGACTAAGTTGTGTCTATCCTACCTCTTTTATTAGCCCAGTGCCTCTTTCAAACCCTAAATAAAAATCAAATAGAATGCTCAAACTAAAAATATTCTATTTAAATTGTCAAATCTAAAAAATATGAGACCCTATACTTATCCCAACAAATCAAGATTTGAAAAACAAGGATAGACCATAATATGGGAGACCTAAAACTACAGTATTTTTAGACCTAGGCTCGAGTCACATAGCAAGACACACCATTGTTAGCAGTAGCTTAGTGGCAAGAAAGATAAATAACTAGCTATTGAAAATAAAACATGAGTAAACTATAAAATGATGAGAAACTATAAAGATAAAATATGAGACCCAAATACTATATTTTTCATTCACTCAAAATGATTTGCTTTACAATTTCCCATACAAATGCTTATAAAAACTTTCACATGACTCTTGAATTTCTTCAAATGACTCTTCCTTTCCAAGACTATTTGACTTCCCTTTTGACACCTATTTTCTCCTTTTAATACAACTAATGACAAATTACATTGCTCTTGATCTCTATTAACATCAATTTTGTATATGTCAGTCAGTTTTAATGTTTTTCAACATGGCCAACATTTAGTTATACAAGGATTCAAAATTTTAGGATATATAACATCTCATTACAAATACAAAGATAACCAAGCAACTTTAGCTCAACCTATATACATCATTCTTCATGGAACTGATTTTGGTCTGCATCTTTGTAGTTGCTCTATCTAATTCATCCTGAAAAGTAATGTGCTTTGATCTCACTTTATGTTTCAAAGGCAATTGGGAATGTTCATTTTCTGGAGGTGCATGCTTGTGGATTTCCATATTCTATACAAACTATCTTGAACGTCGTAGACTAGTCCAAAAACCATCTTCTACACATTGGAAAGGTTGTGCATGGGGATGATTCACCTCACCATAATTGAAAATTGACCTTCTTCAAAACCTATTATAACCATCTTCAACAATATTCTCAAAGAAATTAAGACTTCTCCTATCAACTAGAAGAGTGAGAAATGCATTGTCCAGCAATCTATGGATCTTGAGAATTTGTGAATCATTTGGATCATCCACATCATTGATAATATTATCATTTGCAATAATATTAGCAACATTGTCATGGGTAAGGCCATCAAAAATGTTATTGGCGTCATCTTAAACAAGTCAAAAATAGATGATTGTCAATAATTGTATGAATATCCATGAAAATCATTTACAATTTCAACAAAATAAAGACAAATAAGAATCAATACACATATAATACTTACATGGGCATCAAAAAGGACATAAACAATGCGTCTTGATAAAAATTACTTCCCAAATTTCTTTCTCAGTTCATCGAATTTCAACATGTTCTTATAAAGCTGGCCTTGGGTTGACCACATGCATTCACACATTGCAAAAGACTGACTCACCATTCTATCCTTGTAAAAAGTTTCTTATTTGCTTTGGCTTCTCACCCATGCCACATCAAGGTCAATCTCATTGAACATCACATTGCCATTAGGGATAATTTGTGATTTCATCCATGACTTGTTCTCTGACTACTCAAGCTTGAAGTTCTTGTAAAACCCATTTTCTTTGCACATTTGGCTCCACCAGTAATACACAAATAGAATATACACTAACTAATCCACTCTTCGATGAGATGAAATTTTGATTTCATTTAGAAATATGTGCTTCAAATGAAATTGTAATACTTATATGGTATCATTTATCTCTTCACCTACATGGGGAATTGTATGCAAACATCTTTCCCACATGCTAATACAGTCGAACCATTGATCTTTTCAATAGTTGATAAATGATTCTTGAGATACATATTATTACATGGATAGGTTCACATCATACACTCCTACCTATTTAGTAGGTGACTTGTGCATTATTTCACCCAAGCTTATAAATATTTTCTGCCTTGTTTCAACATTATTAACCTTTAACATCAATTATTTTATCCACACTCTCCTCACATGCCAACTGCAAAGGTATACCTCGCATTAAAATACTTCCCTGGACTCACAATGACAAAGTAAACATAACAAAATTAGAAAACAAATAATTGTTTTAAAAAACAACAATAAACATTTATAATAGACATGGGATCAACTTACCTAATAACAATAATTTTAGAGCAAGCATCGTCCACCATGAAAACATTTGATTTCCATTCTAACATGTGACAATGCACACTAACCACTAGATTATGCATCCACAATGTTAGGTCCAAAATAATATTCCTCAACATCAATACCCATGCAACAGGAAGTCCATTGTGCATACTATCAAATACAAGAAGCGTGTATAAAATGAACTTCATCAGAAAACACAAACATAAGTCTTATACAATAAAAAGTGTGAAGTTTCTGTGGAGTACCTTATACAATAATATAAGTATTATACAATAATAAGTCTTAGTCAAATTTGGAAATCTGCAAGTACCTTCTATGCTTTTGTCTCATATGGGGAGTCCATTAAAAGTATACTATTATGTGTATACTTCAACATCCACTGACGTTGCTGAGGAAAATGGAGGCCTAAGACAAAGGGTTACTCCTCCTTTCCTATTTTTTAAAATTCTTCATACACATACTTTTTTAACATTTTTAGTGACAAATGTTCGAATACAATCCGCATCACTAGGATCGAATTTGTATCCTGCTTTCTTCATCCTTCTCTTAATATTGTGGATGTCATATTTAATCATGAAATCATCCCTCTTCGTCTGTCCTTCGAATAATGTCAGTTTTTTATGTACCATATCATGATTCTTTTGGTGAACAAGTTCAGGAGTCAGGCCCAACAACAACCTCTCGACCCAATCCTTTAATGCATCACTTATGAATGGAGCCAAAGTACAATAACTTGATCTTAAAATTAATCCCAAATAAGAATACCATCAAATTCAAACAATCAACAATAAAGTTAATGGGTTTCCATGATCTCTCTATTATTAACTTGATTGAGTTGGCAAAGAAAATGAACAAAATAACTTATTCATTCAACGCATAATTTATTTAATAAGTTTGTATAATTAAGATATACTATATAGAATTCATTGAACACATAACCTATTCAATGTTAGTTACTACTTCAAACAGAACTCACACTCCTATACTCTGCGTCCTACAATAGGGCATTGACTGTATTGTTAACTGCTTGAACCCCTGACTGTATTTTATTATTGAGCTCAAACTGATAGTGGTTATAACTATACTTGACTACATGTAGACAACAAAGGTCAAATTTTCAAACATCATTTACAGTATAAAGATAGAATACAAAGGCATAGAGTGCAAATTTCTTTATATATAACATACCCAACAATTCATATGCGTTCACTGAATTATATGTATCATATCCTAATTACACAAACTATTTGATAAATTATGCATTGCATAAATGATTATGCCCTAACTAATCATTAATTCCTTCACACAGTCAACATAAAACAAACCCAAATCTAGATTCAATAATGTAGACAAAGCAATTCATTGTAGCTACCACATTGTATAGTAAAATGTCTCCCCAAAAATGCTCTTACTATTCGTGCTTCTGGAATTAGGTAATGGTCAACGAGCTCTTGCACATGTAGTAGAGGAATACTATAATAGCAATTGAGAAATGGTATACTCTTTGAATAGGTAAAAGGTGCACAAGTAACAAGTCAACATATATTAACATTTTATTTCTCAACTGTCATTTGGCTTAACCGTTGTTGTTTACCTTAACCACTATCATTTATCTTAACCATTGTTTGCCTTAACATATTGTTAAGGGACGTTAACACCATTGTGAATGCTAAACTTTGACCGATTTGATAGACCAGGCATACACATCAATGGGAAATACGAACGCTACTACTAATTAAGGTGCTCCCTTAAAAAGTATACAATGTTTCGTAATTTCATAATACTTTAATCTAATTCTAACCATCCTTTGAAGCCCACTCACGGCTTCAAGATCTCAATGTGGTTTCTCGAAGTTCCAATGGCTTTAAAATCTCGAGACAGGTGTTTAATGATTTCAAGGCATTTTCAAACAGTTGCAACAACCTTCTCAAGTAGCCCAGTTACCAATGTCAATTAGACGGTTCGTTTTCGAAGAACTCCTCTTAATGCACGATGACTTTGAAATCCCGGATAGGTCTAAGTCTGCAGAGATATCAAAATATTTTCAACAGTCTTAAGACAACTATTGAAAACTTGATCAGGTCTTTAATGATTTTAATGTGATTTGAAGCAGTTGCATACAGATTTTTCCAAGCCCGCACAGCTCCCTAAGACTTCAAAGTGGTTTACAAGTTGCATATGGATTTCTCAGGCGCGAATAACATCAACAGGTTTCGTAGCCCAGTTAAATCAAGAAAAGTCACGGAGGAGTAAAGCACTCGGTGTTATTTGTATTTTTAAAACACAGACAAGTTTTTGTCTCTTAGGACCTATTTCAAAAAGCTCCCACACATTTCTATTCGGCATTATAATGCTTGACTAGGTCGCCAATAACAACACATTCTCCAATTGCTCCTACAAAATAATGCATTCAACTATTAAAAAAGTTAAAAGTTCTTGTTGAACACATCATTCTCTCTGCTTTTGCATATGACCACATCAACTAATGTTAAATCAATATCAAAGACTCGCTCATATTTATTAAGCTTAGGGTTTCAAACAACAGGCTTGAGTGACTCGAAATAAAAAATAAACCCTGATCTTTGCCTTGCATTTCAACAGAATCTGAGAGTTTCTTTTCACCCCTCATATCTGTAAGCCCTGCACTGCACTTGTCAGGTTTCTGACCCTTGTCTCGTGCTACCTTGGAACCGAAAACCTGATTCATACCTGTTAGAACTCTGGTACCTACAGAGCAGTCTAAAAATTTCACTCAATGAAAATCGAGACTTTTTGTTGGATATGGTCAAGAACCTCCCAATTAAAATATTGTAATGCAAATCGAACCAAAATGTCTAATCTAATGCTGAACTTGTTTCTGGTGAGTGGAATAGAGATCCAAATTTTAAGATGAGATATATGCTTTTCTGGTTTCATTATTACAAAGAGAATCTACATCGTAGTTTTGCAAATGAAAGGGAAGACTACAATGCAGAATATAAGGAATTCAATGCAGTTCTATGAGGTCTTTACAAGTTCCAGCATCCATTCGAGGCAAGCCTTCGAATGGTAGGTTTTGATAACTTCCAATACAAAACAATATTTAAACCCTAGATTGGCAAGAAGTTTAGCAAATCCATGGACCTCAACCTAATGCAGAAACATACACCATCATAATTGATTTTTGCACCCTTAACAAAGATATAGATTTTGCTTGTGGATTGATAGCCAAAATGTTGCCACATGGATCTAAAAACCATGCTTACACTTACACAAGCATCATGAAGATAATGTTAGCAAACAATGAATTTGAAAATGTACTTACAATTCTAGAGGAAATGAAAGAAGAGGGAATTTGTTTAGATGTTATAGTCTAAAACACTATACTTCGTCAAGATTTTGAGAAGAGAATGAAACTGTTTAGAGAAACATGAAATCCACTTATGAATAACTTGTATTTGATGAAATACCTACAGTTGGTATTGAGTGCATTATGGGTAAATTATTTCCATTGAGTTGGTTGAGTTTTCTTTCAAGGAATTATGCCCCTGAGCATGAAAAGCTCAGCCACCTTCAAAATCCTCCTTTTTTGTAATTTTTTTTTATTGGAACATTCTAAAGGAGCTCGAAAAATTAGCAAACTTGAAGCACCTAAGGAAAGTTGATTTTTCATCCAACTACATTGGAGGAAAAATTCCCACTTTGTTAGATCACTTAGGCAGGTCAAGTTTCAAATGAAATTGCTTCTATTGACTTCAACTAGATTGTGGTCATAGAGGAGCACAATTTGACAATGTCATTTTCCCAACTTTTAATTTGTGCATTTTGGCAATGTCACTTTCATAAAGTTTAGGTTATGAAAGTAGTTATAATAGCACTTTTTCAAGTGTTCAAAATGTTAGAAAATGTAGTTATGTCTTGCAACCACCACTTTGTAGATTATAAATAAGATTTTTCAAATCATTGTAAGGAATTTTTCACATGAGAATTTTTGGCAAGATTGAAGGAAAGAGTTTGTATGTAGAGCTCTATAAAAAATTAATATAGAATGAATTTAAAAGAATTTGTGCAACATTTTTTTCTAGATGATTAATGCATATGAGAACATTTTCATCCTTTTTCTTTCAATTTTCTAAAATACTATATTTACATAGTCAAAGATGTAAAAGTTTTAGTATGGAAGTTCACTTAAATCTACATTGAGGATTGTGTGATTGAAAAGACTTGATGAGATTGAAAAGAAATTTGATATTTACTTTCATAGGGAAATGCAAGGTTGTTGTATGCCATTTTTGGTTATCTAGTATCCTTGGTTTATATATTTTATTCATATGTTTAAAATATGTCTTTCCTACCTCATTTCAATAATAAAGGTTTTCATTATTGAATATTCTCCTCTTCATGATTATTATAGCATCTTTTTGTGTTTAACTGGATAAAATAGTCCCATTATCCCTTCTTCCCTTCTTTTCTACCTGTTCTCCTTTCCATCCTTTCCTTCATTTCTCATTTCTATCACCTTCTCATACTTTATGGTTAAAATTACAAACCCCCATAGAAAACAATTTTCTATAAATAATTTATTTTCTGCATTATATTTATTTCCAATAAAGGTAGCTCTACCTTCCAATAGAAGAGGGACTCAATATCCAAATTGTTGACCAAAAACCCGTAGTTTGTCTCCCTAAATGTTTTTTCAACCAACAATTTTTAATGACTCCACTGGGGATCAAAGTGCCTTGTGCACTCAATTTTCAAATATTTTAAGGAACTTCCTCTAGAATGGAGGTTGGTGACTTTCTTGAGATGAAGTACATAGTGCCTTGTTTTAACCTTTTAGGACTTAGTGAGTGTAAATCTTATGTTGTTAAAGGGATGAGAATGAAAATAATTTGGAATGAAAACTAGAAATAACTAATTTAACAACTTTTCATAATAGTAAGTATGGAGAGAAAGAGTACTTATTTGGAATAAAATAGACCTTTTATAGATCAAAGCACTAAAATAGGCTTGAGAAATAGGCATACACTTTTCGTTCTATGATTATGGTTGAAATCTACTCTTGGATATTAGCATCAATATCAGGACAATAGTGCCATGTGGTGTTAGTGTCCAATTATGGTGCTAGTGTCCCTCCTGTAGGAATTGTTTAGAACTTTCAAGAAAGCTATCGAAGGTTCTAGGGATCCTATAGGTGGTTCTATGTCATCTGGGGGCTTGCCTGTGTCATTATTTTAGCTGAATCTCTTGTGAAACCCTAATGAGTACCTACACACATGAAATAATGATTAGATCAAATATAAAAAGGAAGGGAAATTTTGGGTTATGTGATGTTATGATTGTGCATGGTAGAATCCATGTTGTCCTAGTTGCTACCTATATTAACCCTAATGTTAGGGGTATCATATCGCATGTAGTTATCCTTTAAGAAATATGCATAATAAACTTGCATGGTATGTTAGAATGAATTTCACTTAGGCCTTTCTTTGATCAAGCATGCAATGTCTAGATGTGATAGTTGAGTAGTATGTATAGTATTGAGCTATACCATTGACTAATTTTATGCAATTATGTGCCAAAATAGTAAGTGTTGTATGTAAAATGCCTTGTGAGGCTTTTTATATAGAAAGTAATTTGATTTGAATATAAGACCTTGTTCGTTGGCTGATAAGTTGTAAAAGAGGAATAAAAAATGTAAGAGAAGGCTCAAGGTAGGGTTATGACTCAAACACAAGAGAAAATGACTGTTGACACTAGAGCCATAATTAGACACTAGCGCTACATGGAGACACTATCTTGAAAATGGTGCTAGTGTCTTGAGGCCTAAAAATAGAGTTAAGACCAAGCAGGATAGGATAGGTACCCCTGTGACTGAGAGGAGGTGACTTAGGACCATTAACGGTGCAATAAATAGAAAAAATAAGACATAATAAAGATCAAAAGACTCAAAATGACCATGCAAATAAGGATTATATTCATCATTAAGACTTTCATGTGAAAGAGCAACAAAAGATATAGTACTTGTGGTTGCCTAACCAAATTAAGGTGTTTACATTTGCCCTCATTTTATTATAGTAATGAAATGAAATAAAATTACTAGAGTAAAAGAAAAATAAGAACACATACTTGTACTTACCAATGTGAATGTGTTCTAGACCTACCCCACTTCTTGACCAGATAAGTGGACATGAGTTGGAGTGAGGAACTCCATAATGTGGATGTCCTCTATATTGAATCTGAATGGTGCACTAAATTGTGAGGAACAAAACCTTATTTTTCCCCCACCCTGATATTTATACTGAATCTAAGTATATAAATTGAAAACATAGAGAAATAAGGTTCACTTTCCCCCACTCTGAAATCTAAACTAAATCTAGGTATGTAAACTGAATGTGTAGAGAAACAAGGCTCCCTTGCCTCACTCTGATATCTAAACTAAATGTGTGGAAAAACAAGGATTGCTCGCCCCCACTCTAATATCTGAACGAATTTGGGTATGTAAACTGAGTTTGGTGGAAGGCTATGGATAAACCATTGTATATGGTCTTGTGATCCAAATTGGTGAAAACATAGTGACATCTTGGTGATGATACTAAGTGTAACTTGATAATCTAAAAATAGAGATCAAGGACATGTGTTATGCATCATGCCCCCTAATCCTGATATCTGAGTAATGTAGTTGTGTATCTGAATATTTATATATTTGAGTGAACCTATATATTTGAGTAGACCTGTGTATCTGAATATTTATATATCTACATAGACCTATGCATCTAAATAGATGTATCTAAGTAGAACTATGCATATGAATATTTATATATTTGCGTAGACCTATGTGTCTAAATAGTTATATCTAAGCAGATACATATATCTATATAAACCTATACATATGAGTATATGCATATCTATGTAGATGTGTGTGTCTAAATAGTTGTATCTAAGTAGACTTGTGTATCTATATGAATTTGTGTATCTGAATATTTGAATATCTGCGTAGTTGTATTTGATTAGTCCTGTGTGTCTGAATAGCTATATTTGAGTGAACCTATGTGTATGAATTTTTGTATGTCTGAAGTAATATGTGTGTATTCCCCCCCCCTTTTGGTGAGAGAGCTAAGATTGGGTGTAAGGGCATCTAAAAAAAAGTGGTAATGATTGGATGTACTAGTGTTAATTAGCGGGTGTTATGTTGTTTTTAGTTTGAATAAATTTTTTATTGTGTCAGAGTTCATTGTTGAAATTGATAATGGGATAAACATTTTATCTATATTGATTTTATTAAGTAAATATCATTTGTGTCATTTTGTAGAGTTAAAATAGATTAAGATATTGGTTTAACCAATATAGGACAAGGCACATTGATGTCAAATCCCACGTACAAGGGATGGTTCATAAATCAGAGTTATGCTTCTCAAGATATAGTGTTGGAAAGAAATTGGTATTTGTTGGTGAAATTGGCATGGAAGGTCAACCTTAATAAGATGGAATTTGAAAAATGTGACTTAAATAGGTTATTTAATTAGTTTATTAGTTCATTTGAAACATTTGAGTTAAAACTAACAGATTATCTGAGTTAGAGAATATGTTGAGGAGATGAGGAACCAAAAATCTATGTTGGGGAGTTGGTTACCTTGGTAAGGGGCCCATACTATTCCCTGTTGTTGTCATTTGTAATGTATTCTTTACTATTTTTATTGAAAATCTGATAGATTTAGGGCCTATTTTAGAAAAGTGGCACTTTTTTCCTGATATGGGTGTTATCCAAGACTTGGCACTAGTGTCCAAGATATGGTGTTATTGTCTAATGTTATTGTCCTATATGTACTAATAGTGTCTAATAGGCATGATCTATAATGCTTATTGTTGTTGACTTATTTTTTATGCCTATTTTTATATATCAGTTTATATTTTACATTATTGATGCCATACTTGGTTGTACTTTTGTAGGTTAATGCACATATGACAGAGTTTCAAACTAGCTAGATGATGGAGACCCTAGGGGTCTACCCATGATAGATGTTGAGATGGTCATGTTTGAGAGAGTGGGTATATGACATGTGGCATTCCTAGAGCTGATTCCCTAGGATAAGTACATGATGACTACACTATACGAGAGATGGGATGCAAATACATGCACTTTCTAATTACCGACTGGGGAGATGACCGTTACTCTAAAGGATGTATATAGGATCTTTTGGCTACCTATTTCTGGAAAAAAACCATATTACATTAAGATACTAGTGATCGAGTTATACATCAGGATTTTAGGTATTTCTTTGTTATAGCTATAAGGATGCATCATGTAGGGAGCCACAATGATAAACTATTAGCAATGATTATCACTATCAATGTTACATGATTGTGAAAGTTCTTAGCTATTTTATTATCTTTATTTGTGACTGTAGATGTAAGTGGGGCATTGATCTCCTATAAGATGTATGAGATAGTGCAGGAAATAAAGAAGCATACTACCATATATTCATGGGGTTGGTGTTGAGGTATGATGTGTAAACATTATTAATTTAATGTTATTATTGTTAGTTATAATAATATGTTAATATGTTTGTAATAGTTTTATATATGCTAGTAGTTAGCCAAATATATTGTTGGTAATAATATACTCATATATAGTGTTTAAGTTAATCAGAGTTTGTTTAGGTGAATGATTTATAGAGATTCGAGGCCCCAAATATAGGAAATACTTTTCCTATAAAATTTGTATCTTCCATATGGAATTATGTAGCAGTAGAAATAATATAACAGAGATATTATTTTTTGTGAATTATCTATGTTTGCTTCCATAATTTTTTGTCTTGTTCTTTATGTAGAACTGAACCAGCTCTATCATCTAGTATCAGAGTGGGAGTTTAATGTAATGGATTATTGATGACATTTGAAGGGGTAGACTCATTGTATTTCTGATTACCCCTATTGATGTTATTTTGAGTGATAAGATGTTTGTAAGTAAGGTTTGCAGAAATAAGAGTGCTTATATAGAGTAGATATGTGCATTGCATATTTATATAATTTGATGCTAGATAAAACATCTTCCATCAAGTATCAGATTTATCCACATCGAAGGTCAACTCACAGTCTCCCCAATACACATTTTGAAGAATAGCAAACTCGTCAAGGCTCATGAGCAATTTCTGCCTGTACTAGTTCATGATAGATCTAAAGATTAAAGAGAAATCAGCATTTCAAGTTTGACATTAATTGTCTCCTATACTTGTGCATCATTTGATCTATATACACATAGTGCCATCTAAAATTGTAGATATCATGATTTTCTCAACATACATAATCTAATCAATGATCGACTATTGTATATTTGATTTTGTTAGAATGTTGGATCATACCATATAAATTCCTATGCACCACCTTCCATGGCATGTTCCACCAATCTTCACTTTCATTCATACCATCTATGCAAATGTTTCTTTCCAATAGAAACCTTGACAACATCCTAGTTTGATCCACATGCATTTTTGACTCCTTGTAGACCTATATACATTTATTTCTAACACTGCCTTTCATGCATGGATAATTGTAATCTATCAGATTTGTCACTGTGCACCTATTTTGCTTACAATCTTAATGTATGAATTTAGGTTGAGTCATTAGTTTAGTTAAATAATTTTTTTTCTATATAGTAAATATTAATAGGTAAACCTGCAAAGGTATACCTCGTATTGAAACACTTCCCTCAAATCATAATAACAAAATTAGCAAACAAAGAATTATTTTAGAAAAAATAATAAATATTTATACTAGACATGGGCTCAACTTACCTAATAGCAATAATTTTAGCACGAGCATCGCCCACCATGAAAGCATTCGGTTTTCATGCCAACAAGTGACAATGGGCACTGACCATTAGCTTCTACATCTATGATGTCAGGTCCAGAATAGTATCCCTCAACATCAACACCCATGAAATAGGAAATCCATTGTGCATACCATCAAATATAAGAAGTATGTACAACATGAACTACATCATAAAACATAATCATAAGTATTATACAATAACAAGTGTGAATTTTCTATGGAGTACTTTATACAATAACATAAGTCTTATAGAATAACATAAGTATTATACAATAATAAGTCAGTCAAATTTGTAAATCCAAAAGTACCTTAGTGCATTTGTGGAGTCCATTAAAAATATACTATTGTGTGCATACTTCAACATCCACTAACATTGCTAAGGAAGATGGAGGCCTAAGGTGAAGAGTTGATCCTCCTTTCCTATTTTTTCAATTTATTCATACACAAATACTTTTTCAAAAAAATTATTGACAAATATTCAAACACTATCTACATCACTAGGATCAAATTTGTATTCTACTTTCTTCATCCTTCTCTAAATATTGTGAATGTCATATTTAGTCATGAAATCACCCCTCTCCATTTGTCCATTGAAAAATGTAAGTTTTTCATGCACCATGTCATGATGCTTTTGGTAAACAAGTTTAGGAGTCAGGACTAAGAACAACAAATTTTCCACCCAATTCTTCAATGTATCACTTATGAATAGAGCCAGAGTATAACGATTACCCCTAAAGTCATCGATCTCTTGCCCATGTCAAACTATGTGTTGGCAGTCTATATGACCCATGCTTTTAGACATAATCAAAGCTTGTTCTTATATCTTTAGCAACACACAGATATAAAAGTGACATTGGCATCTATGACACACATGCTTATGGCTAGGTCAACTGCCAATACCAACCTTTGAAATATTTGAAATGTCATAATATGAGTCATCTTCTACACTATAATCCTTGGGGCCACATGTACACTAATACCTATATCATAATAGGAACTCCATAGTGTTGGCCAAAGAAGTGGACATGAATTGGAGTGAAATATGTGAAGAGGAACTCCATAGTGTGGATGTTATTTATATTGAATCTGAATGGTACACTAATTGTGAGGAACAAAACCCTATTTTTCCTCCACCCTGATATTTGTACTGAATTTGATTATATAAACTAAATATGTGGAGAAACAAGGTTCACTTGCCCCCACTCTAATATCTAAATTGAATCTAGGTATGTAAACTAAATGTGTGGAGAAACAAGGCTTACTTTCCCCCACTCTGATATCTGAACTGAATCTGGGTATGTAAACTAAATATGTGGAGAAACAAGGCTTGTTTGCCCCCACTCTAATATCTAAACTAAATTTGGGTATGCAAACTGAGTCTAGTGGAAGGTTATGGATAAACCATTGTAGATGGTCTTGTGACCCAAACTAGTGAAAACCTTGTGACATTTTGGTGATGATACTAAGTGTAACTTGATAATCTAAAAATAGAGATCTAGGACGTGTTATGCATCATGCCCCCTAATCTTGATATTTGAGTAATGCAGTTGTGTATCTGAATATTTATATATTTGAGTGAACCTGTATATTTGAATAGACCTGTGTGTTTAAATAGTTCTATTTGAGTAGACCTATGTATCTAAATATCTTATATCTACATTGACCTATGCATTTGAATAGATGTATCTAAGTAGACCTATGCATATGAATATCTATATATCTACATAGACATATGTGTCTAAATAGTTGTATCTAAGTAGACACATGTATCTATATAAACTTATGCATATGAACATATGCATATCCATGTAGACGTGTGTGTTTGAATAGTTGTATCTAAGTAGACCTGTGTATCTATATGAACATGTGCATCTGAATATCTATATATCTACATAGTTGTATTTGAGTAGACCTATGTGTCTAAATAGCTATATTTGAGTGAACCTATGTGTATGAATCTTTGTATGTCTAAATCAGTGTGTGTATTTCCCCCTTTTGGTGAGAGAGTCAAGATTGGGGTGAGGGTGTCTAACTAAAAGTGGTAATGATCAAATTTAATAGCATTAATTAGTAGGTGTGATGTTGTTTTTAGTTTGAATAGTTTGTTTATTGTGTCAGATTTAATTGTTGAAATTGATAATGGGATAAACATTTTGTCTATATTGAGTTTATCATGTAAATATCATTTTTGTCATTTTGTATAATTAAAATTGATTAAGATATTGGTTTAACCAATATAGGGTGAGGCACATTGATGTCAAATCCCATGTACAAGAGACAGTTCATAAATCAAAGTTACAATTCCCAAGATATAGTGTTGGAAAGAAATTGGTATTAGTTGGTGAAATTGGCATGTAAGGTCAACTTTAATAAGATGGAATTTGATAAATGTGACTTAAATAGGTTATTTGATTAGTTTATCAATTCATTTGAAACATTTGAGTTTAGACTAATTATTTATCTCAATTAGAGAATACGTTAAGGAGATGAAGAGCCATAAATCCATGCTAGGGAGGTAGTTACCTTGGTAAGGAGCCCATACTATTTCTTGTTGTTGTCATTTGTAATGTATTTTTTACTATTTTTATTGAAAAAATGATAGTTTTAAGGCCTATTTTAGAAAAGTGGCACTTTTATCCTGATATGGGTGTTATTATCCAAGACCTAGCACTAGTGTCTAAGATATGGTGGTACTGTCTCGTGCTATTGTTTTGTATGCAGTGCTAGTGTCCAATAAGCCTGATCTATAATGCTTATTGTTTTTTACTTATTTTTTATGCTTGTTTTTATATATTGGTTTATATTTTGCATTATTAATGCCATATTTGGTTGTACTTTAATAGGTTGATGCATGCATGAGAGAGTTTCAGACCAGCTAGATGATGGAGACCCTATGGGGTCGACCCATGATAGATTTTGAGATGGTCATGATTGAGAGTAGGTCTAAGACATGTGGAATTCTTAGAGCTGATGCCTTAGGATAAACACATAATGACTACACTATGTGAGAGATGGGATGAAGATACATGTACTTTATGGTTACCTATTGGAGAGATCATTGTTACCCTAAAGGATGTGTATAGGATCTCGTGGCTACCTATTTTTAAGCAAAGGACCATATTACATAAAGATACTAGTGATCGAGATATACATCAAGATTTTAGGTATTTTTTGCTATAGCTACAAGGATGCATTGTACAGAGAGCCACAATGATATAATATTGACATTGATTATCACTA
This sequence comes from Torreya grandis, assembly GCA_037957365.1. Taxonomy (NCBI): domain Eukaryota; kingdom Viridiplantae; phylum Streptophyta; class Pinopsida; order Cupressales; family Taxaceae; genus Torreya; species Torreya grandis. The sequence goes on along the minus strand of JARHVA010002908.1, from coordinate 1,283,029 downwards.
TCGATGTTACATGATTACGATAATTCTTAGCTATTTTATTAGCTTCATTTATGGCTGTAGATGGAAGTGGGGGTATTGATCTCCTATAGGATGCATGAGATAGTGCAAGATATAGAGGAGCATATTACCATATATTTGTGGGGTTGGTGTTGAGGTATGATGTGTAAACATTATTAATTTAATGTTATTATTGTTAGTTACAAAATATGTTAATATTTTTGTAATAATTTTATATAGGTTAGTAGTTACACAAATATATTATTGATAACAATATATTCATATATAGTGTTTAATTTATTCAGAGTTTGTTTAAGTGAGTGATTTATGAAGATTTGAGCTCCCCAAATATAGGAAATACTTTTCCTATATAATTTTTATCTCCCATATGGAATTATACAACAGCATAAATAATATATCAAAGATATTATTTTGTGTGAATTATCTATGTTCGATTCCATAATTTTCCATCTTGTTTTTTATGTTGAACGAAACTAGCTCTATCATCTGGTATCAGAGTGAGAGTTTAATGTAATGGATTGTTGATGACATTTGAAGGGTCTAACTCATTATGTTTCTGATTTCCCCTATTGATGTTATTTTGAGTGATAAGATGTTTGTAGGTGTTTGTTAGTAAGGTTTGCAGAAATAAGAGTGTTTATATAGAGTAGATATGTGCATTGAATATTTACAGAATTTGGTGCTAGCTAAAATGTCTTCCATCAATCATTATATTTATCCACATCAAAGGTCAACTCACAATATCCCTAATACACATCTTGAAGAATAAAAAACTCGTCAAGGCTCGTGAGAAATTTTTGGCTATATTGGTTCATGATAGATCTGAAGATTAAAGAGAAATTGTCATTTCAAGTTTTCCATTGATTGTCTCCTATATGTGTGCATCATTTGAGCTATATACACATATTTCTATCTAAAATCATAGATATCATGGTTTTCTCAGCATACACAATCTAATCAATGATCAACTATTGTAGATCTACTTTTGTTAGAATGTTGGCTCATACTGTATAAATTCATGTGCCATCTTCCACGGCCTATTCCACTAGTCTTTACTTTCATTCATACACTCCAAGCAATGGTTCTTTCTAAAAACAAGCTCGATGACATTCTGGTTTAATCCACATGCATTCTCAGCTCCCTATGGACCTATACACATTTATTTCTAACATTGCCTTTCATGTGTGGATAGTTTAAATCTATCAAATTTGTAACCATGCACCTATTTTGCTTTTAGTCTTAAAGTATGAATTTATGTTGAGTCATTAGTTTAGTTAAATAAGTTTTTTTTCTATATAGTAAGTCTTTTTTTGTATGTATGTAATAAGTTTTTTTTTAAATGTTAGTCATTGCTTTAAGTCAAAGTTGTAAATTTTGAGTTTTGAGTTAATTTAAGTTGTCCAACGTGTTCATAGTATTTAGTTTGATCAAATATATAATCAATATAGGTAGGTTTTTATCATTTGAGTTAATAGTTTAGTCTTGTCATATAGAATTGTTTTCTCAAAAGTCATATTGTATAGTCGAGTCATTTGGTCATCAAAAGTTTTTAAAATGTCAAAAGAGTCATTTTTTAATTGTCTTTATTTGTCAAAAGTCTTTATAAATGAGTCAAAATTTAAAAAATGTTTTTCCATCTATAAAGCATTTTAAGTCATGTTGTCAAAAGTCTTTTTTTTAAAGGTTTTCTAGGTTATATAAAATCATCATCAAAATTGTAAAAAAAAAAATTGCCTCACGGAGGCATCTTTGCTTGTACATGATGTTTGGACTCTGGGAGAAGTTTCTCCTCAACTAAGCTTCATTGACACATGTGTTGAGTAAGTAGCTTCACCTACTGGAGGAAGGAGGAAATGGAGGATGGAGGTTCCAGATCCTCTCATCAGTCACAATGATGGGGCCCCAGATGTTTTGGTGACATTTTATGTGGTGTGTTATTTTCAACATGGTGTGTTTTTCTATTTTTTTAGTATGATGTGCTTTGTGCCAAACTGGCTAATGCCAAGGATAGTTTTTTAGTGGTAGTGAAAACTATCTATGCTATTTTGATTTGGATGGAAACAAACATTAACAGAGGCTACATAAGATGACAATGAGGATTTATTCCTCATGATATTTTATTTTCTAATTTGTGGGTGTTTTCATTCCCCTACTTATTTAGACATCCTCTAATATTTGGAGAAAAGAGAGAGTGTAGATATAATAAAATCTGACAAACAATTGTATAAGAGGGTAGCTAACTGTAGAAATCCTCTGACTATCTTACTTCTTTATGGAGATGATCAGCTAGTGATACATCTGTTATGATCATATGGAGTAAATGTGGGATGTGTTCATTCACATAGTAATGGTCATGTCCAGCAATATCTAGACAAAAAGATTTAGATAGTAGTATACAAACCTAAAAGTATGCATTGTCATACAATTCTATTTGAGCCAGTTATTGAAGATGTATATTCTCTCCATTCTCACATTAAGGGGTGCAGATATGATTAATAATGTTCAAAAGTGGGTGAATGTTGAGATATGATGTGTAAACATTATTAATTTAACATTATTAGTGTTAGTTACAATAATATGTTAATACATTTGTAATAGTTTTATATAGGTTAGTTGTTACATGAATATAGTGTTGGTAACAATATACTCATATATAGTGTTTGAGTTATTTGGAGTTTGTTTAGGTGAGCGATTTATGGAGATTTGTGCTCCCCAAATATAATAAATACTTTTCTTATATAATTTTTATCTCCTGTATGGAATTATTTAGCAAAAAAAATAATATAGCAGAGATATTATTTTGTGTGAATTATCTGTGTTTATTTCCATACTTTTTTGTCTTGTTCTTTATGTAAAATTGAACCAGCTTTATTAGTTAGACAATGTTATCCCAACTGTACCAAGATCTATACCATTTCACATAAGAGATGTGTGGTGAATGGATTGTATAATATATAATATTAGACTATTGGGTGTATAAGCGCATAGGAATAAGTTGGATTGTGTGCCTAGGAGGAACATAATGTAGTGTCAACATGTGCTAAATAGTTTGTTAGCTAGAGACATGATCTGGAGGCCCTATGGGGGCTTGAGGGATAGCCTGAGGATAGTGTTTAGCTTAAATATATTTGAGTGAGTTGTTGACTACATGACCATTGGGTCAATGTATATGATTGGTTCTAGTATGAGCAAGTTACATGATAGTTTGGTGTGATTCAGGATGTGCCCCTAGCACCAATGGTATGGTTGAGGAGTTCTCAGGATGCTACAAGGCCAGGTAGTAGGCCAAGGCCATCAACTATTGAGCTATCCCTAATTATTTTGATGGAGTGGGATCTTATGATTGACATACCAGATGTAGATGACGTAGGAGTCACTAATGCCTATACAACCTAGTGGATAGATCATAAATGGTCACCTCTATTTATGAGAGGTCCGATTTGTAGAGGATATACTGGATGTGGAGCCCCTTAGGGATGCCAATGGTAAGTTTTAATTATATGTTTATACATTATATGTATTTTTTTACTCATTTATTTGGTTAAGAATCTAATGTATTATGTGAGTATGTCCAGGTTTAGGTGATGATGAGTACTAGGAGAATACCATTGAGTTTACACTTTACATATTGAAATGACATATCCTTGATGATATTATTTAGGATGGATTAGTAAAGATGGTTTATGATGTTGTCAGTGTTCATGCCCATTTATTTGATTGAGCCATGATAACTAATATGATGTATAGATGAGCGATTGTAGATAAAGATAAGGCATGCACAAAATTGCATAGATAAACCATGCTCACACCTGATGCTCTATGTGGGGCCAGTAGTTAAAAAGTAGATGACTACATACATCTACAATGAGAGCATGCTTAGTGTATGGTTGAGCTAGGTATGTATCATGAGTGAGAGAGTAGACAACTCATCGATCGAGGTAATAGTGGGAGAGTGGAGCATCCAATTCTAGCATGCATATGTCTGAGAGTGAGAGTAAGGGGGCTGGTCCTAGTGGCCATATCTGCATTATTGAGTGATATACTATGTTTATATTGAAACTGTATTTTGAGTTATATATATAGATGTTCATTGTTATATTGGCATTGTGTATATTGGTATTTGGATCTAGTTATATTATGTATGTTTATATGTCTTTAAGTGTTTTGATTGTTTTAAATGGTGATATTGGAATATGGTATTTATCTAAGCAGAGGTAATGAATGTTTTTATTTTTTTTACAAATGTTTAGGTATATATGTGTAGTGGACTATGAATGTTATTTATTGGTATAGGTTTTACAGGTGTCTTGTAAGATATTTGCATGTAGATTATGTGACTGTGGTATTCACTAATGGAACCTAAATGGCATGGCAAACCAATGACCATACTGCTCATGTTGTGTTGGTGTAGAAGTAGACTCTAAAATTGAAATTGCATGTGATACACTACTAGTGACTAGGTGTGTAGACTCTTTAGTAAAGATATTGATTGGTTGGTGTGTTGAAATTATACTTTGAGCTCTATGATCTCTAGAAAATATCTTGATTAGTTACTCGACTATGTTTTGGTGTTTTTGATCTCTTTAAAATATCTTGATCGATAGTCAAAATAAGTCTATATTTTGATCCTTATAGTTATTTATAAATATCTTGATAGGTGTTCAAATTGATGTTGTGCTCTGATCTCTATAGTTGTTTCCAAATATATTGATAGGTGTTTGAACTAATGTTAGCAGAGGTTCTTGGAAATACTCCAAAACATACTAATTACAGGGATAACTTACATAGTGGAGAGTAAAATAGGGCACAAAAGAGACCACAATATTACATACCATCTATGATATACAAAGATGCACCTAAAAAGAAATAATAACTCAGCTACTAATAAAAGGTGAAACATAATCGGCATGTTATGAACCCGTGATATCTCTTCTCTTTACCTTATTAGTATAGTAGTTTCTATGGATGTATATGCTTTGTAAGTCATCCCATGAACATTTTGTTTTCTCCCACATTCATGAGAAGTATTAGTTTTTTAGATTAAAATTTGTATATAAATAAGTGTTGAGGCCAATGAAGGCATTCATGAAATTATTGTGTTGAGCTTGCTCAAAAGAGGATGCCGCCTTGAAATGGCCTGTGATCAATTCAATATTTTCAAGTTTTCTATCAGATTTAATTCACGCTACTAATTCTTGTTAGTTTGTGCATTTTTATTAATTGTTGTATGAGGATCCTCTCATCTGGTATCAGATTGATTTTTAGGAAAAAAAATTCTTCAAAAAATCTTAACTCTATTCTATTGCATACTTCATTTTAGTAATTTTTTAGAAAATATTAACTCAGTTCTACTGCATAACTTAATTAAGTAATTTTTCATAATCAATTTAGAATTAGGGTAAAACCTAACCACGTAATTATGGGAAGTGATTGGGTGAAATTCCTAAAACTCATCATGAGGAGTACCATAGGAATCCCAAAGTAGCTAACCCATTAAGAGGACCTACTAGCAAAATGGGTAACGGCCCCTTCCTGATTGAGTAGTTCCCATCCGTGAGGAAAACCAAGAGCTATCATTTAGAGGTAAATCCATGGCTAAAAATTTTATAGAGAGTGGTACTCACTTAGACGACATTGGTGACCAGAGTGGTATTTTTAAAACCCTTAGGCAGCCATTGAAACTTGGAACACATTTTTATCAGTTTTAGAATATTTCTAGTAGACTCAAAAAACTCACTTAATAGAGTATCTATATATTATCAGAGGACTTACAAATAGATATTTGACAAAAAACAAAATATGCAAACCATCTGTAGAGTATCAGTAGACTCTCAAAGGACCTACCACTAGATAGAAAACAAAAAAGAGAAATAAAAATATGTTATTTGGGTCATGGTAGTAACCCGAACAGGTGAAAAAAACATGGAGGATGAAATTTCCTCCCTCAAAACCCACATCAAAGATCTTAATGAAAAAATTCTTGGCCTCAATCTTCAACATACCACCATGAACAATAGACAACATCTAGAGTCTTCTTCAGACACTAGGTTTTCTTCTTCTAGCAATTATCATGGATTGAAGCTTAATTTTCCTCAATTCAGTGGTGTAGATCAAACTAGATTGATTTATTAGGTAGAACAATATTTTAGTTTACATAATACTTTTGATGCCAATAAGGTCCTACTTGTATCCTTTCACTTGGAACTTGAAGCCCTTCAATGGTATCATTTGTATACCAAAGCTCATGATGAACCCATATCGATAAATTTTTTCACCCTCATTTTGTAACAGTTTGGCCCTACTACTTTTGATGACTTCACTAGAGCACTCACTAAACTTTTCCAAGCAGGAACCATGAGAGAATATTAAATAGAATTTGAAAAACTAGCCAATCACACAAAGGGATTGTCTGATGAATTCTTTAAGAGTTGCTTTGTTAGTGGACTAAAGGATGTAATTTGATCTGAGGTCAAAATATTCTAGCCTAACATGATAACAGAATCCTTAGGGTTGGATAAGTTGGTAGAGGAAAAGATCATAGGTTAACAATGATTCAAATCCAATTTTACTCCATTAAAAAATATAGTTCCATAACAATCTTAAATAATGACATCCCCCAAAACCACTCTTATCAAGCATTTGACTAAAGTAGAGATGCAAGCCCATAGAGAAAAAGGATTATGTTATAACTTTGATGATAAATTCACTCGAGGACATCAATGCGTTGAGTAAAATATCTACCTATTAGATGTGACCTCTCCACCCAAAATTGAAGATTGAAAAGGTGTTTGGGATATAATGGATGATCTGAAAGAAGCTTAGTTGATTATGGAATTTATTTCTCAGGAAGACCAACCCGAGATCTCTCTCCATGCCTTAGTAGGATTCATTACCACACAAACCATTTGGGTCATGGGTTACTTCAAGAATATCCCTCTCACAATACTCATTCATTCAAGTAGCACTCATAACTTCATTAACCCTCGGATTGCCAAACAAGATTATTATTTAATCCATATTTACTCCAACTTTGAAGTCATGATTGCTAATGGGGGCACATTACCTTACAAATGTAAGTGTTAAAATGTGTGTATCTCTATTGGAGATTATAACTTGCCCTCCAACATGTTTTCCTTACCCTTATGTGGATGTGATGTTATTTTGGGAGCCTAGTGGTTATGCACACTTGGACCCATCTTATGGGATTTTTCTAAACTTTGGATGTAGTTTTTAGACAATGGGAAAAAACACATATTGAAAGACTTACAACTAGTATCTCTCAGCATCATAATTTCACATCACATGGAAAAGCTTTTTAATAAGAATTCACATAGTGTCATTTCCTAGCTCTATTCCATTCAAATGCAACCATCAATAGTCTCCACTACTCCTTCTGATCTATAACCCATTATGTAGAGATATGCATGTGTCTTTGCTAAACTAGTGGGATTGCCACCTTCACAGCTAGAGGACCACCGTAATCATCTCCTTCCTAGAATCATTCCTCCCAACATCAGGCCTTATCACTACCCATTTTAGTAAAAGATTGAGATTGAGATGCTCATTCAAGACTTACAGAAGCAAGGCATTATTCACCCTAGTACCAACCCATATTCTTCCTAATTCTCCTTGTCTAGAAAAAATATGGTTCATGGCACCTTTGCTTCAATTTTTGTGCACTTAATCACCTCACAATCAAGGATAGGTTCCTAATCCCTATTATTGATGATCTTCTTGATGAGATTCATGGTGCTCATTTTTTCTCCAAGTTGGATCTCCACTCTAGATATCACCAAATCCAGCTTCATGAGGATGATATCCCTAAGATATCTTTTTGCACGCATGATGGCCACTATGAGTTTTTGGTCATGACCTTTGACCTCACTAATATTCTTTCAACATTCTAGGCATTGATGAATAAAATATTCTATCCCTACCTATAGAAATTCATTCTGGTCTTCTTTAATGATATCCTCATTTAGAGTAAAACATGGTCTAATCATCTCCAACATCTACAATTCACACTACAACTTCTCTTTGACCATCATCTTTGTGCATAATAGTTTATAAGTACTATTGGCTAAGATGAAATGGAGTATCTCATGCATATTGTTTCAGCCCAAGGGGTTCAGGTGGATCTTGAAAAAATAGCTACCATGACAAATTGGCAACTTCCTAAGACATTCAAGAGCCTCCATATTTTTTTGGGGCTAATTGGATACTATCACAAGTTTTTTAAGGATTACAGGAAGATTACAGCTCTGTTAATAGCTATATTAAAAAAAGATGCTTTTACTTGGACACAAGTTACTGAGTGTGCATTTGAAGAATTGAAACAAACTATGTATACTACAACTGTTCTAGCTATGCCAGATTTTATCGAGACCTTCACTATCAAGAGTGATGCTTGTAGTAATGGACTTGGTGTTGTTCTTTTCCAAGAAGGATGCCCCATTGCATTCACCATCAAAGTCCCTTCTAGCAAGAATTTATTGCTCTCTACTTTTGAGAAGGAAATGATGGCCATTTTACATGCAATATAGAAGTGATGACCATACCTCCTAAGGAATCATTTTTGCATCAAAACTAATCACCAGAGTCTAAAATATTTCCTAGAATAACAAGTCTCTACCCCATCACAATAGAAATGGGTCAGCAAACTCATGGGTTATGACTATGAGATCACTTACAATAAGGGTAAGGATAATATTGTGGTCGATGCTCTATCCTACATATTTACATACCAAGATTCCCTTTTAGCTATTTCCATGCTTATTTCAAATTGGTTGTACACTATATAGTAGGGGTATGTCAATGACTCCTCATTATCTCAAATCATTCAATAGTTGGCCACTAACCCCTTAGTTGTATCACATTATTCTTGGGATGGTACTTCTCTATGATACAAGGGTCATCTGGTGCTTCCCCAGAGAATAGATCTTCATTAGGTTATATTCTATGAACTTCATGCTTCTCCATCCATAAGGCACTCAGGGTTTCTCAAAATTTATGAAAGGGCATGACCTAACTTTTTTGGAATGAAATGAAAAAGGCAATTCAATAGATGGTGTCTGAATGTGATACTTGCCAATGTAACAAGGCTAAAACAATGCTCATCCTTAGGTTGCTTGAACCCTTGCCCATCCCTAAACCTGGAGGAAAAATGGTGATCTTATTTGTGATCAATCTCCCCTCAAAGTATAGTCATTTTTTCCCCTCAACCATCCCTATACCACCTTCATAGTTGCATAAATTTTATTGGACTAGATTTTCTATCTTTATGGCATTCCTTCATCCATTGTCTCAGATCATGATGCAATTTTCACCAGCCAATTTTGGATAGAACTATTTTGATGCATCAGCACCCAACTGAAGATGAGTTCTAAGTATCATCCACAAATAGATGACGAGACTAAAATTGTCAATAAATGCTAGGAAACTTTATTTCATTACTTCACCTTATAACAACATTAACGGGAAAAGTGGATCCCTCTTATCGAATGGGGGTAGAATACATCCTACCACACTTCAATAAAAATGACTCCATATGAAGAAGTCTATGGTCAAGAATCACAAGTGCTCCTTCTGTATACCCCCAATAGTTCATCAGTTTAAGTAGTCAACATGATTCTCTGAACCTAAGATTAGATCCTCATTACCCTACAAGACAATCTTCATATGGCACAAAATCTAATGAAACAATAGGTGGATTAGCACCATTCTAAGCACACTTTTTAAGTAAGTGATGGTTTTTCTTTGCCTATAACCCTACAACCAATCCTTCCTAAAACTCAAAGGGTGTCATAAGTTATCTTCCAAGTTCTATGGGCCCTATAAGGTTCTTTAGAAAATTGGATCAGTTGCTTATAAGTTATATCTTCCACCTTCTTTTTGAGTTCACCTAATATTTCATGTCTCTTATTTGAAGACAGTTCTTGGCACAAACATCAAAGTGTAGATTATTTTACCAGAACTTGATAATGAAGGATCCATTCTTCATGAGTTGGAGGTAATCTTGGATAGGTACACATGCCAAATTCACTCCTACTCCATCATCGAGGATTTAATTCAGTGGTATGGAGTGTAACTAGAGGATGCAACATGGGAACCACTATTTCAAATTCAACACCAATTCACCCATCTAAAGCTTTGAGGATAAATCATTTTCTAAAAGGGAGGGGATGTTATGAACCCATGATATCTCTTTTCTTTATCTTGTTAGTATAGTATCTTCTATGGTCACATATGCTTTGTAAGTCATCCCATGAGCATTTTATTTTATCCCACATTCATGGGAAGTAGTAGTTTCTTAGATTAGAATTCATATATAAGTATCGAGGCCAATGAAGGCATCCAAAAAATTATTATATTGAGCTTGCTGAAAGGAATTTTCCCCCTTGAAGTGGCCTACAATCAATTCAATATTTTCAAGTGTTCTATCAGATCTTAATTCATACTATGAATTCCTATTATTTTTTGCATTTTTATTAATTGTTGCAGGAGGATCCTCTCATAGCATAGCATTCAATAAATAGATTAAATTAAAATAGAGTACTCATTGTGCATTAGCCATATATAAAGGAAGATTAAGAAAAACCATATTATAACGATTATATTAATCTCTATCAACACATAAGAACATATTATATTGCAACAAAAGTGTTATATATACCCTTTTACAGTCTATTGTCTCTTCACATTCTAGCCTTTTGAGATACAAAAGGAAAGATTCTTCACATTCTAGTATTTCCTGATTAGGCTTATAAGGATGAATACATACAAAAATTATACAAGAGACAAAATCATATACTTCGTACATGTTTCCTTTTATTATACTTTGTGATTTTACCATGCTCCATTCTTCATCCAACATTTTCTCAGACTTAGATATTTGTCTCATCTCAAGATAAAGTTACAACCTGATCTAAACCTAGTTGAAAAGATAAGCCATAAATGAAAGTTAAATTTATCCTTTGTGCACTACTTATCCTCCCTTTTGAATTTTTAAATAAGTAGCATATTAGCCTACCTCCCTTTCAAGTTTTCAATAGGACACCATAACTAGGTGGATGCCCTTTACAGGGTTTCAACCAATCTAGCATGCTCCTAATGTTTGGGCTATCTTATAAAAAAAACTTCAATATTCTTAAAGTCACAAAAATAAAGTACACATTACTTATGGCTATGGTGGAGGAGTTTGACTAGGTTGTTATTTTCGGCTAGTTGCTAACCCACTAGCTTTTGATTCACCCAATGGTAGAAGTGGTTGTTGAGATTGTGACTTTGTATCCAACTTCCTTTCATGTATGATTTGTTGGATCTATTGTGGAGGAATGAATTTAGGCTCATCTATTATCTAAGTAAAATCTAGATCAACTTGAGATATATCTTATTTGATTATTTTCTAATCTATTAGCACTTTATGTACCATGGCAAGTAGAATGTGTAATGGTGCCTAGAACATCATCATGTTTTATAGATCATGATGTTCTGCAATTGTGAGAAATGCCTTGACATTATATAACTTGAAATGAATATCCAAAACAACCTCATTCAATCTATCTGCTATCTTTTAAGCTTAAATGGCTGCAAAAGCGTTGCACATTATTTCATTATGCCATACTTGCAACTTTTGTATGGAAACATCCCTAGAATCCAAAAGTTTTCTGAGTGCACTATTCATCTTTTATATAGTTTCCATTTGATCTTTTAATACATATTTAGCTTTATTTGTAGTGGAAAATTTAGGTTTCATAGTAGCCAAGGATTGATTAAGATGTTGTCTCCAATTTAACATATATTGGGCTATTTGCTTGGCCTATTGTGTAGCGGTGTCTAAGACCTACTCACACTCTTTAATGAGTTCACACTTTTGTTTCATTCTTGAGAGCTTTCCCTTGTGCACACAATGCAAGAAATTTTTTTGCACCCCTTAATTTTGTGTAAGCTATGTCAATAAAGAAGTGAATTGATTGTCCTCTGACATGACTTGATCACTTAGAATTGTGTAAATAAGGTTAGATAAGCATTATTTATCAATTATCATGCATTTTCTAGTTGTTCTTCTACTCTAACCTTTTCTTCATGTAGGCTAAGAACTTACTACTCCAAATTTGAGAACTTATATGTAATTGATTATTGAAATTTAACTACTCCTTTAATCTATTTTGATAATAGTAGTTGGGTCACATCCAAAGATGTTTCCATCATAGTGGTAGCAAGTGACATGGAGGTGGTCGTAGGTATCACAAGAGAAGGTATGAATTAAGCTAATGGAAGCAAGAAAGGATTTCATTGTGTTGATGTATTAATAACATCCCATATCCATTGGCTAGAGATCTATGATGCTTATTATATGGCCTTTGTCTGAGCTACACTTTCTGCTTTTCCCTGTTCTTTTGCTTATTTGTGCTCTTTGGCCTAGGTTTTTGCTTTGGCCTTAGCATAAGATTTATCTTATGCTTTAACTTCTTATTACACCTTATACTTATCATTATCTTGAGCTTTGACTTTAACATTTGCCTTAGTCTTAGCTTTATCTTTAACTTCATCCCTAACTTTGTCTTGGGTTGCTTATGTTTATGTTGCCATCTAAGCTATTCTTTAGTAGCCTTGGATTGAGCTCCTTGTTCCCTTTGTTTTTATTATGCAGCTTATGCCTCTTTTTGTTATCATTGAGCTTCTTAATGCTATTTATTATTTGCCTTTGCTTCTTCAGCTGACTTCTAGACATCTTCTACTTCCTTGGCTTCTTCCTTATAGTTTTAGCTTCTTCAACTTAGTTTTGCATAGCCTATGCTTCTTTAATTTCTTTGGTGTTTTGGCACCTGTGTCTTGTTTATTTTACTATTGATGCTACATAAATTATTATTGAGTGCATTTTGTATCTTATGTCACTTATTATTGTTCTAGTTCTTGTTCTTTCTTGCTCCTTTCTTCCCCCTTTGCCTCCTCAGGGTTTGGTGTGTCTTGCAAAGTTTGTTGTTCTTCTAATGTCTTGGGCATAGTTATATCCATGGGATCCTCATTAAATTTGAGGTATACGAGCTTGGTGTATGACTAAGTATGCTTAGGTGAGTGCGATTCACCAAGCTAGCCTTTGCATACCAATTTAATTTTCTTAGACTTAGCTTGAGGTGTGAGAGTCTATTTTTTATTCTTTAGAACTTGGGATTGGGGTTATTATTACATTGCTTGATACTAATATGCACCACTTTATTTTTTAGGTTGGATGAAATAAATCATCCCTTCCCACATAGTTTGTGATGGTTTGATAAAGGGGTGTGTGCATGTTCGTCATAACAAGCCCTGTTTAAGACTGTCTTCTTTAGGTAAATCACCATCTGTGCAGCTAATAATCCTATGGCTAACTTTGTTAAAAATATATCAGCCTCAAAATTTCACTGATATTCTTCTTGTCCTACATTATCAACAAGAATATAAGGATATGGTTGAGTAATATCAACCTCAAGGTCTTTCCTTACTTGATTTTTCACTTAGCAAGTGTGCACTACTTTTCAAAAGAAGAACTCCTTCTCCTCCTATTTATCATAATCCTCTTTTTTGATATCTTCTAACATTTATTAGAGCACTTCCTATTCTTCTACACCCAACTTAGGTAGATTGCACTCAACAACTATCCTTAGAACCATAGGATTATCAAGCCAAGATTTTGCTTGACCCATTATTTTCTTCAATGGTGGTGAAGCCCTGTACACAGGGGCCTTCCTCTTACCTTTATCTTAATATGTTAGAGCTTGTGGTTGTGCTAGTTATGGTGTTGGAGCATGTGGTTGTGTTGGTTATTGTGATGGTGCTTGATTTGCTTCTACTTGTTGTGCCTCTGGAGGAATAACTTGCAAAGGTGGAACCGACCTTGCAGCTAAGGATTTTTGCCTGTATACTTTATCACTTCAATTTGACCATGGAAATGAAAAATGTTATTAGGTTCACAGTTGGAGTATCCAACTCATGGACCTTTATTTGAATACCATTATGTAATTTGGAGGTTGAATCATGTTGTCCCAAATATTTTAATATATCTTATAGGATCCTAGGGTGTGTTCTGATCAAAGCCAGGACTTTGAGACACCATGTGTTAAACCACCACAATTGATCATAATATTTCCCTATTTTGGTCTATACAATATTTTTAAGGGAATTAATAGGCTAAAAGTTTGCAGTTATATTGACTAGCCCCAATGGAGATTTCCACTATGTGAAACACAATAAAAGAACCAAAAATTGGTACTAAAATGTCTATGTGTTTCCCAAAAGTACCTTTTCTATTTTTTTGGTGAGCTCAGATGCCAAAAACTTAGGCTAATTGAAGTCCACTCTAGCTTTGTCATATGATAAGTAATATTAATTATGCCTTTTATCATGTGTTTCACTTACTTGGCAGTTTTTAAAAACCTTTTCATAATGCATTGTACTATAATGTGTAGTGAAGCATCCTCAATTGAGTCAATGAGTGTTCCTTTACTTGCCCTTGTGGTATATTTTTCCCTCACATCTAGATGGATTAGTGGTGTTATAGAATTATAAGGGAAGAGAGATTTTCCATGATTGGTAAGGTCAGTGACTCATGCCATAGTGTGCATAGTTATCTAAATTATAACATCTTGATCCAAATGGATATCCCCTTGATTTTATCAGCTTAAAAAGTCATCATGACCTCATCTAGCTACTAAATGTAGGTAGCTTAATCAATATTTTAGAGTTGGGTCTGTACAATGGATGTTGAAGTGTGAGGGCTCTTACTTACACTAATCCTTGAGTATCTTATGACAAAAAGATAACTTCCATTACATCTATAAAATTTAATATATCTATATCATTGTATTTAGTTTGGTGAAGACCTAACTCAATCCCCATTTAATATTTGTGTGCATCTAATAGTCGAATCAATAACTGAGCCTTCTCCATGACTCAATCAATGATCTAGAATGAGTGATTGCTTTGCTTAGTCATGATCTAGTTTTGAATCTATTCATGATTAGTTATTCTAAAATTAGATCATATAATACTCTTATTATCCAAATTTTGTAATGTTTTGGCATTGTCCATATCCTGATCTTATATAATTGTTGGCATCCAATTTTGTATCATCAACTATTTTAAATGGATTGACTACTTACACATGAGTGTTCCTTTTTCAATTAATGTTTCTTATTTTTTAAGTTACCTTTACAAGGATATTTTATGCTTAGAATATTTTATTTGCTTGTTTTGTATTTATTATATGTAAGCAATTGTCCTTTTGTCTAATTAATTTGTCTTATGAATCCACTTTTCTATTTACTACTAAATCTACTTCAAAAAAGATGTAATCTTTTTTAAATGCCACATCATTAATGGTTTGACATGATTATTTTACTTCCATTCATTGTACCTATCTTATCATCTCCTTCTAAAACTTAATTATTATGCTTGATGTAGTTGCGTCCAACTATCTTTTATGAGCTTTCTCTAGAATATGATTGCACCTTAAAATGATAATTGCTTCTTCATGGTTTCAATGTGTTGTGATACAATGAACATGATAAACAAACATTATAACCTAAGAAAACAAAATAAAATCAAACAACATTAAATAAAATCCTAACTACAAGTGTCACTTAGCACCCACTCAATTTTCTAATTGAATGATAGAGATTAAAGATGATATAGCTTAAGCCTACAACCATTTATACATCCTGGTAATATGGTTCCATAAAAATATTTCAACACTATGGTACCCTATGGTGATACTTTATGAATAATATAGGGTCCTTTCCATTTAATGTGTAGCTTTCCTTGAAATGGTTTAAATTTTCTCTCATAAAGTAATATCATTTGTTTAGAGTAAAATTACTTGGATCATAAGTTGTGATTGTGTCATGCTTTCTTACTCTACTTGTTAATTTTTTCTATCCTTTGTGACCTTTGTCTATTTTATTCCACCTTTTTGAAAGCTATCAACCATGCCTTTAATGAATCCTGATCCCTTAATCTCATAACCATTACAATGTGCATACTAGGAACAATATACTCCATAGGCATTACTACCTCAAGGCTATACACCAATTGAAATGGAGTGAACCCTATATATCTATTTTAATGTGTTATATAAGACCACATAATCATAGGAATTCAATCTTCTTAATCATTCCTTTGAAGGTTGCAATTTTTTTTTAACATTTTCCCCAATACTTTATTGGACACTTTTGCCTACTTGTTTACTTGTGGATGGTAAGTCATGATTTTGTGGTGCAATTTCATGAACTCATCAGTGAGAGTCTTGATAATAAAATTTAGGAAATTCATGCCTCTATCACTTACCATTTTAACTAGACATCCAAACCTTGTAATAATGTTTTCATATAAAAATTTGGCAACATCTTTCACACTACAGCTTGGAGTGGCAATAGCTTCCACCCATTTAGTGAAATAACTTATCATAGTAATAATATATCAGGCCTAAAAATGCTTACTTGAAGGAGATATAGGTTGCACAAAGTCAATTCCCCACTAATCAAAGGTTTATTCTACAAGCATGGGCACCAAAGGCATTTTATCATGTTGTTTTGGCTTACCTATTCATTGATAGACATCGTAGTGTTTAGTAACTTTATGTGTATCCTAAAATAATATAGGCCACCTAAGACCACTCTATAACATTTTCCTTATAGGGGATTCTCTTACGAAATGACCCCCTACAATTATTTTATGAGCCTCTTAAAGAATATGTGTTCACTCGTGCTCTATAGCTACTCTATGCAATACATCATCTTTGTCGAGCTTGTACAAGAATCCATTAATAAGGCTATATGGTATGGGTCAGGTGACCATTTGCTTCTTATCCCTCTCAGTGTAGTGTGTAGGAAAAGTTTCTTATTCTAATAAATTTTCAATGTATTCCATGTTATTAGGAACTATAGAAGCTCTAAATAAATGTGCATCTGTGGATTCATTTTCAAGTTCTTTTAGTTCCTCTCCATTGTGAATTCAATTGAGGTGATTTGGCCCCATATTATCTCAACCTAGCTTAACATTAATTTGAAATTTAAATTATTGAAAGATAATTAACCACCTTGATATACATCCTCCTAGCATTGGTTTATTAACCAAGTATCACAATGCCTGGTAATCTATGAAGAACTCAAAAGGTTTAGCCAATAAGTAATGCTAAAACTTTTGTAGTGAAAGCACCATGGCTAGTGTTTCTCTCTCTTTAGTCATGTAATTTTTTTTCTATATCTAATAGTTTCCTACTAGAAAAATGTATCAAATGGTCCAACCCACCTTCACCTGGCTGCACTAAGACAACTCCTACTGTAGTGCCACAAGTATCCACATGTACATGGAATAGCTTCTTCTAATCAGGAAACACTAAGATCAGTGTTATTACCAATCTTTGCTTTAACTTAATGAATGTTGTTTGACATTATGGTGTCCATTAAAATTTGGTATCCTTGAGTAGTAATTTATCCATGGATGTAGATATAGCTATGTACCCTTTGATAAACTTTCTATAATATATTGTATGACCAAAGAATGTGCACACTTTAGTTGAGTTAGTAGGAGGTGGTATCCATAATATAAAAACTATTTTAGCTAAGTCAACCAAAATAGCATCACTACATACATGGACTGGCAAGACATTGAATGGTGTAAAGAATAGACACTTATTTAAATTCAAAGCAATGCGCAAAGCCTGACATCACTCCAACATCAATCTTAGTTTTGACAAGTGCTCTTTAAATATATAAAAGACAACCCAATCATTCAAATAGACTTATAATAAATCATGAATGAAATCTTTGAATGTATTTACCATAGCTCTAGAACATATATTAGGTGCATTCTTTAACCAAAAGGTAATACCTTATATGTGAATGATCCATATTCAATGGCCAAGGTGGTCTTAGCCTGATCCTCCTTTGCAATTGGAATATGGTGATATCCATTTAATACATCTATAAATTAATATACTTCATGCCTAAAAATGGATTCAAAGACTTTATCTATAAAAAGAATTAGAAGTATATCATTAACACAAACATCATTGAGTGCATGGTAGTCTCCACACACCCAAATTTCTCCTATTTTCTTAGGTTAAACAACCATGGTACTCACCCACTCTACCTTTTCAATTGGATAAATGATTTTATCTTCTTACATTCAATCAAATTCATCCTTTACTTTAATTTTCATATGAGGATTGAGTCTATAAGGTCATTTTTTGATAGGGCATGCACACTCTTTTAGTTCTATGTGCATTTCTCCTAGAGATGGATCTATGCCTTTTACCTTTAAGAATTTACTTGGAAAAATATCTCAATAATCCCTTAACAACTTCAAGGGCTCAAAAACTTAATCCTATCCCCAGTAATCTCCCACTATTGCAAGCTTAGAATCTAACTTTTTCCCAATTTTTCCTTCAATATTTTGTAAGGGTTCCTGATATATCTTACTTGATCCATGAGGTAGAGCATCTTGTATAATGTACTTGCCTACACATTATGGAATATTGATGTTGCATAGTTTTTCTTCTTCCACTTACTCTATGCTTTGCACTGATTTAGGTTCATCTTTGTGTTGTGGCTCAAATAAACCTTCTAGACTGATATCTTCATCACTGTCACTATCACTTGATTATATCAGATCATTGATTATTCTATTACATGGTTGAACAAGAACTTGTTCTTTTTGGTTGGCTTTATAATTGCATAATGAAAGATCTAACTCCTACGTAGCCTCCTAATTAGATGATGATTTAACTATAGTTGCTAAATATTTTGCTTGTCCATGACATAGAATTTTTTTAATTTTTTACAAGGCATTATGTACTAATGGATTATCATCTTCAAACATAAAAGTTTAAATGAAATCTTACTAAAGTTATACCCAATGTTTGGTTTCCCTTATATGCTCTTGATTCATTTACTAGGATGTTGGTATAGGTGATATGGTGTGGTTTAATATGTGCACCTAATATCATGGTTTTACTCCTTGTGTAGTCCATATATCCACATATTGATGGATGTGTAGTTCTAGGCATTCACCTTCTTGGAAGAAAGTCCATTTTGATTGACACTAGTTGGTAGCTGAAACCTTACATGCAAGATTTCACATGCTTCTTCCCACTATATTTTTGAGTTTCTATGTATTGCCCACCATGTCGCAGTAGTTATTTATAGTGCATAGTTGAGTGTATTGACTCATTGATCCACCTCTAGTATATGGTGTTCACACATCAATATAAATGGATTGAGATCCTTTGTTGAAAAGTATTGAGGTATCTGTCATTCTAAAGTGAACACCATGCATAGAATCTATAACTCAGGATCTTTGCAAGACCAATTAAAGATGTGCACATCCGAGTCACCACTTATTGATGATGCAAATTCCAAAGATAGACTAATTTTTAGGGTTGGTTTAGTATAATTCATCATAGTTGCATTATTATTATATATGAATTCTACTTCAGATCTAATCAGAGAGCGCATTGAAGGAGAAACACATTCTTCAAGGTGAATTTGCCTAGAGGAAGACATTGTTATAACAAGTTTGAATGCTAGTCATTATTCTTGTTGTGTAGTATGTAGTTTCTAATCTAGAGACTCTATAAACCACACCCCATTTTGCCTTTTATCTATCCCCACTTTAAACCAACTATTGTCCCCATAAGGATAAGGAGACTCTAGCTCTTTTGGGATGATATATGGATTTTGATCAAACTTATTTATGGGTATGACTTCTATTTTATCTTTATGATGTGTTTCTTACTAATTGTGCATAGTATTGATGGTCATCTGGCCATTGTAGGCCTATTTATTACCAATTAAGGATAATGAGTCTTTATTGTCTTCATGTTGATGACCTCAATGTCTCATCATAGGTTGATCTCAATGACTTTAATTTCAACGTCTTCTAACCTACCAATGGGTTTGACTCTACCATAATTCACCAAACTCAACATAATTAGATTGTAGCTTAGAATTGGTTAACCAATGGCTTCCTAAGTTGATCGAGGAACCATATTGACTATGCTTCCAAAATCAAATACTATATTTATAATTTCATACCCAGAAAACTCAATATTCATTCGAGAATAGATATCCCAAGGCTTCTTGGTATTGACATACCAAACTACTTATCAACCCTTCTTTATACTCATTACACACACTCTAGGAGATTTTATAGGATATTAGGGATGTTCTATGATATATCTTCATTTTGAAGTGTGATTAGTAGTTTCATTAGATTTGTTAAAGTAGTCATAACACCCTATTACCTCATTATCCTAAAAAAAATCCCATATATTTGGACATCAATAGTTGTGTTATCATCCTCAAAAGTTGGTTTCTATTGTATTTCATGTAATACATATGCATATTTATACATTAAATTATTTTTTATAGTATGATCAATATATTTATCTTGCTAAGCTTTTCTAATGCCATGATCTTGAGGCATTGTTAAAGATTGTAATCCTTATTCAACTCTTTGTTGCCTTGTGATGGCTTACACAAATGCATTTTCCTTTGGTTTCACATTGATCATATTTTCATTGTGCACTAGCTTCTCCTTTCTTTGTTTCTCCAAAACTGGGCAATATTTTATTTCATGTTAACCTTCAAACCTATAGAATGCATAATAGACATGTCTTTGAGGGTTGGAGGGGTATTTTCTCACATAGGTAACATTGCATCAAGGGTCAAACTTATCGATTATCATTATTACAACCTCCTTGATATCCATCATGATATCTGCCCCTATATCCCCGTCTATATCCACCTCTATTTTGTTAATATCCCCACCCTTATGATTATGGTCCAGTATATCATCTTTGCTAATTTATTTGTGCATCATATCCCCCATATTAGTGTCGAAGGGAACTTGGAGTCCAATTTACTAGTTATTATTGAAGATTCATACTATTCTAGGGTTGTGCATACTAACTAGAATATTAGTATGAGGAAGATGACATACTATTCAAGCTTGCTAGGCCTTATGGCTGATACTATGGTGATAAAGGCATCTAATATTGAGGTGATGAAGGCATCCATCCTAGACTACCTTGATTCATATTTATGATATCCCTGTTTGGTCCTGGAATTGCTTGATTCATAGTTGGTGTTTGTTGAGCCATAACTATGAAGATGTTCTTTGTTATATCTTATTTTAATTCTTACAGACTAAACAACTTGTCTCATCATGATTTGTTGATTTATAAAAATTGTAGTACATGTTATGTTATTTTTTAATATATTGTTGAATAATATGGCATTTAGATATAGAATGTCTAACTACCCTGCTTATTTCACAAAATTCCATTTTAATTTTTAAATAGCCATTTCTATGATGTCCTTCTTAGCCACATTTTACACACCATAAGCCTGACTTAGCCTTATCATTTTCATGCATCTCATCTGTATTCCTCATAGAAACATCTAGCTTAGCTTCTAATTTAAATCCCATCGATGGAAGACCAACCTTATCTTCTATCTGCTCTACCTATATGGTAGCAGATCAAGTATCAGCCTAAGTGGAGAATTGGGATTATGCAATAGAAAACCTTACTCTCAGTTATACACCCTCTATGAACTAATCAACCTTGTATTTTTTTTCTAAAATAAAATCAATTTTGTTCATCACATCATAAAACTTGTGATCATATTCTCCAATAGTTTCTCTAAATTTTTGTCAAATTTCCTTCAGGTCTTGAATAACTTGACTGGAACATTTTTTACCTTAAATTATACTACTAGAAAAGCTTTAACTTGTGTGAGGTCAATCGAATTTACATTTATTTTTAAAATGAACTCTAAGGCTCATCCTACCAAAGCCCCTACGAGTTCAAACTTCTTTACATTGTCTGATGTTACCCCTTTTACAATCCATTTCATTGCATAGGTTACCAAGTATTGTTTGGGGTCCATAGACCCATCATATAGAATTAAAGGCACAAACATACTTGCATTAAGTTTCATAGCTAATAAGATGGTAGTTGTTGCTAAAAATGTCTGAATACTAGAAACTATGATTGGTGGTGACTAGGCACTTGTTATTATGATGTTAGGTGATTGTATATTGTTCACTGTGACTATAAGTTGTTATGCACTAATATTTCTAGGAGTAAAAATAAATTCTACTTCTAGTAATTTCTTCCTTTTTAATGCCTACTTAGTTGTTGCACTAAGCTTTCTAAACTTGTCAGTAAATGAATCAAACCAACCTGAATCCGTTTCTTTTTTTGTAATTTTTCTTCCTTCAATAAATAAAGTGGGATTGGGGGATGCATACCCTTAAAATGAATGACTTTTGTCTCTAATTTATTTCAAATTTAAACTTGAACTTGTAATATTACTGCCTTCTAATTTAACATTTTCCTAAGTATTTTCCTTCCTGACTCAAGATAAAAACCTTTCCCTTAACTGTAATATACTTCTACTTCCTAATTGTTCTACCTCTAAATTATTTCTTCTAACATCATCTTCCTCATCAGGACCTTTTTCATATTCCACTTACTCTTTTCTTCTAATAATTTTCACATCTTCTATCGGTAACCTCTCTTCTTTGGCATCATTTCCTTGTATTTTTCTATCTCTAACACTTTCTTCTCTAATCCTAGTCATATTCATAGTTACTTCTTGGTCTTTTGTCTTATTCCACCTTCTTTGCTATCATGGTTCTCTTTCTATTCCCATAATTTTCTTCTCACTCTGATTCTTTTACCTTCCATTTTTTAGGATGAGGTTCAAGTTCATTTTACTTAGCTCTTCATCATTCATTTCCTCTTGCATGTACCCCCATGGTGCTTGAAGTGATTACTCTATGTTGGATGGAATAGGCACCATGGCCTATTCCAAAACCAACATATTTATCAATAAAGGTAGTTTCTATAAAAATTTCCCTCTGATTCCTTAGACAAACCAATTTTGTGTAGTCTCAAAAGCTACATATCTTTGTACTATGAACTCAATAATATAACCATTGATTGTAGTCTTCATCCAATAATCTACTGCTTGGGACCAATCAGTGTCTATGTTGTGCAGTCTTTCTAAATTTTCCTTGGTCTATACTATAAATTATGTTCTCCTCATATTAAAGCAGTAGTATTCTAATCTAGATATCCATGCAGTTAATAATCCAGGCAACTCACACCAAAAAAATTCATAAATTTTGCCATAGGTGTACTCTTAGACAATTTCCTCTGTAGGTTTTTTGGCTCTTTGTACTTCTTATTCTATAAATTTAAGAATTCTCTCATATAACCATCTTTCTACATCTCTCTACTCTAGCAACCATCTTAGCACATTTCATCTAAATAGGTTCCATGCTCATTGCACCATTATTAGAAGAAGTTCCTAGAAATACTACATAATATGCTAATTATAGGGATAGCTTGCATAGTAGAGAGTAAAATAGGGCACATAAGAGAGTATATTATTACATACCATTTACAATATATAAAAATGCACCTAAAGATCAAGAATAACTCAGCCGCTAACAAAGGGAAGAACATAACTGACATAGGATTCAATCTAGGGTTATTTTGATATGGGATTGTCTAGTTTTTATTATAGTATGCAGCCAATTTAGTAAATGGACTTATGAGTCTAGATTGTGTGTATATAAACACAATGACTATATTTATTGATTTTATGATTTTGGATTATATTAAAAAATAAATAAAATAACTAGGTTTGTTTATGCATTAAAATGACTAAGTCAAACTATGAAATGAGTTGAAATATTATATCATATTTGAGTTGATTAATTTGAAGACTGAGTAGGTTTTATTTGGAATAACATTTAGAGTTTTTAATACTATAGAACGATTACAATTTGACTATGTCCAATAATTTATAATTTGGGATATATTATATTAAATTTGACTATGTCGAATGTCTATGGTACGAGTTATGTACTTAAAGCATTTGACTGTGTTGAATGTTTATATGATTGGGATTTTGCACTAGATTTCTAAATAAAGTTATAATTGAGGTTAAACTTAGAAGTCTCAAATCTTGGATAGATTATAAATTGAGCATGAACTAAGTAGATGAAATTATAAATCAGTTATGTCATTCGATTTTGAAAGAATGAATAAAAACTAGATTTTGATTGCATTTTGTTTGATAATCTTGTATAAGTAACAGTATGTACATTATGTTTTAGCAGAAATCCTAAGCATGAACTGATTGGTCATTATATTTAAGTTTGAAACAATACATGTTATGTGTGTTATGTTAGATATAAAGAATAAGTGTTATATAACTTATGTACGCTTGGATTTTATAATGAATGAGTTCTTAAATCATATATTGTATGTTTATAAATAATAAATGAATGTGACAAATAGGTGTTTAGGGAATTCTTTTAGAATCTTGAACATTACTTCATAGCGATATGTTGTTTGTTGTGTATATTGTGAGCAATATTTAACATAATAGGATATAGAGATATCTTTTATATGTTGTATGTTTGGTTGAAATTCTAAGTTTATGGAATTTAATTTCTAAATTATAGATATTTTATAATTAATAAAAGATTATAATTTTTTTATATTTGGGAAATATGAACAATATTTAAACTATATTAAAATGAATAAAAGTTGAGGAAATAAATTTTTATAATTACATAGTGATATTAAGTAACTGGTAGTCTAACTATGATTCTTACCTGGATAGAAAGATTCTATTGAGGACTATTTTTTTATATATTAAATTAGAGAATCATAGATTCATTGCATTTCATTTGATGGACTAAATGAATGAAAATGATATTTTTTTACTTAACATATTTTATCTACTAATAGGGAATATTTTGTTAGAATCTATTAGATGTTTATAATATTTTCTATCGAATATCACATTCATGACACTAAATAAGTAATGGATGGATTCCATTGGATTAATTAGCACCATCAATGTAAGATGAGATGTAATTCGATCAAGTGGTGTGTATGAATTTGATTGATTCTAGCGATTATTTATTATTGAAAACTTTGGTCAAAGCAATGTTTTGATAAAATATTGTCATTTCATATGTTGATATAGTTTTCATATTTGTGCGATATAATTTTAGAATAGATTTATTTATGATACACATTATGTATTAGACATCTTCAACACACAAATTTTGTTTTGTTACTTTGGATTCCCACACCATCATTATCTACCCATCCGTAAAGTGAGGGTCATCCCCTTGTTTCAAAAGAGTGTGAAGGATCTATGATCTATCGTTGGTGTGGAAATGCATTTGAATGATGTTCTCCCTTGCAAGTAGATTACTATACTTGAGACTACATTTGAGATTATAGATTGATACTTGAGTCATGGAGACTCTGATCTGTAGAGATTTATATCATGTTTTATCTATTGAGATATTATTATATATTGTTGAAAACTATAACATTTATACATTACACTTCTACCTCAGTGGTTGTAATGTTGTATTAGTGATGGTTGAATTTGTACTATTTCATTTATGATGAGATGAAATATTTATTGTTGTTTCAGTATTGTTCATGATTTCTATATCTAATCATGGCAATCCTTAGCTAAAAGGATTAGTTATAACTTTTTTGGTCAACTAAATTAATGCAGTTAGTTAAAGATCACTAGTTATGTTTCTTATGGTGAAATCTATATGTTGAATATATGTATTTAATTTTTAAAAATTACAATATTATGGTAGAACCCAATGGGGTTGTTACACCTGGTACATGAATTATAAGGTTAAATTGAGTTTTTGAAGGAGAAGGATGTACCTATGCACACTGAAATACAAAGAGAAACTATCTCAATAGACTCCAAGTAGGATGAATTTTAAGAGCTATACAAACTAATCCTTAGTGAAAACATCATTCCCCTCTTGAATAATTGGTTATGAAAATAGAAAACCAAGACTCTTGCAGATCATCATTTAAACCATCCATATAGACAAGAAGCCTATGTCTAACCAAATACTAAATGTGATAAGGAGATCATTGTGAATGCATCCATTGATGGGTGGATGATCTGAGATATACTAGTGGATATTAACATGAAATTCAATGTTATTACAAAGGATGCGTAGAGTAAGACGGGGAGATCCACTTTGTAAACCTCCCCACATGTTTTCTTTATGGCCAACAAGACTCAAGTGGTGCTTATAGGAGTTCTCAAGGATGTCATTGTCAATATTATGGGTATCCCTTTCAAATGTGATTTTTCAGTAATTGAACTAGCCAAAGCTAATGATTTCCTAGATCTATTAGGTTGGCCATGGTGTTATGCCAATAATGCTAACTTACATTTTAATAAGTGGTACCTCAAGTTTGAGAATGACACCCAGCATGTGGTTATTCCTCTCAATACTGACCAATGTCCCCCATTTATATAAATAGTTGATGTTGATGAGGACATTAATCACATTTATAACATCACAACACAAAGAAATGAACATCTAGATCCTACTCTTGATGGTTTGCTTTAATAGGGAGATGGAAAATATTACCTAACAAGATGAGGCTATGTTGTAATTAGTTGACAAATAAATATTCCACATAAGCTGACTAAGCTTTATAAGTCTACTCAATTCATTGGTAGTGTTGTTCCCAAAATTTGTCACTTATTTTTTTGGATAACATGTCGATCATTTTGGTCCTACAGGCTGAAATGGTCTCTTTCTTTTAAAATGTTTTGAGCAGTTAAGTTTTTCAAATATTCAAGCCTTTTCAGCTAAGGAAGTCACAGGTTCAACAGGCGGGCTTTCTCAAAGGGAAGTTCAAAACACTTAAGGCATTTCCTTAGTGTTTTGAGTATGTTTCAACACTGAGGTTCATTCAAAAGACTTAATGGTGGGCTTCAAACAATTGGAATGAACCATTGAACCATCGAACCCCGCCTTCGCAAGGTTTAAAGGTTCAACATCTTCAATGGACTTAAAGAATAAAAGGATTCGAAGAGTTAAGATTAAACCATTAAACTTTGAACTTTGAAGGTTCAACAAGTTCAATGAGTTCAACAAACTTAGAGAATGAAAGGATCCAGAGAGTTTGAAGCTTCAAAGGATTCCAAGAAATAGATTTGAACCGTTGAACCATGAACTTCAAAAGGTTCAAAGGTTCAAAGGTTCAAAGGGTCTAGAGAGTTCAAAGTTCAAGTGGAAGCTTTGAGCAAATGGATGAAGAGGAAGATTCCAAAAAAAGGTTCAACCAAATGGTTCAAAGAAATGGTTCAATCGAAGAAGAAAACCAAGTGAACGCAGCCCTTTACAAAACATTGAGTTGCTAAACCATTGAACCACTGAACCATTAAACCTTTGAACCAAAAGAGTTTAAGGTTCAAAGGTTCAAAGTGGTTCAAGTGACTGATGACATCCCTGCACATGTCAAATTTAGGGTGATGGAATAACCATTGATTTTCAAAAGACCTGAGAATAAACTCAACGACCAGCCAAGAAAAGAGCTGAAGAAGCCAGGTGAAAGCGAGAAGATAGCCTTGAGAGCTTAGATCACCAGGAAGAGACAAAACATGGCAAAGAAGGAGGGAACAACTATAGAAAGTCTAGAAATATCTATAGAAGAGTTATTATAGTAGGTGGAACAGTCCACTAGGTGGACATCAGAAAGAGCAAACATTCAAAGGTGTGGCCTATTTTTTTTACATTAAGTAAAGGCAAATAGATAGCTGTGTAAGCATCATAAAGAATACCAAACAACCCATGCTTAGGAGGAGAAATTTGAGATGATTCAAAATGCCAAAGTCAAGGCTGATAACTTATTCTAGCATTGCCCTTTCATAGATATTCAATGCATTCAATTCAGCATGGGCCATTTTCATGAAAACAAGCACCCAAGTCTTTCTTATGATGCTATATATTGTAATCTCTCATTTTTATATAGGAGAGATCTCTCTGTTATTAGAATCGAAACTCTACCCAAATTGAAAGGCATTCTTGAGACTTTGAGCTCAGATTGTTAATCATATTTTATCAAGTGAATGAGAAAGCAAGTGACCTTTCAAACTTTGTGTTGAAATAGCTTGTGTTATCTAAGAAATTGTTCTTATTTCTTTTTTCATAAATATAGTCTTGTCCATTTAATCAAATAAGCAGAACTAGTAGAAATAACTTGGAAGGTATCCTGAAGCTGACTATGGGAGACTTTATGCTGCCATAATTGTCTTTAGTTTGTTGTATGTTTTGTGTTTTACTACAAAGGATATTGAAGAGACTTTGAGCTATGTTTATCCTTTGTAATCTTTTACTCTGTTGCAATTGAAGTGGATACTTTGTGCTACACTTCATTCTATTGTGTTACTTTGTCCTAAATCAGTGAAAGAAGCAACGAAAGACTTTATGTTTTCATGGGTTTCTTGTGGTTACAGTTACTACCC
The DNA here is from genome assembly GCA_037957365.1 of Torreya grandis. Taxonomy (NCBI): domain Eukaryota; kingdom Viridiplantae; phylum Streptophyta; class Pinopsida; order Cupressales; family Taxaceae; genus Torreya; species Torreya grandis. Next base: position 1,254,635 of record JARHVA010002908.1, on the reverse strand, counting down.
AAGAAGTCTTCCTTTGGTTTTTTTAACATCATTTCTGAAAGAAGAGAAATGCCTTCAAAAATTACCCAGGACTTCTCCTTTTCTTTTTGAACATCATCTCTAAAAAAAGAGAGATGGATGGTATGATTTCACCCCTGTGTCTATTTTCAACTTATATATATATATATATATATATATATATATATATATATATATATATATATATATATTACAGGGAACCTCCCCTTTCTGAGACAAGAGATTTATCTCATTCTGGTTGTGGTCACCACACCCATTTTGCCACATAAATCTCCTTATGTTGTGGTTGATGTAACTATTTTGCCGTTATTAAGCTGGTGACAAAATATTCATCCAACAGTTTTTGGTGACTCTGTTGGGGAAGAACAAGCAACTTGAAGCCTCAAGCTTCAAATTGAAGTAGTTCCAATTCTTTTCTATTTTTATTTTACACTCTGACATATCCACCATACATGCAAAGCTAGAGAACTCAAGGTATTGTTGACCCTATATTTGAGCTGGTGTAGCTAAGTAATTTTGATCTTTTTCCTATACCATCTAGCCTTCAATGAAGCAAGAGTTTTTCTCCTATAAATGTCGGGTCCCCAATACCAAGCAAAGCTGCTCTTTTCTCTGCTAGCAGAGCTTCGTCCATACATATCCCATAGAGATTCATTATCCCTCCTTTCAACAGCCATATCATGGTAGCTCAAGGCCCCTAGGGTAATACTTTTGGTCCCCTTAATCTGACCCCACCTCTACATGAACTACCTCATAGTTCAAGAAAAAAATTCCCAAGTTCTATGGTGATGGGAAGGTTCATCCTGATGAACATATTGTAACCTTTTGCATAGCCTGTGGTCTAATAGGCATTGAATATGAAGACATAGCAGTCAGACTATTTGTGGAAACATTGCAAGGCACTACTAAGACTGGTTTTATCATCTGCAAGTCCAAAAAGTGACTCACTGGAACACTCTCAAGGCCAAATTTGAGGCTAGATTCAAATTTATAGAAGATGCACATGCCCTGTTAGCCCAACTTATGCAAATGAAGAAGGAGCCTTATGAACCCATGAGAGACTTCATTTCTAAATTTGACAAGCTGAGGAATAAGATTCTCATAATTACTCAGCTAACACCTGAGAATCTCAAATGTTTCTTCATCAATTCTCAGCTTCTTGAAGTGAGTTTTCTGTTGAGGTGGGTTGGCCACATAGATCTTGTTACAGCTCAAATTTTGGCCACTGAGATTAAAGATGATCTTATCTTGGTAGGAAAGATAAGAAGATATCCTAACAGAAGTAAATCTTCTTCATCTTTTGAATATTCTTCTACATGCACCACTGATTTTATGGTGCAAAAGCTAGCAAATGAAGTGATAGCTCTAAAAAAGTAAATGGCACAAGGGATGTCTACTCCTCCTTATCATGATATACTAAGGAGGACATTTTCCAACCAGTCGTATTAGGGCAATGCTGTCAAAAATCAAGGGCAACTAAATCACCTTCCTCCCATACCAGGGAAGCTTGTCATTGAAGCAGCACCAGCTAACTCAGCAGTTGGTTATTTTGAAATTAAATCTAATTTTTCTTTTCAACCTGAGTTCAATCAAGAAGATGACATTGATCTCTTTGCAAAAGGCCAAGAAGAATTAGCTAGTGACTCCAACATTAATTTCCTAAATTACCAGGATAAAGTGAGAAGTAAAGGAGAAGTGTTTGATGGATCACACGCTATATTTACCAGGTCCCTGAACCAGTCAACTCAACAAGTTGATAAGGGGAAAATAGGGGAAAAACCTTGACCAATAATTTTGATTTCTAAATGAGGGGCTTCTCTGTCTTTCTAATCAAAGGACCCAGTGAGCAATAAAAAAGTAAGTACCTCAAACAATCTTGCACCTTCTGCTTCAATTTTGCAGACCAGTCCCACACCTAGTAAAACCTAGAATGATGGACTTCCTTCATAGATTCCTAGTTATTTTTAGTCATTTGATATAATTAACCATGATAAGAAGACCAAAATTTAAATGTCTAAATTTGAATTCTCACAATCCAACCATGAGCAGTTGGATAGGTTAGTTCAATGCATCAAAAATAAAACTGTCCCTGCAGGACAAGAAATTTCAAAAGTAACTCCTGATCCCCAAAAGAACACATTCACTTGAAATAATCTTGTCATCACTCCAACTGCCCCTGGGAAGACAGAACCATTTTATGTTTCCCTGTTGATGAATGGTCATCATCTGAACAATTGCATTATAGATTCTGGCACCTCTGACAATGTGATACCCACCAAGGTGGCAGAATCTCTTGGTCTCACACCGATTAAAACCTTTGAGAGATGTTTCTCCATGGAAAATAAAGAAGTGCCACTTTTGGGACAAATCAAAGATGCCTAATTTGCATTTGTGGCCTTCCCAGATAAGATAATTAAAATGACAGTCCTGGTGGCCGACATTCCAGTGTCCTACGGCATTCTACTTGGGTGAAATTTTTGCAAAGACATTGGTGGAGAATTTAGCATGGACCTGTTTGAGGTGAGGATCCCTGTCAAGGGCATCATGCAAAGGCTACTTCTTGAGAAGGAATCAAAGTATATTGTCACCCAAACGTCAACCCCTAAAGCTCAAATTTTGTTTGAGTCTTCAGGAATGGGTAATTACTTTCTGACTACTAAAGATATTCCCGTTTCAGAAGACAAAAATTCCATAGGTGACAATCAAAAAAATTTAGATAAAACTTCAAAAGAATTGGTAGGGTTAATTACACATGAAAAAGGATCTTCTCTTCCTGATGAATAAAAATCTGAAAGAAGATTAGATTTTAATGATGTCTAAATTCTTGAATTCGATGGCAACAATTCTTCTACTGGTTCTGAAGTTGGAGTTATTTTGATATCTTCTCAAGGATATATTTTTCCATATTCATACAAGTTATAGTTTAGCAACACTAACAACACTACTGAGTATGAATCACTACTACTTAGATTAAAACTGCTCAAGATAAAGGTGTTAAACATCTTCATGCCAAAGGAGATGTTGAACTGGTGGTTTGTCAGGTGAGGAACCTGTATCAAACCAAGAATGAGATATTGCGACATTATTACAATCTGGTGTGGGACTACATTGAAAGTTTTGATGCTTTTAGTATTCTACCATGCCCAAATAATTCAACAGTCCAGTAGATTCATTGGCCATCTCTGCAACTCTCTTGGTCCCTCACCAAAATTTCAAAGAAGACAGGTACACCATCAAGTTGGTCTTTTGACCAAGTATACCTGATAATGTCGACCATTGGTAGGTATTTAATGGTGATAACCAAATCATTACTTTTCTGGAACATATGGACAGCTTTGAAAAGCTTCATTTTGAAGACAGTGAATCTCCACCATGGGAATCAGCTCCGAAAATAAATCTAGAAACTGATGAAGTGTTCCTTAGCTCAAAGGAAATAAAATTTCCAAAGGATTAGTTTCTCTTGAGAAGCTATTCGATAAGCATGATAGGTGTATCAAGAAGCCACAAATGGATTCAAAATCCTCCAAGGATTTTGATCAAATAAATTTGAGCATAGAAGATAATCCCAAAATGGTCAACATTGGGAATTGTTGTACCCCTGATGAAAAACTCAAATTTATCACACTGCTTCACCATTACATTTATATTTTGGCATACTCGTATGATGATCTGAAATCTCTCAAACTTGAAGAAATCTAACATGAAATTCCTCTCAAAGTTGGGTCATTACCTCACAAGCAAAAATAAAGGCAGTACAACCCTAGGATATTAGGTATTATTCTTTCTGAGATATAAAAATGCTAAATGCAAGAATTATTTTTCCAATCCGTCATTCCACCTGGATTGTGAACATAGTCCCTATGAGAAAGAAGAATAGAGAAATTTGCCTATATGTTGATTTCAAAAATCTAAATCAGTCATCTTTAAAAGACAATTATCCCCTACCCATCATGGATCAGCTTCTATAGACAGTGACTGGCGCTGAGATGTTATCAATTCTAGATGGTTTTTTAGGATATAATCAAGTGGAAGTTGGTGAAGCAGACCAACATAAGACCACTTTCACAACACCTTAGGGCACCTTTGCATATCACAAAATGACTTTTAGCTTGATCAATGTTGGCACCACTTTTCAAAGAGTGATGAATCTTGCTTTCAAAAATAAAATGGGGAAGTTCATTATGGTATACCTTGATGACTTGATAGTATTTTCTAAACAGCATCATGATCATGTGCATCATCTACAACAAGTGCTAGAGTGATGTCGGCAAAATAGTATTTCTCTTAATCCCAAGAAGTCAATTTTTGAGGTTACAAAAGGTAAACTTCTCAATCACATTGTATCTTGAGAAGGCATAAAGATCGACCCAGAAAGAGTTCAATCCATCCAAGAGCTTACTCTTCTTGCCAATAAGACTACGGTCCATTCTTTCTTTGGAAAGGTAAATTTTATACAAAGGTTCATTCCTGAATTCATAAAAAAGACTCACCACATTGTCAACATGATGAAGGGTAAAGCTAATTTTAGTTGGACTGAAGAAGGCAAGTCTAAAAAATTTAATACATCAAAGAATTTATCGCCCATGCCCCAATCCTAGTTTGTCCTGATTACACCAAAGACTTCATGATATATAGCTATGCTTCTGAACATACACTCTCAGCCATCTTGGTTCAGCAGAACAAAGAAGGTGTGGAGTCCCCCATATCTTTCATGAGTTATCCTCTCAAATCTCATGAGCTAAAGTATTCAAACATGGAGTAGCATGCTTATGTTGTGGTAAAGGTGGTAAAGCACTTCCATTTTTACATCCTGAACTCACACACTATTGTTTTGATTCCTGATACAATAGTAAAGTCTATTTTAACTCAGTGGGAGTTTGGAACTAAAAGGGGTAATTGGATTGCTAAAATCTAAGAGTTTGATCTTGTTATCAAACTAATGAAGCTTGTGTAGGGAAGGGGTCTCTGCCAATTAATTGATGATAACTTACCAAAAGAATCAGGGCAGGAAGAAATAGAGGTTTAAGGCACACCTACAGTTCTCTTTGTCACCACTACAAATGAGTGGTATTCCAATATTGCTCATTGCCTTACCTATGGTGAGTGTCCTACCCTATTGTATCATAAATAAAAGAGGATTGTTAAGTTGAAAGCTGCCAAATTTGTCCTATGGGCAACAGTTTATACAAGAGGAGCCTTGATGAGGTGTTCCTTCGTTGCGTGGATAAGGTGCAATAGAATAAACTTTTGGAGTCTTTTCATAATTTGTCTTGTGGAGGACATTTTTATGTACCTATGATTGCCCATAATATTCTATGAGCCAGGTACTATTAGTCTACTTTATTTCAAGATTCATATGCTTAGGTACGTAGATGCGAGCTATGTCAACAGTTTGTTGGCAAACCTAAGTTGGTAGCATTACCTCTCAAGCCTATGGTGATAGAAGACCCATTTAGCAATGGGGAATTTATTTCATTGGCACTGTAAATCCATTCTCGAGTGCTAGACATGATTATGTCCTCACAGCCACAGACTACTTTACCAAGTGGGTGGAAGCCATTCTAGTCAAGCATGCTACTTCAGAAGTAGTATGTAATTTCCTCAAGGAAAACATCATTTCCAAGTTTGGAGTCCCAACCAAGATTGTAATAGATAATGTAGCCTATTTCTCTTCTCATGAGATTACCCAATTTTGATAATATTATGGGGTTATTCTCTCCCACTCTTCTGACTATTATCTGCAAGGAAATGGTCAAGTAGAATCAAGCAACAAGACCCTGGTGACCATTATCAAAAAGTTGGTAGATGAAAATTAGAGAACCTGGCTTAAAGCATTTCTTGACACTTTATGGGCAGATAGAATTACACCCAAGAGGGTGATAGGTATGTCCCCATTTCAACTTCTATATGGTTCGAATGCAGAGATACTAATCACTCTAGAATTACCAGCATTGAAGTTGGTGAAGGTAGTAGAAGATTCAACTTTTGAAAGTTCCATCAACAAGAGGATCATGTGCTTGACTGAACTTAATGAGCAATGAACTATGGTGGTAGACTAAATTGCTGGACATTAAAGTCTAGTGAAGAGACTCTTTGACTAGAAAGCAAGGATCCGTGATTTTTAGGTTGGAGATCAAGTCTTGTTGTGGGACAAGAGGAGAGAACCAAAAGGAATGCATGTAAAATTGGATTCATTATGGTGAGGCCCATTTTCCACTCATCATTTAAATGGTGAAAATAGTTTCTTACTAAAATATCAACATGGAATGCCATTTACTCTGCCTCACAGTGGGCAGCATCTGAAGCACTTTAATCCTTGAAGTATCAGTTAAGTCCATTTTTATATATGTATAGTGTTTCTTTGTTTTGTGTTTTTCATTTGTTTTTGGCACCTTTATTTTTGGGTAGCATGACTCCGTAGCCCAATGGCATAGATGAAGGCACTGAGATTTTGGATTCTACTCCCTTCGATTGTTTCAAAACTTCAATCAATGAAAGTTCCCCAATTGGAGCCAGCTATTGTTCCCAAAATCCATCACTTGTTTTTATGGACAACATGCTAATCATTTTGGTCCTATAGGCCAAATGGTCTCTTTATTTCTTTTAAAATGTTTTGAGCAATTAATTTTTTCAAATATTCAAGCCTTTTCAGCTAAGGAAGTCACAGGTTTAATAGGCGGGCTTTCCCAAAGGGAAGTTCAAAACACTTAAGGCATTTCCTTAGTGTTTTGAGGATGTTTCAATGCTGAGGTTAAATCAAAAGACTTAAGGACAAGCTTCAAACAATTGGAATGAACCATTGAACCATCAAACTCCACCTTCGCAAGGTTCAAAGGTTCAAAGGCTTTGACAGACTTAAAGAATAAAAGGATTCGAAGAGTTAAGATTGAACCATTGAACCTTGAACTTCGAAATGTTAAAAGGTTCAACAATTTCAATGAGTTCAATGGACTTATAGAATGAAAGGATCTAAAGAGTTCAAATCTTCAAAGGATTTAAAGAAATAGATCTGAACTGTTGAACCATTGAACTTTGAACTTTAAAAGGTTTAAAGGTTCAAAGGTTCAAAGGGTTCAAAGAGTTCAAAGTTCAAGTGGAAGCTTCAAGCAAATGGATGAAGTGAAAGATTATAGAAAGAGGTTCAACCAAATGGTTCAATCTAAGAAGAAAACCAAGTGAACGTGGTCCTTTACAAAACATTGAGTCGTCGAACCATTGAACCGCTGAACCATTGAACCTTTGAACCAAAAGAGTTCAATGTTCAAAGGTTTAAAGTGGTTCAAGTGATCGGTGATGTCCCTGTGGATGTCAAATTGAAGGTGATGGAATAACCATTGATTTTCAAAAGACCTAAGAACAAACTCAGTGACCAGCCAAAAAAAGAGTTGAAGAAGCTAGCTAAAAGCGAGAAGATAGCCTCGAGAGCTCAGATCACTAAGAAGAGACAAAATGTGGCAAGGAAGGAGGGAATGACTACAAAAAGTCTAGAAATATCTATAGAAGATTTATTCCAATAGGTGGAATAGTCCACCAGGTGAACATCAGAAAGAGCAAATATTCAAAGGCGTGGCCTATTTTTTTGCATTAAGGTGAATGGACAGCCGTGTAAGTGTCATAAAGAAGACCAGACAACCCATGCTTAGGAGGAGATATTTGAGATGATTCAGAATGCCAAAGTCAAGGCCGATGACCTATTGTAGCATTGCCCTTTCATAGATATTCAATGCATTTAATTCAACATGGGTTGTTTTCATGCAAACAAGCACCCAAGTCTTTCTTGTGATGCTATATATTATAATCTCTCATTTTTATATAGGAGAGATCTCTCTGTTATTAGAAGCAAAACTCTACCCAAATTGAAAGGCATTCCTGATACTTTGAGCTCATATTGTTAATCATATTTTATCAAACGAATGAGAAAGCAAGTGACCTTTTAGACTTTGTGTTGAAATAGCTTGTGTTATCTAAGAAATTGTTCTTATGTCTTTTTTCCTAAATGCAGTCTTGTCCATTTAATCAAATAAGTAGAACTAGTGGAAATAACCTGGAAGGTGTCCTGAAGTTGACTATGGGAGACTTTGTGCTACCATAATTATCTTTAGTTTGTTGTGTGTTTTGTGTTTTACTGCAAAAGATATTGGAGAGACTTTGAGCTATGTTTATCCTTTGTAATCTTTTACTCTATTGTAGTTGAAGTGGAAACTTTGTGCTACACTTCATTTTACTGTGTTACTTTATCCTAAATTAGTGAAAGAAGCAATGAAAGACTTTGTGCTTTTGTGGGTTTTTTGTGGTTACAATTACTACCCAGGAAGTCTTCCTCTGGTTTTATGAACATCATTTCTAAAAGAAGAGAAATGCCTTCAGCAATTACCTAGGACTTCTCCTTTTCTTTGTGAACATCATCTTTGAAAAAATAGAGATGGATGGTATGATTTCACCCCTGTGTCTACTTTCAGCTTATTTATGTGTGTGTGTGTGTGTGTGTGTGTGTGTGTGTGTGTGTGTGTGTGTGTGTGTGTGTGTATATGTGTGTATATATATATATATATATATATATATATATATATATATATATATATATGTATATATATATATATGTATATATATATGTATATATATATGTATATATATATATATATATGTATATATATATGTATATATATATATGTATATGTATATATATATATGTATATGTATATATATATATATATGTATATGTGTATATATATATATATGTATATGTGTATATATATATGTATATCTATATATATATATATATATATATATATATATATATATGTATGTATGTATGTATGTGTGTGTGTGTGTGTATATATATATATATATATATATATATACACACACACTATAAATTACAGGGAACCTCCCCTTGCTAAGAGGAGAGATTTATCTCATTCTGGCTATGGTCACCACATCCATTTTACCGCATAAATCTCCTTATGTTGTGGTTGATGTAATCATTTTTCTGTCAGTCAGCTAGTGACAAAATATTCACCCAACAGGTAGATGCCTAATGAATGCATCACCTTTCCAATTGGATCAAGTATCTAGGTCTCATGTCTAGATTGAGGTTTAGGAGTACTTACAACAATTAGAGGATTACTATGTTTATGAAGATGAATATATGCATGCACTACCTAATATACTTTAAGGCATATCTTCTCAATGGTGGGATACTCATCAATACAATTTATTGACATAAGAACAGGTATATGTCATTATATATCATTGCTTTCACCATGACAACTAGTTTTGTTCCACACTCAGTTATAATGGTGTTAAGTCCATAGATGACTATATAGACACTTTCAAGAATGTTTGGAATTTTGATGAGACAAATTTACCATAATCCTTATGGGTACATGCATTTTATGGCACTTTGCATGCTTAGGCTATAGCATGGTATATTCATCAAGAAATGTGTAGAGATACAGATACCAAAAAAATCATCAAACATGGTCTTCTCACCACCTTTGCATTTTATTCACCCTAATTAGATCTTAATTTCTCCTTGTACGTGATTCATCAAGTAGTAGTATTAGGTGATCAAGCACTAGTTGAAGACATAATACATATCATGCATGGTGATATTCAGGATCATTTGGCCATCTTCCAAGAACTCAATATCCTAATAGGACTCAGTTAGAACCTGACTCACAATCTGAATATGAACATAGGGAACAGATCTAGAAGGGTAAGCATAAGTTTGTATGTCAAGTTGATGAGGGTACTAACACAAATCCCCCCAGAACTACCATTTGATCACCTAAACTTTCCTACAAAATATGAGGTGTAAGAGGTTAGAGACAATATGAAATCCAAGAAAAAACCATATTTTGTGCCACTCCAAATGGTTCAGTAATATATTAACACAGAAGATGCACCCAAGATGGCCACTATAGGAAATTATTCATCTAAAGTAGAATTAGCTAAAATATTTGAACTTCTATAGGAGTATGTGGACATTTTATTACACAACTACATAGAGATGAAAGGAGTTCATCTAATATTAGGCAAAATTCACATCAAATTAGTTGATGGTGATCACTAAGTTAGGAAGTGACCATATCAAAATAATCATAATATACGCACATACATTAAAGAATAAAATGAATGGCATGTTACGCATCAAGGTTATCACACCCATTGATGAATCTAAATGGGTTAGCCCCATGGTAACTAGCATCAAAAAAGATGTCTGAATTTGCATTTGTGTAGATTATAGATAGTTAAATGTAGTGTGTCATGGACCCCTTCCCAACATCATTCATAGAGGAGATTTTAAAAGGTGTTACTAGATGCAAAATCTATACCTTCACTAATGGATTTTTAAGGTAACATTAGGTATAAATTATTGAGGAAGACAAGGTAAAAACCACTTTTACCACTAAATAAAGGTCCTTTGTGTACAATGTTATGCCATTTAGCTTAAATAATGCACCAATAATATTCTCTCACATTATGGTATAATCCTTTAAATATTTCATCCATAAGTTCCTTCAAGTATATCTAAATGATTGGACCATGTATGACTTGGTGTGTGACCACTGTGCCAATTTACACCTCATGCCATAGTGTTTTTGGAAACTTAAAATTTCCTTAATACTAAAAAAGTGCAAATTTACCATACCTTTTGGGATTATGTTAGTGCACATCATTTGCTAGGATGGACTACTCGTGGATCTGGCCAAGATTGCATTTATTATTCAACTCATAACTCCAACCACTCAGCACAAGTTCTACAACTTCTTTGGTCACACACATTATTATCGTAAGTTTATGCATAGTTATGCTAACATAGAAACTCCATTAGAAAAATTGCTCAAATAAAATGGCCTCCTCCTTTGTACCAAAAAACATCAATAAGCATTCAAGATCTTGAAGGAGAAATCGGTAATTGCATCCATCCTCCACTTCCTAGACTAGATGACACCATTTCATGTACATGTTGATGCTTCTAGCATGGTGGTGGATGTTATTCTTGCATAACTTGGTGAAGGGAATATAGACCATCCTATCTATTTTTTTAGTTGTAAGCTAACACCAATAGAGAGAAATTACTCTACTATAGAATGAGAAACATTATCCATGGTATATGCACTCCATAAGTTATATCAATACTTGTTAGCCACTTCATTCACCTTATTTACAAATCATGAGACACTCAAGTACCTTGTGAATAAACTCATGTTAAATAGACAAATCTGTCAATGGATTATTCTATTCAAGGAATTCTAGTTCTCTGTGGTAGTAAAACCAGGCAAGGTTAATTTCTATCCTAACCATCTATTATGTATTGAATCTAGTGAACCAATGTAAAAAATTGAAGATGACTTATCTAATGTACATATTTTTCAAGTTATGTGCATGCCTGAATAATTAGAGGAAATAATTACTTTTCTTGTAACAAGTTCAATTCCAGCCCATCTTAACATCTAGGAAAGAAGCAACTAGTTGTACGTGTTTCACCTTTCCAGCTTATTGGTAGAGACTTATACAAACCTAGTTGCGATGAAGTGTTTTGCATGTGTGTAATGCAGCATGAACATGCTAAAGTACTTCAAGAGGTCCATGAGGGTGTTATTATAAGATATTATGATAGTGATATAATGACATGAAAGGTTCTCCTAAATGGCTTGTGGTGGCCCACCTTATTAAAAGATTTCAAAGTTTATGTGTGTTAATGTGATATATGTTAGTGCGTAGGTAAACCAACATGTAGTGATTTTATGCCTCTTCATCTAATCCTTACTTGTGAACCTTATGAAAAATGGGATATTGATTCATTTGGGCCCATTAACCCTGTTGCAAGATGAATTGGTGTGCACTACATCATTACCACCACTAACTATCTCACACGTTGTGTTGAATTAATGCCCACACGTGATTGTACTACTATAACTACTGCCAAGTTCCTTTGGGAAAATATCATCACCAGGTATGGATGCCCTTTAAGTTTAATAAGTGATCATGGCACTCACTTCTTCAATGAGACAATACGCATCCTCTTATTTGATTTCATGATTGCACCCCATAAGACAACTCCATACCACCCTCAAACTAATGACACTATTGAATATTTTAACAAAATATTGGGCCATACATTGATAAAGATTTATAATATTGGTCGCACTAACTGGGATGATTTAGTTTCTATAGTCTTATGGTAATATTTAACCACATATAAATGATTGAACAAGAATACTCCTTTTCATCTTATCTTTGGCACTAAAGAAGTTCTACCAATGGAGTTCCTTGTTCCTTCTTTATTTATTTTGCACGTTGGCTGACTAGATGATGAAGAATATCTAAAAACACACCTTGACACTTTATTATAGCTAGATGAAACATGCTTTCTTGCACATTGGAGTCAAGGAGTTGAAAAGTAGAAGCAAAAACCTTAACATGATAGACATCTCAAAAACAAAACATTTTATCTTGTTTGCACGTCTTGGTCTATGATTCTAAGTTTGCATGCCACTTTGGTAAACTTCACATATATTGGGATGGTTCATTCATCATTCATACAGGTGCATGCAAGTTAAGATAGTTATATGGCTAATTTCTTCTAGGTTATTTTAATGGTAGTCAGCTTTGGCCCTATCATTCCATGTAATACTTCAAATTTTGCCAATAAAACATGTGCCACTAGATTAGTTTAGGCTTTTGGTTTATTCTCCAACCAAGTGTCACATTTTTTGCATGCCTTTCGTTTAGGTTTATTTTAGCATTTGGTTCTCTTTTGTTTTAGTGCTATCATTTTATCACTATTTCATTAGGTCATTCCCATGGAGGACCACATACATCTTTTAGTGTGGGGTAAGTTTCAAATATGAATAAAGTAAAGCTAGAGCATGTAAGGTAAAATTTGGAAGGAATAACATATAGAAGAGGTGCACAGGTGAATAATAGTGTAGATAAAGGGCATGTAAGTGGAAGCACATAAGTAAAAATTAGTTCATGCAAGAGGCAGTGAGTGACTTGAAGTGTGGAGAAAGAGAGGCAAAGGAAAAACTACTACGAATGGTTCAGGAGGAAAAAAGTGGTCCCTACCTTCAAAAATATAAGTTTAAATCTTTTTACAACTGGCATGCACTATGATAAAATCACAAAGATGGGATAGGTGTATTAACTTGACAAAGTGTTAAGCATAATGGCAAGCATGCCAAATAGACATCATGGCTTACCATTTGACAGTAGTAATGAAGTGAAGTGATGAATGAAGGCATGGGAGAGTAAATGTATGCAAGTCTTGAAAGTTATATTAGGTTAGAAGGTCCTCATTTTAACTCTTTATTGTTAAATTTTTTGTATTTATAGATCTTGAGTGCAATGTTTTTAATCCACCAAAAGGAGCAATCATCAAATTATAATGACAATTTTGAAGCTAAGAAGTGAGGAAACATTTGTGAATAGAGAAAAGAGTAAAATTATGACTTTCGAAGCACTTTGGATAGAGTTACAGGTATTAACATCTACCATTAAAGGAAGTTGAATCAAGAAGGTTGAGGAAGTTCAAGGTAGGAAACACGTATTCATTTAGGAGAGTCAGATGGTCATGGATCAACCTTCGGTCTCCTTAAAGGGTGATGCAACCAAAGCAGAAGGCCTAGAGAAGTGAGTCTTTACCACTAATTTATGAAGAGGAAGAGTATGAGGGTGTAGGAGGATGTATTATTTTGATTTGGGAGGAATTTTCTAATTAATACATCACACAAGTAGAAAATTGGGCACAACAAGCAACAAAGACATATATCAAGAAGGAACTAGTGATGGCACATAAGGGGGAAAATAGGTATATAACACCACTTCCACCCTTTGTTTTAACTGAAGAAATGCAATACTCCAAGTCAGTTTTGTGTGGTGTAATTTGGGAGTCTAAGGTTTATTCTTACCAAGTGCTCAACTAAAATCACCAATAACCCATAAATTAGGGAGAATTTTAGCATGACTATAGGGTTGAGTGCCAAAACACTAGGAATGAAGTCAATTATGACTTTGTAGTCTTTAATTTATTGAATGATGTCAGAGTGTTCCAACTTTTCATCCTAACTTGTTTTGGGAAGCCCATGGAGGTAGTAAGAATTATGGTCTTGTGCATTTACAAGGACTATTTCTACTTTGTAAGGCATAGGATGCAGATCACTACCCAATCTATCAATAGGGTAATAGGGTTATAATGTTAAGGCATAGACCTTAATGTGGATCTAGAGGACCACAAAGTAGTTGAGAAGGTGGTGGTAGCACTGAAGTATAAAAAGGAGGTCCATGCTATATACATTTTTGGCCTCCATGATCCTTCCATTTAGGTAGTTGCACACTTGGAGATGACCAAGCTTGGGGGTAGGGACAAATGGATGGAGGTTGATATGGAACACCTCTATGTGGAAAAGTATATGGCCCAAGGGAAAAAGTACAATTATGACCAGTATTTTGCTGAAAGGATTTTGGAAGATGATGAGAAGGCCCATCACCTACCAAATCACATATTTCCTTGGGGTGTGATTCTTATTATACTGGTGTTTGATGAGATTGGTGTTCTAGAATATCCCAAAAAAGAGATGAAGTTGGTTTACCCACCAAAAAATAAGTACCCTATCGAATGGTTCTAATAATTCCCTTATCCAAGTGCCATCTCCCCTTCCCACAAGATGATAACGAAATTATGGTTCAAAGGGATGAAGGCAGCATTTGGAAACGAATGGCACATCCCCAAAGAGTTTCTCACACAAATGGGAACCTAAGCCCAATTTTTTATTATAAAACATTATTCAATTACACACATTTGGATGGAACCCATAGATAATTTATTAGGGTGGCTAAGGTTACCATATGCTTTCACTACCAAGTATTTCAAGAATTTTGTGAATCATATTTCTAATGCGTGCAAGGTACACATTAATGCTAATAAAATTGACGATGAAACTCATACTCTTTGGCAATTATATGTCTACCCAGAGAAGAATGAATTAGATAACACTAATATTAATGCACACTAGATTATCATAGGGGTACACATTCATGTGTTTTATTATAGGGTAAAGACTAAGAAGAAGGCTTCAAAAAACTAGGAGGCCCCCAAAGAAACCTTTCTCCTCCCATAAGGAATAATAGTGCACAGAAGGCAGTGAAGACAAGAGAAGAGGCCAAGGCCTAATGCTACTAGAAGCATGATAGATGAGTAACCTAAGTAGAAAAGGATGGCCCCATCACCTACAAAAGGCCAAGGGATGACTGCAAGATAGGAACAAGAGGGCCTCGATACCACCTAACATACCACTAGTCCTTTAAGATAAGAGCATTATGCACCAAGTTTTGGGGTATCTCAATAAAGGGTGATGACTCCTAAGGCATCATCTGAGAAGGAACCTAAGGAAACCACCCTTGATTTGAAGGAGGAAACCTATGAGAAACAAGAATAACCTACCCCTACTGACACGTAAATGGAAATTGAGAGTCTCATTAGTGAAGAGGGGGTAGATAGAGGTGCAAATTTAGGCACTAGTGACTAGGATGTTGGACCGAGTGGCCAACAACAAATTCATCTAGACATTGAGATAATCAAGTGAAATACAAATAATAGAAAGGGGCATGCTAAGGAATCTGAGCAGTAATAAGGAAATAAGGATGATAACCTCTCCATTTATGTTTATCTCCAATAAAACATTCTTGAATAGGAATTATATATGTGGGAGTATTTCCTCTTGGAATACTCTTCCAATTAGACTCGGTGCAAAATCTCTTTTTACATGGATATTTTTAACAAGGAACACCTCTTCAAGCTTCCATCAACTAGCACATATTTGGCACCAAAGGGGGTGGATCTTCCCAAGGCATTTTGGGTGGATCCCTAATAGTGTTCACCAACTCAAGCAAGCATGTTCCTCATTAAGTTGACTCTCACGATCACTAGGAAAAATTATTTACATAGATATGATATTGGCCAGCTATAGCAAAATCACCAAGAGGTCATTTCCCTATGCCAGCATGAATGTGCTAAAATATCAAGGCTTGATTAGGAATTAGAAGAGCTCAAGCACTATTAAGAAGTAACAATTATGTCTTGAGTGAAGACTGTAAAACTCTGCAAGTTAATTTTTAAATATGATCTGACACTTGTCAATGGGATCCTACTTACAAGATAAGCTATTGATAATTTGGAGACCCTTGTGACTCTTTTATTACAAAAATGTAAAGACTGGGTGAATCCCTAATGCAATTAGACTTGGGAATGGAGCAATTTGCATAATCCATTGAAGTATGTAAGATATTTTTGCAATAGGTGGCTGCCATAATTCCCATAGCTGATGGGGTTTTTGTCAATTTGGCATGACTTACTAAAGTTTTTGAAGCTAGGCTTCAATCGAAAGAATACCAGCACCAATAATTGGCCAAGAATGTGTTAATAATAAAGGATAGAGTACAGTGTGCCAAAGCATTTAAAGATGTGGATACATTAGAAAATAAGATTAGCGCTCACCACCAACAGCTCAATACCAATTTTGTGGCACTTTGAGGACAAGTTGTGATAGAAGTTGAATCACTTGAGGATGTCCACAAGGATGACACTATTTCACTTGAGTTTTTAACAACTCAAGCATGTGACTTTCTACAATAGCCCAAGGAGACAAAATGACTAAAGGGTGAGGTTAAAGAAACTATTTCCAAGCTATAGACTACCCTAAACCACTGGGAGGAAGTTAAGTGATAGATCGAGCAAACAAGACCCAAATTTTTGGTATCTAAGGGCCCTGAGGATGGCACATAGTCTAGGATAAACTATTGACTAAGTTTGGGATG
Source organism: Torreya grandis (assembly GCA_037957365.1). Taxonomy (NCBI): domain Eukaryota; kingdom Viridiplantae; phylum Streptophyta; class Pinopsida; order Cupressales; family Taxaceae; genus Torreya; species Torreya grandis. The sequence goes on along the minus strand of JARHVA010002908.1, from coordinate 1,237,793 downwards.
ATGTTGGACCCTAAATTTTATATTAATTTATTATAAGTACTTTTAGAAGATATAGGCATGTAAGTAATCCAAGGATCAGGAAGGACATGGCACATAAGAAGCAAGTCACGAGGAATAAAGATTCATAAAACATAGAGGAACTGAGCATGCAAGACTCAAACAATTAATGTATGACTTATACAAGGGCACAAAAGGTGGAAATGGTTAGGAAATGGTTTGCACCAGCATCAAAGGAGAATAGTCAACCACAGATCTATCACCAGCATGCAATAAGATAGGAGTACAACATTGAATATACAATATAGAGAGGATATATAGGGGTAGTTAGGCCCAAATCAATAGGAATTCATTTTAACATCTTTACATGACTCATTATTGTAAATGGTTTTTGTCAAGTCATTATTATTGACATTAATTTTGTAATAGAATGATTGGGGCAAAACCCTATATAAATACCCCCAATTTTACTTAGAAGAGTTGTTGTCATTGTTATAATGGCAGTCTTATAATTGTAATCTTGAGCTTAGTCATCACCCTAATGTGCAATGTGACATATATGTATGGTGATCATTAATATGTAATAATATGGGATACTTGTGCTTTTGGAATACCTCTTGTAAACTTGTTATGGACATAATGGTATTACTACTCTTTTTTCTTGATTTGTGCCTATCTCATTTCTTGTGATAAATAACTTAATTATGGAATGAGCATATTGTTAGAATTAACTTTGTTATGATGTCTTTGGTTAGAACTAAGTGCCCATTCAAGCACCCTAGTATAGATATCCTAATGTATACACCATAACATGATATAACTGATGAAAACTGGTCTTAAGTTGTATGCTTTGGGTGAGTGCACAAGATCAATTATTGTGTGATATGCAAGTGCACTAGCTCATTGGAATTTTTATTCTCTTTAGATGTGCGATCAGGAAATGTCATGTTAAACTAAAGGAAAAGAACCCAACATAGGTTATTAATGAAAAGTATAACTATGTTATGTGTGTGTGTGTGTGAAATAAAATAAAATACTTGGTTGTTTATGATGCTAACACAATGTTGGATCTAGTATAGGTGGGAAGCAAGTAGGAAGCTAGTTTTGGATTAGTCATTAGATTCTAAATCTAGTGCTTCTAGATCTCAAGCCATTTATGTCTGATAGGATCGAAGTTCCCCAAAGCTCTGTCATAACTTGTCAGATTTAAGAGCACACATGATTACCAATGTATAAGCAACTAAACATGTGGAAATAACTAGAAGAACAAATAACTATCAATGAGAAAACACACAAAATGTGAGAGGCAATATACAATTATATTCAACTCATTGTAGAAGGAAATTACAACAAAGAGGTGGGACTCTTTCTTCCACTTCGTGGGCTTACAGTAATCTTCCCTCAAGAGTAATCTTCTCTCACTAGGTCACAACACACAGCTAATACAAGATGTTGTTCACCTCATTGTACATTTGTATAATTGAGTACGAATCGGTACTCCAAGTAGATCTCACCATGATCCTGCTCCTGATGTATTGCTGTCACCTTGGATCTTGCTCCCCCACCGATCTTTGTTTAACCCTTGCATACACACATCCTTGCAGACCAACCTGATCTTACTTATCACATGTAGATCTCCTCCATGATACTGCAACACCCTGCATATCAAACCTGATCTTACATACATGGGGAATCCTACTTGATTTCACCATGGGAAGAACTCTCCAAGCTCTACATGGCTCTTCTACAAGTTCAACACTTAACAATATAGCCCATGAGTCTATTATATAGATCTCATGCATACACTGATTAGACTTGTGGCTCAAGACTCTAACTGGTCTTCATCATGCAAACAACGCGTTCACTTAACTGACTATTCACCAATAGCAGTTTTGGAACCGCTACAGGCAACCGACGTCAGTCCTTGTTTTCCTGGAGGTGACCGACGCTGGCCAATCTCCTGTCGATGTTGATTTCCCTTGCACTGTCCCCTGACCGACGTCAGTTTTGGCCTGCCGACGCCAATGACTGTCATGCACAGAAAACCTCCTATTTGCCTAAGGTGAAGCTTTTAGCTCCACACCCTAATAATCTCCCACTTGGAGATAAATAGCTGCACTTGTACCTAAACCAGTACTCTATCTAATCTACATCCTGGCTTGTATTCCTCTTCAAGCTCCCACTTGAAGACAACCCACCACACTCCTTGTGGTGTTAATCTTGTGCCTGACTTTCTTCATCCTCAGCTTACCTTCTTCTACCATTGCTATACTCCCACTCAAACAGCAACCCCTGTGAGTAACCTGTAACCAACAACACTTAACAGATCTAGGACATCTGTTAGTCAAACTCGCTCTGAGAATGTCCAACCTCGCTCTGATACCATTTGATGGTATCAGCTCTTGAACCTACAAACAGACTCTGATACCATTTGATAGGACCAAAGTTCCCCAAAGCTCTGACACAACTTGTCAGATTTAAGAGCACACATGATTACCAATGTATAAGCAACTAAACATGCAGAAATAACCAGAAGAACAAATAACTATCAATGAGAAAACACACAGAATGTGAGAGGCAATATATAATTATATTCAACTCATTGTAGAAGGAAATTACAACAAAGAGGTGGGACTCTTTCTTCCACTTCGTGGGCTTATAGTAATCTTCCCTCAAGAGTAATCTTCTCTCACTAGGTCACAACACACAACTAATACAAGTTGTTCACCTCATTGTACATCTGTACAATTGAGTACGAACCGGTACTCCAAGTAGATCTCACCATGATCTTGCTCCTGATGTATTGCTGTCACCTTGGATCTTGCTCCCCCGTCGATCTCTGTTTGACCCTCGCATACACACATCCTTGCAAACCAACCTGATCTTACTTATCACATGTAGATCTCCTCCATGATACTACAACACCTTGCATATCAATCCTGATCTTACATACATGGGGAATCCTACTTGATTCCACCATGGAAAGAACTCTCCAAGCTCTACATGGCTCTTCTACAAGTTCAACACTTAAAAATACAGCCCATGAGTCTATTATATAGATCTCATGCATACACTAATTAGACTTGCAGCTCAAGACTCTAACTAGTCTTCATCATGCAAACAACGCGTTCACTTAACTGACTGTTCATCAACAGCAGTTATGGAACCACCACAAGCGACCGACGTTAGTCCCTGTCTTCTTGGAGGTGACCGACGCTAACTGATCTCCTGTCGATGCCAGTTTCCCTTGCACTATCCCCTGACCGATGTCAGTTTTGGCCTACCGACACCGGTGATTGTCATGCACAAAAAACCTCCTATTTGCCTAAGGTGAAGCTTTTAGCTCCACACCCTAACAATCTCCCACTTGGAGATAAATAGCTGCACCTGTACCTAAACCAGTACTCTATCTAATCTGCATCCTGGCTTGTATTCCTCTTCAAGCTCCCACTTGAAGACAACCCACCACACTCCTTGTGGTGTTAATCCTATGCCTGACTTTCTTCATCCTCAAATTACCTTCTTCTGCCATTGCTATACTCCCACTCAAATAGCAACCCCTGTGAGTAACTTGTAACCAACAACACTTAACAGATCTGGGACATCTATTAGTCAAACTCACTCTGAGAACGTCCAACCTCGCTCTGATACCATTTGATGGTATCAGCTCTTAAACCTACAACCAAGCTCTGATACCATTTGATAGGACTGAAGTTCCCCAAAGCTCTGACACAACTTGTCAGATTTAAGAGCACACATGATTACCAATGTATAAGCAACTAAACATGCAAAAATAACCAGAAGAACAAATAACTATCAATGAGAAAACACACAGAATGTGAGAGGCAATATACAATTATATTCAACTCATTGTAGAAGGAAATTACAACAAAGAGGTGGGACTCTTTCTTCCACTTCGTGGGCTTACAGTAATCTTCCCTCAAGAGTAATCTTCTCTCACTAGGCCACAACACACAGCTAATACAAGCTATTGTTCACCTCATTGTACATCTGTACAATTGAGTACGAACCGGTACTCCAAGTAGATCTCACCATGATCCTGCTCCTGATGTATTATTGTCACCTTGGATCTTGCTCCCCCACCGATCTCTGTTTGACCCTCACATACACACATCCTTGCAGACCAACCTGATCTTACTTATCACATGTAGATCTCCTCCATGATACTGCAACACCCTGCATATCAAACCTGATCTTACATACATGGGGAATCCTACTTGATTCCACCATGGGAAGAACTCTCCAAGCTCTACATGGCTCTTCTACAAGTTCAACACTTAACAATACAGCCCATGAGTCTATTATATAGATCTCATGCATACACTGATTAGACTTGCGGCTCAAGACTCTAACTGGTCTTCATCATGCAAACAACGCGTTCACTTAACTGACTGTTCGTCAACAGCAGTTATGGAACTGCCACAGGTGATCGACGTCGGTCCCTGTCTTCCTGGAGGTGACCGACGCCGGCCGATCTCCTGTCGATGCCGATTTCCCTTGTACTGTCCCCTGATCGATGTCGGTTTTGGCCTGCTGACTCCGGTGACTGTCATGCGCAGAAAACCTCTTGTTTGCCTAAGGTGAAGCTTTTAGTTCTACACCCTAACAATGTCAACCTAGGATAATTACATTTATACTAGTGTCTAAGTTCAATACTAGTTTTATGTATGGAATATGTGCCCAAATAAGATGTAACCACTTGGATGCTTCTAGGTTTAGCTTTGCCTTTGCTCTAGTGCATTCAGATATGGATCATGGATCTTTTATGTGACCTTATGAAAAAATGGGTTAGTGGGCACACTATGTCAAGATGACCTGCAATGACCTTGTTGTTAAAGGGCACTACCTACATAGCCAATACTCTAGAAGAGGGCCTCAGACTCATGTAGTTCTCCCCTACATGTTAGCTTGTGTGTGAATTATGTAATGAGTAAAGTACAATAATGACCTAGTTTGTATCTAGGAAAATATGACCTTATGACTACTTATTTAGTAGTTTAAACATGTAGCTAGGCTATTCCTTTGAATAATATCATAATAGGACATAACAGGAAAGCTTTTTGTAACTTGAGTGCTTCTCAAGTGTTATTTTGGTATGATTGTTAGGTGAGGAATGAATGAGGTTGATATTGTATTTATACTAATCATATCGAGAAATAACTCACATTAAAGTACTTCAACCGACTATTGTAATACATTTCATTTGAAAATTGGATGAATTTAGGGCATTAGCTACTTACATCTAGCTAGGATAATAATGTCAATGCTAATGTCTGAACTAGAGGTTAGTGTTCAGGGAGAAGGAGAGTAGGCATAGGCTCAAAACTTGTAGAGGTATAAGATAAGTACATTTTAAGCATTATGGGCAAGATGGTATGTCTGTGTCATCAATAGAAGGTTGTTCAAACTAAGATATGGGCCAAGAAACAGAAGATATAGCAGATGAGAGGAATATATAAGGAATGTGTATAACTAAGAAGAATATATAGGGTCATGATTTTGCCAAGTGTATAAGACTGAGGTGATACATAATCACAAAATGTCATACACATTCCCCCCTTTAATATAGTAATTAAATTTATAGTTTAAAAGAAAGGAATAAGTACTTGGTATGTACACACCTTGTCTTTGCTTGAGTTAAGTTTGAGTGCTTTGTTGGAGCTAGGTTTGAATGTTTTGTTGGTGGTTAAACTGCAATCAAACACATGTTATAGTGTATAATCTGTGCATATAATATGGATCAAAAGTACTTGAAATAGATTGAAATTAAAAGATCAAGGATTAAGAGTACACATGTGTGTCGATGTAACTACCTTGCCTATTGACAAGTTGTTTTTGTAAAAGATGTATCATTGTAAATATCTGAAACTGAGATTAGGATAAATAATTAAAATGCATTTATCCAAGGAGATAGAGAGGGAAAGAGAGAGGTTGGAAGGCATAAGCCCCCAAGTTTGGATTAAAAGTGAGTTGCCACCTAACAATTGAAGTTAATTCAACCATGCAACCCAAAGATACTCATAACCTGGGGAGTTTGGATAATCAAATCCAAACTAAAAAACTAGAAAGATTGAGTGATTTATAATCACCCTAACCATACAAAAAGGTGACCCAACTATTGCATTAGATTTGTTTGTTAAAGTCTGTAAAAGTTTGTTGTGTATCAATACATGCAATAGTTTTGGAATTTAAATTTGATTTGGATTTTGCAATATTAGGCACATGTTGCAAGCATATGCACCTTATATTTATCTCATGCTAAAACTATGTGTAACAATGGTACCATGTATAGAATTATGCCACAAAATGTATTAAAATAATATAATTGTGTGCTTTGGCTAATTCATAAAACTTTTTAAGTGTGGAGGACATGCTTCCAAAACATGCCCCCACCATATATGAAGAAATCTAAAATTGATATAAATAACAATGTGGAGGACTTGTTTCCAAAACATGCCCCCATTGTAAATTAGAGATGTTGAATACTGAGTAGATGTGGAGAACATGATTCTAAAGCATACCCCCACTAAATATGTGAATTATAAGTACCAGACTAAATGAATGTGGAGAACATACTTCCAAAGCATGCCCCACTAAATCTGAAACTATGAATGTGTGGAAACCATGTCATCATGACATGCCCCCACTTAATCTAAAAACTAGTGTAAGTATGATATAATATGAGTGTGGAGAACACACTTCCAAAGCATGCCCCCATTGTAATCTAAAAATGATGACTGTGTGGAAGCCATGTCCATATGACATACCCACATTGAATCTGAGAATTATGCAAATTTTGGAGAACATGTTTCAAGCATTCCCCCACTAATATGCCCCCCCCTTTGAGTTGAGGTAAAAATAGTACCTTGTAGTTAGCTAACCTCAAAAGGGTAAGAAATTATAAATATATGAATGTAACCATGTAACATTTATATAGAAACATGTCTAGGTAAATGTATCATTGAAGCGCATATAACCAAACACATGTAGGCAAATATATCATGGTAACATCTAGATAGTAACAATACAATCTCAACAAGCAAACAAATAAACATACAATAACAATCAAAATCAAGTCAAAAGATAATGGTCCAAGGAGACCACAAATAATGGGCATGTTCAAATGCCTCAAAATTGAACGGATATGACTTATTCAAATGTCCATGAAAGCAAGGAGTGACATATTCAAATGTCCAAGAGTGTAATGACATACTCAAAACTCCAAAAAAGCAAACATAGGCACATGGGCCATATACAATAGAGCATATTCAAATGGTTGAAAAAACAAGACAATAAGAAGGCAAAACACTCAAGGAAGTGTGTAAAGGAAAAACATAAGCAACCAAAATAAACATGTCATTATGGCCCATGGGTCGAATGTGTTAGCAAAAAATGGCAAGTACATAGCATATCAAGTATCTTGTGTAATTTATAATCATGGATAATAGGCATTTATAAGTATAAATTTAAGCTCAAACATGATGGTGTAGAGTGATCATCGAAACAGATAACTTGTGTGTATCAAGATCGTATAAGATAGATACCCCCAATGACCTAATGATGTGAGTATAGGAAAGTCCCAACACCCATAAGTGTATCATGTATCTGTTTATACCTATGTATGTGTATGTAGGATTAAATGATATGCTAGTCCTCAACATGGAACTAACACATAGATGCCAAGGAGCCAATATAATATGTAGGTGCCGAAAAAGATTTTGGATTTTTGAATGTTTTTTTATTTTTTTGGTATTTTTGGAAAATGGAAAAACTATCCATTTTCCCAATTTGAATGTGAAAAACTAACCTTTTTCCCAATATGAATGCAGAGGACTATCTGGGAATTCAATTTGGTTATTCATATGGCACTGTGTTTGATGACATATCATGGCACATGTTGCGATGCATTTTAGTATATGTATTCCATCTGTTGTTATCATAGATGTATCACTATACCTATCAAGTGGCACACATATTTTGATATCTAGAAATTGAAATGTAACACACATGTTTTTCATATCGAGCTTTGCTTCCATATCGGCCAACCTAGACTGATCTAGATGCAAGGTGAAATTTGACTTTGGATTTGTTGCCCATATCATAAAATATATAATATTTGGTATGCATGTTACAAGTAGAAGTATGTATCCAAGAGATTCTAGATTTAATGGAGATTTCTTTAGTTCATCCAATTGATGTCCCATTTGTTCAAAAAATGCCCTACTACAAAATGAGTTCCATTATGTGTCAATTGGAATATGGGTATAGCATAACCCATTAATATTTTTAGAAAGTTGAAGAAATTATTATATGTCCACTTGTAGGTGTGTCTGAAGTTTGGTATTCTTTGGAAAGATGTGAAATATTGGACTTGATTTGTTGTGGGAACAAAAAGTTTATCTGTCATGTACTCTTGTATTCTTGAATTTTGACCTTCAAAGCTCCACATTGGCTTGCATTATGATCTGTAATCCGATGGTAATTACAATATGGCAATCCTTCTTGAGGAATAAGGCAATTTGTTGTAGTAAAAATTGGCCATCCAAGTTTCACTACCCCATTTTATTCATTTCCCGTCATGTTTTGCATATTGTCTTATTTTTTGTAATATTTCACACAACTCCATGCCCAATGGACAAGACATCATCTTTTATTGGCTCATAGGTAGTTAGTTGTAGATTTAATGTTATGGGCCTAATAGGAAACTAAAGGATTAATTACGTTATTAATTATTTTATAATTAATTAGCCTTAATTAAGGTCATTAAGTGACTATATTCTTTTTAGTTATTAGATATATTAATTCTTTTTAGAGTTAATATTTGTGTGTAAATTTAAATTTAAAATCCCATTTTTATATTGTGAATTTGTCTAAATAAAAGAAAATCAAAATAGAGGCAAATGAAGGGATTTTTATTTTCCAAAGGAAAAGTATTGTATAAAAGGAAAAAACCCAGATATTGTAAAGATTTTTCTTCTTTTTCTCAAGCTCTTGGAGAGAGCAACCTGCAATTTTGTGTGGAGCCATGTTATTTCCAAATTGGAGCAATGAAATATAAGTAAGCGGGTGAGACTCTTTTGGGTGTTTGTGGATTTTAATGTCTTTTGTTCATGAATTCTAATTTCCTATTTGTGAATAAGAACTCCATTAAAATTCTGCATTTATTTGATTATATGCAACAATAGTGTTTCACAAACTTTGTGTTGAGATCTCCATGTATTAACATCCTTGATGTCCACGAGTTTCTACGTGTTTGATCACAATAAAATATTATACAAAGTGTGTGTAATAAGGCTTGTAAGGAGACTTTTTCCTTCCAAACATGTCTTGTGTTCCCAAAACCCTCACTGATCCTATTGAAATGGCACCCTTTCAATATTGTTTCTACTTCAAGCATTGACTAGTAGATTATCTATATTGATCAAGTGCCAACAAGATTAGACCAAAAAGCTCAACAATTTCATGGACTGTCTAATCTCTTTGGAGAGTCATTTTCACCTACTAGTGGATTTTGAAGGTCCTTATGGTCTAGCTTCCACAGACTTTCTAAGGTAATAAACACTGATATAGATTGTTGGAGTAAGTAGAAGTTATTGAGAACTTTGGTAATGAGGTTGAGTGCCTAAGAAGTTGTGGAACACTTAAATGGTCTCTCATATATAAAACACAAATGGTTACAGTTTCTAAACAGAGTTTGCAGCGTTTTGATTGTGGAGTCAATAGGGTTATTACTAATAAACAATCTTTTTCCATGTCCACTGAGGGGTCACTAAGGCAATTGACAAGGCAAGCCGACTTCAATTATGCAGGGGAATGCATGAAGACCGCTGAGAACTTACTGTTCAAAATCACAGGAATTTGAAATCAGGTGGCGGTGGTGTCAACGCTGCCATATTTAAGGCTACAAGCCCAAAATTGGAAGTTGCCACAAAATAACGCACTAAAACTCCCAACCCTAGGAGTGATCTTGTTGTTCCCCTTTCTCCAGGTTGTTCATTACACAAAAAAGGAGTAACCAATTTAATCCATATTTTAGGACCTAACATGATCCCCAAAGACCTAATTATCTCAAAGGAGCCTAAGTCAAAGGATGTAAAGTTATACATGATAACTATTCATCTCTTTTCAAAAGTTTCTCCTCCATATGTAAGTCACAACAAAGTTTAATTTTTAATAGATGAATTCTAGAATGTGAATCCTCTGGCAAGAAAATGAGATAATTGTGCAAAACAAAAGGATCAGGGTACCAAAGGGAAAACTAGATGTGAATGTAGTGGCAGAGGATTCAAATCGACCTATATCCAACCCTCTTCTACCTCAACATGATGACTTTCAAGATTACATGAAACTATAAACTTCAGACACAGGCCTCAGGGTATTTTATGGGGTTGACCAATAGATACCAAACTTTGGAACTGAACATGATAAGTCTCCTTGCCCTTTTCACATTAAAACTGGAGCTTGTCTATTTGGAGCTCGATGCAGCAGAGATCCTTTTTATCCAGACAAATCTTCTACATCGCTCATAAAAAACACGTACAATGGCCCAGGTCTCACATGGGAGCAAGAAGAAGGGCTTGAGAAATCCATTTCAAGGTTCGATGCAAAGGAGATCCATGGTTTTGAGCATCGGCCAAGGCTGGAGATACAGACATGTGTCAGCAAAGGACCATGAAAGGTACTCAGATAGCATCCTATGTAGTGTATGCTTGCATGGTTGATGATGCAAAAGGTTCCAACTAGCTACATCAGAGGTTGACTTCGTTGGCAGTAAACAAGAATTCAAAATGAAAAAAAATAGCATTTGAATTTGAAAAGCCCAAGGTGTATAGATGAAGAGGCGACCCCAACAGTATGACGAATCCGATGATGATGTGTACACAGAATTTTTGGAGTTTGGAGAACTTCTTAATTTGAAGAAAAATAGGTAATTTGCGAGTTTGTTGCAGTTACGAGGGGAAGGGAACCTCATATGTTTGACAAAGATCCAACCTGGAACTTTATGTGAAATGGTGGATTCGAGGCTTGGAATTGAATCAAATACCCTGATACATGTAATGGTTGGGAGAGTTTGTGAAATCGGTTGCGCATGCTTGGCATCAAGGAAAAATAGGCTACATACAGAGGCGTACCCATACAAATCTCCTTTAATAGCTATTGTTCTATCCAAATTCAACTTCTCCATTGAATGGAGAGGATTCAACTTTAATGATGCATAACAACGATCTCTTTGATCAGAAAGTGAAAGAATACTGTGAACGATATGCCAAGGCCGAGGATGTTGGGAGTCAACAGGAAGAAGAAAGCAGTGATAGTGGAAATATGCCTTAGAAAGTTAGAAATATGAGCAATAAATAACTAGACATGGAGTCAAAGATGGGATCTGCGTCCTCCAAGGATGAAGCTCAAAATAAAGCCATACCAATTTTACATCTATGAACTGATTTACAGAAGGCTGTTGAAAGTGAAGATTATGTTTATGCTGCTAGGTTGCATGATCAAATTTCCAATCTAGAGGCAAATTCTATAGCAGCAGGAAGAGCAATGGCTTAGCAGAATACGAAGTACAAGTTTCGGCTTGGGAAGAGAATAAAGCACAGTAATAGGAGAGAATGGGAACATGGTGATTGAGTAATTTGAATTGTGATGGTGAACGGCTGGTAAAACAAAGATGGCCCAGTCTTATGCTAGAGTCTTCATTGGATGAAATGGCATTATATAGTATTGGAGCTAAACAGCAATAATGGAGCAATATAAGATAGAGGCAAATGCAATTGACAGGTGGAAAGTCACCTTTATAATCATCCTCCCAGCCCGTGTCATCTGGAGAAAGCTGACGGCTAGCAGTTTGATTGATTTCTTTGATGCATTTTGTCAAATAGTTCACAGGCGATCAGTTGGGTAAAATTATTTGAGACATTTTGTTAAATTGAATACATTTCTTCAAGGCATTCTGTCAAATGTTTTTCTTGGTGTCTTCTTCTACAATGTCGTGGCCACATTGCGAGTGAAACAATGCAATTGACAAGTACAAAAACCTTGCCAAGCGTCCTCCGAGGCCAATGACTGTCAAATTAGGCACAGTTTTTATAAAGACATTTTGTCAAACGGTTCGCGGGCTTTTTATATGCTTCCACATTTGGTATACGTGTCTATCTTGGTGTAGACAACCGATCCAGAGCATTCTCAGTGGCCTTTATCCATTCACGTCAAGATTGTTGAAACTTGCAGCCACGAAAAGATTATGCACAGCGAAAATTATTAATGTGAGTAAACGAAATTCAATGGCAAAATAGATAAAACATAAACACACAGATTTACGTGGTAAAACTCTCAAGAGGGAAACATTCACGGAGCAATGGTATCGATTCTTTTATTGTTCAAGTCAGGAAATTACAAGCAGCACAATCATTCCTCTTTTGAACTCTCTAGCGTACAACCTCTATGGGCATACATGGATTTATAGTATTTCATACAGAATTGAATTCATTAAATGCTTTCCTATCCATATTCTAACTAAGTCAGTCTTGTTACAACGGCAAGCTGAATAATAGGATCTAAATCCTACAGAAGAGGAATTCGTTGTCATCTAATTTCAACAATCTCCACTTTGACAACAATTACCCTGATACCTTGCTCATTGCTCATCACCTTTTCTGCAAGCCAAGAGAAGCCAAGCACCACCGCAGCTTCTCCAATATAACTGGTTTCGTGAACATGTCTGCACAATTCATTTGAGTGTGGACCTTATCAAGAATCCCATGTCCTTCATCAATAACATGTCTTACATAATGGTATTTTACTGGATTATCTTTCGACTTACTGTGGTAAGCTAGATTCTTAGCCAAATAAATTGCACTTTGACTATCACAAAAAAAATTTACACTTTTCTGAAATTGTCCTAACTCACCCACTAAACCTTTTAACCATATTGCCTCTTTGCAAGCATGTGAAGCAGATACATACTCTGCCTCAGTATTGGATAAAGCAACAATGCTTTGAAGCTTTGACATCTAACTAATAGGACCACCTGCAAGAGTAAAGACATAACCTGAAGTAGATCTTCTTTTGTCCAAATCCCCTGCAAAATCTAAATCAACAAAACCGCAAACCTTATCACTGCAACCATCAAAAATGATACAACAACTTCTTGTGCCTCTAAGATATCGAAGCACCCATTTCACTGCTGCCCAATGTTCTTTACCTGGATTTGCCATGTATCTACTAACAACACCAACTGCATGTGAAATATCTGGTCTAGTACTAACCATCGCATACATCAAACTTCCTACTGCATTAGCATACAATACACAAGACATATACTCCTTTTCTTCATCATTACTAGGACACAAACCTGAAGAAAGTTTAAAATGCGAAGCTAAAGGGAAATTAACCGGTTTCACCTTATCCATATCAAATCTCTGAAGTATTTTCTCCACATACTTCTCTTGTGATAACCTCAACTTGCCTTTCGTCTTGTCTATGTGTATCTCCATGCCCAAGATCTGTCTTGCTGCTCCTAGATCCTTCATATCGAATGTCTTAGCCAACTGAGCCTTTAACCTGCTGATTTCAACCATGCTTTTGCTTGCTACAAGCATATCATCAACAATAACACCAATATAATGAACATGACATTATCCAACTTTTTAAAGTAAACACAATGATCATATTCACTTATGTTAAAATTCTGGGTCACCATGAAGGAATCAAACTTCTTGTACCATTGCCTTGAAGACTGCTTCAAGCCATACAATGATTTCTTGAGTTTGCAGACAAAACTCTTGTTGCGATTTTGAACGAACCCTTCCGGTTGTTCCATGTAAATGTCCTCATCTAAATCTCCATGTAGAAATGCAGTTTTAACATCTAGCTGCTCCAGTTCCAGATTAAGCAATGCAACTAGTGCTAACACCATACGAATAGAAACAATTTTTACAACTAGTGAAAAAATCTCATGAAAGTCAACACCTGCTTCCTAAGAAAACCCTTTTGCAACTAGCCTTGCCTTGTACTTCGAAATAGTATCATCAGCACCTTTCTTCAACTTGTATACCCACTTACAACCAACCGATTTCCTATTCTTAGGAAGTTCCACCAGATCCCATGTTTTGTTTTTACTCAAAGCATCAATTTCCTCTTTCATGGCATGTTTCCATTTGTCACTATCTGAAACCTCTATTGCTTCTTTATAACAACTTGGTTCTCCTTCATTATAAATTAAAGCAACAGAAGTGACAAAATCATCATACCTGCTTGGAACTGATCTAATCCGTGTAGACTTACATAGAGCTATCTGTGGAATTACCTCAATTTCCTGAGGTGTTTTAGTCTGCTCATCCCCCTGAGTGATTTCCCCATGAATATCCTGCTCATGGACATCTTCATGATCTTCACCCATGGATGAATGTATATCAAATTGAATTTGTTGTAACGGTGGTACATTAACTTGTTTCATGGTATTCTTATCATCTGATTTCACGAGTGAAATTTCGTCAAATATGACATCTCTGTTTATGATGATCTTATGGGCAGTAGGATTCCATAATCTATACCCCTTTACACCATCACCATATCCAACAAAGACTAATTTATGTGGCTTAGGATCTAACTTTGAACGCTGACTCTTTGGAATAAGTGCATAGGCATCACAACCAAAAACTCTAAGACCAGAATAATTACATGGTTGGCCTGTCCATACCTCTTCTAGAATCTTGCAGTCAATTGTTGTCGATGGTGATCGATTAACCAGGTAACAAGCTGTAAGCAAAGCTTCTCCCCACAATTCCTACTGCAACTTTGCATTACTGAGCTTGCTTCTTCCTCTCTCGAGAAGAGTCATGTTCATGCGTTCAGCAACACCATTCTGTTGTGGAGTGTAAACAGTGGTTCTACGCCTTTCAATCCCTTCATCCTTGCAATAATTAACAAAAAATTTTGAAGTAAATTCTTCTCCATTATGTATTCTAAGACATTTAATGGATTTGCCTGTGCTTTTTTCAACCAAAGCTCTAAACTGTTTAAAAGTGTTAAATACATCAGCTTTTCTCTTTAACAAATAGATCCATACTTTTATCGAGTAATCATCTATAAAACTTACAAAATATGATGATCCTCCATATGAGAGTTTCAGAGATGGACCCCAAATGTCTAAATGAATATAGTCAAAGATATCTTTACTTGTATGTTTTATAGGTTTAAACTTATGTCTAGCTTGTTTCCCATAAATACGATGCTCACAGAACTTCAAATCTATAGTTTTTAAACTAGGAAGTAGTTTACGATTAGCAAGTACCTTTATTCCTTTCTCACTAATATGACCCAATTGTTGATGCCATAAGCGAGTGGATTCACCTGCATCCTCTGATGCGACTCCTGCTTGATCGATTTCTATCCTTCCTTCAAGTTTATATAGGTTCCCAACTCTGTTAGCTTTCATAACAATCAAGATACCTTTGGATATCTTCAAAAATCCACCTTGAACTGAACCCTTATATCCACTAGAATCCAAAACTCCTAAAGATATCAGATTCTTTCTCAGGACAGGCACATGTCTCACATCTGTCAGTGTTCTAACAATCCCATCATACATTTTAATTCTGATACTCCCTATCCCAACAGTTTTACATGTAACATCATTACCCATGTAAACTACCCTGTCATCAATAGATTGATACGTAGAATACCAATTCCTATGCAGACACATGTGATGGGATGCCCCAGAATCAACTAACCAATCATAATGGTATTGTGAGACAATAGACATAGATAACACCTCATCAACCATACCTGAATCCTTCTCAGCTGTGTTAGCCTCCTTTGTAAAATCCTCCTCCTTAGATGCCTCTTTACGTTTCCAGCAATCTTTCTTGAGGTGTCCTAATTTGTTACAGAACCAACACTTCAACTTGCTCCTTTTGCCCTTCGACTTGGATCTCGTTGGGCCCTTCGAATGTTGTCCCCTCTCAGTAGTTATGCCTCTGGCCATCATAACTTCTGATGTCAAAGTTTCCAGAGAAGATCTCTTTTGAGTTTCCTCAGATATCATAGCTCCAACAACATCATCAAAGCTAATAACCTCGTTAGAACTAAAACTAATAGAGGTTACGAAATGATCCCAAGATTCAGACAGAGAACTTAATAATGTTACCGCCTTATCCTCATTCAAAATTTTGTCACCCGTGCTGTCCAATTTGCAAATAAGAGTATTAAAAGTATTTAAATGTTCCAAAATTTTCATACCTTCCTTCATATGCAAGGTATATCGCTGACACTTTAGGAGGATTCTGTTTGTCAAGGATTTAGTCATATACCGGCTTTCCAGTTTTGTCCAGAGTCCTACTACGATTGTTTTAGACACGATGTTAAATAATACATAGTCAGCCAAGCATAGGTGAATAGCACTGAGAGCTCGAGATTCCATCTCATCCCAGTCATCATCATCCATACTCACGGGTTTCTTCACTTTTCCTGCGAGTGCCTTCACAACTCCTTGCACACACAATATATCCCGCATCTTGACCTTCCATAACTCAAAGTTATTCATCCTGTCAAATTTCTCGATCTCAAATTTAGCACTTTGTGTCTTTGCCATCACGCTTCCACATTGCGATTGCTCTACTTCGGGTCCAGAAAACACCGTAAGCAGCCTCCTTAGTTTGCCACACACATTTTTTTGACACTGGACGGCCTGGCCACATCAAACAGCTATTGGACAGGGTGGCCTAGCCGCTCGCATCTCCTGTGTGGATCGCGGCCTCCCAAAATGAGTTAAGGGTGGCCTCCAAATGCAACCTCCAATGCAACAATGTGAATGCGGCCCTTCAATGCAACGAATGAATTCACCCTTCAAACTTCACCCCTGCTCTGTAACGTAGCCTATAGGAAAATCACCCCTTTGCACTCGCCCTTCGTGGCCTTCCTCCAACGAGCTCTGATACCACTTGTTGAAACCTGCAGCCATGAAAAGATTATGCACAGCGAAAATTATTAATGCGAGTAAATGAAATTCAATGGCAAAATAGATAAAACATAAACACACAAATTTACATGGTAAAACCCTCAAGAGGGAAACATCCACAGAGCAATGGTATCAATTCTTTTATTGTTCAAGTCAGGAAATTACAAGCAGCACAATCATTCCTCTTTTGAACTCTCTAGCGTACAACCTCTATGGGCATACATGGATTTATAGTATTTCATACAGAACTGAATTCATTAAATGCGTTCCTATCCATATTCTAACTAAGTCAGTCTTGTTACAACGGCAAGCTGAATAATAGGATCTAAATCCTACAGAAGAGGAATTCATTGTCATCTAATTTCAACAAAGATGCATAAAATAAAGTCTTATATATGGATTTGGCTCGATAGCTTGTGATCATTCCCATACAATTGGGATATGTGAACTAGTTGTTAGTTGGTGGAATCGTTAGAGTGAGAGCAAGGGAGGTTTTTAGGTTGTTTAAGTATGTATGATCTGACCAAGCAACTCATGTTCATTCTTATATGATTGGAATAGATGAGTTGTCAATCGGATCGAGATATTTGAGTGCATTTATAGGTTAGATGAGACACATGTCCCCAGCATCTTCTGGAGTTATCTTGCAACTTGTCAAGGAATGCAGTCCCATAATTGGAGCCAACTATTATACTGGAATTTGGCCCCCCAAGTTTCACTACCCCAGGGTATTCATTACCTGTCATTTTTTGCATATTGTCTTATTTTTCGTAATATTTCACACAACTCCATGTCCAATGGACAAGGCATCATCTTTGATTGGCTCATAGGTAGTTAGTTTTAGATTTGATGTTGTGAGTTTGATGGGAAATCAATGACTTAATTATGTTATTAATTATTTTATAATTAATTAACATTAATTAAAGTAATGAAATGACTATATTCTTTTTAGTTATTAGATATATTAATTCTTTTTAGAATTAATATTTATGTGTAAATGTAAATTGAAAAGTCCATTTTTATATTAGGAATTTGCCTAAATAAAAGAAAATCAAAATAGAAGAAAATGAAGGGCTTTTCATCTTCCAAAGGAAAAGTATGACAAAAGAAAAAACCCAGATTTTGTACAGATTCTTCTTTTTCTCAAGCTCTTGGAGAGAGCAAGCTGCAACTTTGTGTGGAGCCATGTTATTTCCAGATTTGAACAAGGAAATACAAGAAAGCAGGTGAGACTCTTTTGGGTGTTTGTATATTTTAATATCTTTTATTCATGAATTCTGATTTTCTATTTATGAATAAGAACTCCATTAAAATTCTTCATGTATTTGATTATATGCAACAATGGTGTTTCCCAAACTTTGTGTTAAGAGCCCTATGTATGAGCCTTCTTGATGTCCACGAGTTTCTGTATGTTTGATCTCAATAAAATCTTATACAAAGTGTGTGTAATTAGACTTGTGAGGAAACTTTGTGATTCTAAACATGCCTTGTATTCCCAAAACTCTCGCTTCTCCTATGTTCATTCTTGTGTGAGAGGAAAGAGTTCTATTTATGTTGTTTAATATTGAGTTATCTTGGTGGTTCTCTTCTTTTATCCCATTGTGGGTTTCTCTCATTTTCTCTTTTTATTTTCTATTTTGTTTCCTTTTGTGCTTTTTGGTGAAAAGTACATAAAAACCTCCAAATTGCTTATGTCATACAAGGGAACTATGCCTCTCAAAAGCAAAGGAGATTCACCATTCTTATAGTGATTTCTTCAATTGTTGTTGAATTGGTGTCACTTCACATTGGGCTATTCACAAACCAAGAAATACCAAAAGTGCTCATTTTTTCACCAACTCGACTGCATGATCTATGTCAAGTAGAAGGTAATGAAATCATGTTATATTCAAGTAACATGGACAAAATAGTATCAGTGTTATCTTGTTGTGCTATGATCTGTAAAATTTGTTGTGAAGCCTTTTAAGAATACTTCACATAATGGATAAGACTTAATGGAAGTGGGTTCTCATACGATTGATCCAATGTGTTCAATGAAGATTAAATCAGATCTGTAATAGGCCAATTAATGTGTTAAACTCAGATGTACCATATGTTGAATATATTATGTTGAGATAGGGTATTAATGGAAAGTAAAACTATAATAGATATATAAATAACATAAAAGAAAGTACTTAGTTATTTTTGATGCTAATACAATGTTGGATCTAGTATAGGCAGGAAATATGTAGGAAGATAATTCTAGATCAATCATCAGATTCTGGATCTGGTGCCTTTGGCTCTCTAAACACTTTTATCAACCTAGGATAGTTGCATTGACACTAGTGTCATATACAGAATATGCACCCAAACATGATGTGACTACTTGTATTCTTTTGGGTTTGGTTTCACATTCGCTCTAGTGCATTCAAATCTGGGTCATGGATTGTCACTTTCGGTGAAATGGTAAAACTTTAGCTTTGTATCTTCAATGTGGCCTTGGGTAAAAATGGGTTAGTGGGCACATGGTGTCAAGATGACCCGCAATGACTCCATTGTCAAAGGTTAATGCCTACATAACCAATATTCTAGAAGAGAGCCTTAGACTCATGTAGTTCTCCCCTACATATTGGCTTATGTGTGAATCATGTAATGTGTAAAATAAGGACAATAGTGACCTAGCTTGTAACTTAGAAAATAAGACCTTATGATTACTCCTTTAGTATTTCAGACCTATAGCTGAGATGTTCATTTGACTGATATCATAATAAGGTAGAATAAGATAATTTTTGGTAACTTTAGTGCTTCTTAAGTGCGTTTTTAGTATGATTGCTAGGTGAAGAATGAATGAGGGTTGATATTATATTTATGCTAATCTTATTAGGAGATAACTCACATTAAAGCACTTAGGTTGACCATTATAATACATTTTATTTGTAAATTAGATTACTTTAGGGCACTGGACACTTGCATCAAGCTAGGATAGTAATGTCGATGTTACTGTCTGACTCAGATGTTAGTGTCTAAGGAGAAGGAGTAGGAATAGACTTTGAACTTGTAGAGATATAAGATAAGTATATTTTAAGCATTATAGGCAAGATGGGATGTTTGTGTCATCAATATAAAGTTGGTTAGACTAAGAGATAGGACAAGGTGCAAAAGATAGAGCAAATGCAAGGCTTGCAGAAGCAAGGCATGTGTAGAACTAAGATGAATAACTCGGGTCATGAGTTTGCCAAGTGTACAAGACTAAGGTGCTACATAATCATAAAATATCATCTATAGAAACCTTGTAAGAATCCAAAGTTCTAGAAAATATCAATCTATCAAATTTTGAAGTGCTTTTAGGACATTGTCCTCTAACAATCAAGTGACTTTTGACCACTCAGACATTTCACCTGTGGATTCATCTCATGATTTTCCATTAAACATAGAAGTCTTCATTTCCATGCATAAAGTAAAAATAGTGTTTATAGACAATCGATCAAGGTTAAATATGTGTTTATTAAGTTTGATAAAGCATTTTGGACATTCTACGACAACACTAGAGCCTATTAGCATTACTATAAAGGAATATGATAATAATGAGTGCCAGTCGGTGGGAAATATTTATCTTCCACTCATGGTGGGGCTTGTCATTCAAGAAACCCTCATTCATGTTCTTGATCTAGATCTATCCATGGATCCATGTCATGAATGTCATTCCATTCACCCTCCATCAATGTTTAAATTTTTCTCATGATGATATGGAAGTTACCATTCTGGTGATCCTCAACCCTTTCAATATTACAAACTATTGGAAGGGATATATCGACATTCTAATTATTTACTATTTACTAAAAATACCTATAAACCTACTAAGGAGTCACCAAATATTTCCAATTATATCCATCCTAATGAGTTACTCTCTACATCCACCAATCAACCATCTACATCCACAAATCCACCATCCACATCTAAGTCCACATGTACACCATCTAGATTTTCCATTGTGGATGTAAGTATGGGAGAATATGAAATTCATGATACTCACTATTTAGGAAAATTCATATGTCCCCTAACAATCATTGTAGGCCCATTCATAGAAACCAAACACAAGTGGTTTGTAAGATTGGCAAAACTTCTTTAGTGGAAGGTGAGTTCATTTCTAAAGAATAATTGAAGATTCAAACTCCTCTTGGCTCTCCTATAATGATTTAGATACATGTTTTCAAAGCAAGTAATGTCCTATACCTAAAGCTATTATGTGAAAACATCGTGAACTATAAATAAAAAGGTCTTGGTTTCCACAAACAAGGTCGCATCGAACCTATAATGTTTGCAACACATGAATCCTTTCAAGGTATTGGATTAAAACCATCTAGTATAAGCATATGCAATTAAGATAGTGACTCTTCTTCCATGTTTGAGGAAACCTCTTCAAACACTGAAATGAGCTCCATTTACATCCATTTTAAAAAGTTATCCATCACTAACATATTTCATGATATTTTCATTTTAACCCTCGAACTAACATTTCCATAGCTTATCCTATGGGACCAACAATAACCACCCTTGCTTGATCATTTTCATAATGATGAGTCCATATTCGAGTTTTTGAGAATTAGAGATGATATACTAGTAGAAGATCATAATAAGGGTATTTCAATTCAACTGTATAATTCTACATACTTTGTGGAACTTACAACCTTTACTCATCCACATCATCATACAAATAATACAATTTGGTTGATAGAAATATTAGATGATGAAGCTCCAAATTTATAAAATACTGATGAAGACATTCCTAATTAGTAGGACCGTGAGGAGGAACTTAATCTTCCTCCACTTCAAACAAAGTTGCAAGAATAATCCACTTTATTAATTGAAAATACTATCAACATCAATATTGGAGCTGAATAAAATCATAAAATTATGAAACTTGATGCTTCCCTTAATCCTGAAGAACAATCCACTTTGACTCTACTCTTTAAAAAAAAATCATATTTTTTTTATGGTCATATGCAGACATGACGGGGTTGGATCCTTCACCAGTTTGCCATCGCCTTGTTGTACATAAAGATGAAAAACCAATCAAACAAAAACTCATAAAAATGCACCCAAAGGTGGCTCTACTCATGAAAGAAGAGTTACAAAAATGGTTAGAATTTAGGTTCATATGACCAATAGACTACTCAAAGTGGATATCCAATATATTACTAGTCTCTAAAAAACTAGCAGGGATAAGTGTCTACACTAATTTCAAGGATATCAATAAAGCATGTCCTAAAGATGTCTTTCTTTTACCAAACATAGACATTATTGTTGATTCTATGATAGGTCATGAGATTTTGACATTAGTGGATAGATTTTTGGGATATAATCAAATAAAAATAGCTCTTGAAGATTAACATAAGACACCACTTATCACACCTTAGGACACATTTTTTTATCAAGTAATGTCATTTGGCCTCAAAAATTCTAGAGCCACTTATCAATGTGCAATGATAATTATTTCATAATACCATTGAATACTATGTAGATGATATTTTGGAAAAATCAAGAACTAGAACAGATCATCCTATAGTACTATGCACAAATTTTGAATGGTTGAGATAATACAAGGTTCATCTCAATCCAAATAGATTTGTGTTTAGGGTTACTTTAGGTAAGCTTTTGGGATTTATTGTATCATAAAGAGGTATAGAGGTGAATCCTATAAAGGTCATAGCTATCACATAAATGCCTTTATTAACAAATCTCAATAAGTTTCATATTTTTCAAGGTAAAATTCAATCCATCCATAGATTCATCTCAAAACCTATAGACATATGTCATCCTTTCACCTTTCTTCTCAAAAATAACATTGCTTTTCATTAGAATGAGGAATGTGAACAAGCATTTGTA
Source organism: Torreya grandis (assembly GCA_037957365.1). Taxonomy (NCBI): domain Eukaryota; kingdom Viridiplantae; phylum Streptophyta; class Pinopsida; order Cupressales; family Taxaceae; genus Torreya; species Torreya grandis. The sequence goes on along the minus strand of JARHVA010002908.1, from coordinate 1,214,950 downwards.
AATATTAAATGATGTCTATAAAATCCACTAGTACTAATGCCACCAACTCTAGGGAAACCTATATTGCTATATATTTTGGCAACATTGATTGCATTTGGGGCATTGTTAGCACAACATGATGAATAGGGAATAAAAGAGTAGTTTATTATCTAACTATAACCTTGGTATCCTATGAACTAAAGTATTCTTCCATTGAGAAAACATGTCTATCAGCTGTTTTTAATTCCCAAATACTTTGACATTACATGCTCAATAATCAAACCAAAATAAGTGTAAAAATATATCCACTTAAGTATCCTCTTTCCAAATTAGCTTTAACAGGAAGAATGGCTAAGTGATTCATGCTTCTAAGTGAGTTTGATTAGAGTATGTCAACCAAAAAGATATCAAAGGACAAGTAATTGTAGATATCTTGGGAGAAACACCTTTAATGGATATTAAACTTCTAATCATGGATTTTCTAGATGAAGCAATCATGTATTCAGATGAATCATTAGAGTGCCAATTATAATTTCATGGGTCTTTCACAAGTCATGGCTTGGGGGAAGGGTTTTTTCTCATCACTCCACAAGGTGATCTTATTCTAAAATCATTTCATATAGGATTCCCTTGTACCAATAATATAGTATAATATTAAGCTCTTGTTTCTAGTGTCAAACTTGTAATTTCGTGGAACACTTAACATCTCCTAGTTTTTTAGAATTCATGGCTCATCGTCAAATAAGTAAATGATGAATACCAAGATAAAGATGATAAGATAATTCCTCATAAATGGATGGTGGGTAGTCTTAAATAATGATTTCATTCCATATAATTTAAGCAAGTTCCTCGAGTCAAAAAAAGGGTAGCTGATGCCATGGCCACAATTGGTTCACTCTTTGACATGCATCCAGATAACAATCATAGTGAGTTATTTGTTATGCAATTGATGTGTCCAATGTATGACACTCCTGAATCTGAAATGGTCTGCAAGGTTTTTGGTCCTAATTCCTCTTGGTACTAGGATATATACAAATGCCTCCATGATAATGTGATCCCTCCCAACTTATCCCACAATCACAAGAAATCATTCATCTAGAAATTTTATCACTTTACCATCCTTGGCAATACATTATATTGTATGGGTTATGATGGAAATTTATTATGGTGTTTAAACTCTAAAGAGGTGACCTCGGTTGATCCGGACAACAATTCAGATGACAATTCAGGTGATGGGTCTACCCCAATTGATGGCGAAACTTCCGGGAGCCATAACTTTTGCACCGTAGCTTCAATTGACTCACTGTTTAAACTGTTGGAAAGCTAATAATGAGGAGAGAATCATGAGATGGCATCGAGATTTTCTTGATGAAGTTTGACCCCCTAAAACCCAATGAAAGTGTCCTAAATTTTAATTTTAGTAGTGCAGTCTAAAAATAGTAAGTTTCTAAAAATAGTAATTCCTCAAATTATGTATTGTTGTAAATCATGGAAGTCGAACCAATTCATCTCCCTCAAGATTGGTGACCTTCCACATCCTCTCCACAACTTCAAAACATGTATAAATGAAGATGTAACCTGAAATGAAAATTAGACATCTCTTCTCAGAGATAAGCATATGTTTAGATCTGCAATTTTGATAAATAAAACATCTCTTTTCAGAGATAGCATTATTTGAATTGTGTTGTTCTTATTTCTGAATTTTCTTTCAACCAAAGCTTTTGAGTTTTTGATCATCAGTCATTAAGTAATTTCATAATAATATTTGTGGTGTTCATACTAGTGGCATGGTCCTTGCAAAGAAAATTTTGTGTGTCAGATATTATTGGTCAACAATAGAAACTAATAAATATCAATATGTCAATAAATGTATCCCATGCTAAAAACATGGCAATCGAATCCACAATCCATCAGAATACTTTCATCCCATTACCACTCCATGGACATCCTCCACATGGTAATTAGACCTCATTGGAAAAATCAATCCCAGCTCTTTAGATGGTCATAAGCATATAATCACCACCCCTAAGTACTTTACTAAGTGGGTCAAAGCCATTCCACTAACCTAAGTAATTGGCAAACAAATTTTCAAGTTTATCCTAAACCATATAATTGTGACCATTATGGTATCCCTTCTACCATTATATCAAATAATGGTAAGTCCTTCAAAAACAAATATGTCAAGAGCCTTTGCCATACATACCATATCAAGAACAAATGTTCTACACCAAATTATCCCCAAGTTAATGATCAAGCAAAGGAATAAAAAAAATATATACTCAAAATATTTAAATGCATTGTCGATGATGCTAGCCATGTTTGAAATTTATAGCTTTACTCTAATTTATAGTCTTATCACATTAGCATTCACTCACCCACATGGACAACTTTGTATTCCCTTATTTATGACACTGATTCCATCTTACCTATTGTAATTGATCTTTCATCATTACAGATATCTCTACAAAAAAATATTGATGAATAATCATATTACATATCAAGGCTACATGAGCTCGATCTCCTAGATGAGAAACATATTAATGCCCATAACCATATACAAGCCAATCAAAACTATCTCTATCGTATCTATAACAAAAAAAACAAATCTATAGATTTTGAAATCAGAGATCTTGGTCTAAAATAAAACCAATAGAACACTAATATTGATTGTAAAAAGAAAGGAATGTTTGAACCTGACTGGTTAGGTCCATACATCGTCATTGCCAAATATGAATCATGTGCTTACAAACTAACAATAAAAGGAGCAAATATTGATGAACCTATGAACATCATGCTTCTCAAGCACTTCCATGCTTAAATGACTCTAGTTTTGTTGTACATATATGTCAATCTGTGAGAGAGAGAGAGAGAGAGAGAGAGAGAGAGAGAGAGAGAGAGAGAGAGAGAGAGAGAGAGAGAGAGAGAGAGAGAGAGAGAGAGAGAGAGAGTCTATCCAAAAGTGAAAACTATTTTTATGATGTTTTAAATAAATATGACGGTGAAAACTAGTTTTTGGTGTCATGCATATATCATTGTCTATATACACCTTATTTACTTGGGGGCATCCCACAACATTATCCATTCATCCATTATTCATTTTTATATATCCTTATTCATTTATATATATCCCATATTTTTTAATTGCGTGTGATATTTTATTTTAAGGTTTTATCTTCACGATTAAGTAGATACTCCTTTGATCATGTTTTAGTAGAATCTCATACATAACCCTTAGATAAATCACTCAACCATATAACACAACAACACTTCTCCATAATCAAACCCTATCATCCATAATCATTCCTTAGGAGGGTACCTTTCATCTAATCATCATCATCTTACCTAATATCATCACTTTCCATTTCTTCTCTCATTATGAGAACTACATCGACTTGAGGTCCATACGAACTATGTAGGCAATGCTCATTTACATGGGGTGTCCGAGGTTATCTCAGCCACCACCATCAGTCATAAAAATTATTACAAAAAAAACTCAAAAAACCCTTGTCTATAGTAGTATACCCGAGATATCCTTCACACGGGGATCACCCATCAAAGGGTTAGCATTGTCAAAGATATCATATCTTAAATGGTTTAACTCTATCCAGGGACCTACATAAATACATTTGATTTCTTGTTTATATTGTTTACTTTATTATCTTTAAAAATTATGTGTTTTTCTTACTTGCTTGTACAATTATTTGTTTACTTTTTTATTTGTTTTTCTTACTTGGTTTCATTATTTCATCTTGTTTTCTTTGTTTCTCTTTGTTGAGTCTAGATAACTATGAACATTACAAATTATGTTATTATGATCTTCTATATCATGATGCATTGAGTCTTATACTTGTGATTCTATCAACCTTTCGTGTATAACACAATAGACATCATGGTTTTTCCATACCATTGGTGCATATTATCATGCACAACATAAAAATAAAGGTTTCTCAATTCATTTCAAAAATAATATTGGAACTCCAAGTAAACACTATTAAAAAGTAGTTATTCACCCAAACCATATCATTACTCCATCTCCAAGCATACATCACATCCATAATGATGTCAACCCATTCAAATAATAACAATCTGACTTTAAATTGGTTCCAATCACACATAGTTGACTCCCTAAACAATGTAGTGTACTTCATAAATAATCCATGTCAAAAATGTTAAATCATACATCCCTTAATCACCTCTATCTACCAACAATAAATCAAATCCATGATATCCAATCATGTTATCAATCATCATTAATACATGATTCACTTCTTCGGTAATGCTTGTGCATCAATCAACTAAATCATTCCACTAACTTAATCATTTCCTTAATTTTTCCATTCAATATCCCATACCTGTCGATTGGGAATCGACAATCATAACATCAATATTTTCTCCCACTTAAATCATTTCATCATCAAAACCAATAAAAATGTGCAAAAATTAACTCAAGTGGGTTAGTAATTCATAGGTTAATCTCATACAAACTTCACATCATAGAACCAATTCATCGGATTACTCAATATCTTTATCTCATCTTGCAAATCAACCTAGTAAAATTTTATCAATCATACTTGGAAACCTTATTTCTCTTTTTCTATCCCAAAACTTGCCAAAGGGATATATCATTCCCACGTTTGCCCTTTGGCATACATCATTCTCAGGGTAAAATCCAAGTGTGCAACTTCAAAAATAGGAAATCTCATTTTTCAAATCAGCTTCTTAGCACCAATCCGCTTGGGGCAAATCATTTTTACATATGCCTACAATCATGTAAACATTTTATTGAGACACATAATTATGTTTAATGATAGTTTTACCTCCATCATTTTTCAGATGCCTTTCTTCATTTCGATCATTCATCCACACTTATTCTTCCCACACTAACACTCGAGGGGGCATCATTTAGTCATTCAAATCCAACTAGAGAATCATCTTTATACATTCATTTTTACTCCAATTTTTATTTATTCTTTGAAAATTTATTACTTCTTCTAGTCACAACACCCTTTGAAAAAAGGGAAAATGTAGACACCTAAATCTACCACATTTAGTGTCATAATTAAATTTGCTTAATATGGACACATTAACTCATTTGATTTCTCACTAACATCATTTCCCTCTATTTTTTAAATAATTGATTAATCTATATTAATTAATTAATCATGCACATGTATTCTAAAAAATTAAAATTCATAATTTCCACCTCATCCAGACATCTTTCGTACTTCTCTTAACCAAGTGTTGAGTCATTTAACTGCTTCCTTAACTTCCTCAACTAATTTTTGAGTCACCATTGAATATTTCAACTACCATGATGAATCACTCAACTACCTTGACCCATTCATGATGAGTCATTCAAATACCAACTAACTCTCCTCCTCTCTCTCATACATAAAAATTAGTCATCATTTATTGAGATGAGGACTCAATTCCAACTGTTGATGATTATTATTATTAAATAAATCTGAATTATTCTTAACCATTCATCTTCCCATCCACAAGCCTATAAATGGAAGTGTCATCCTCTATTTTCATCATTCACCTTCAACCTATCAATTTTATATCATTTTCAGCTTACACATCCTTTGAGAAATCAAGCTTGTGAACCCATATGCTGTTAAATTTACCTTTGTTTGGAGAATGAATTGAGCACCCACATTCCAAGAAATAAGATCAAATCAAAAGTCATAATGGAGAAGGTGACGATGTATAGTTTTGTAAATATTTCTATGTTTAGCTTTCTTTTTTTATATTAGCTCTATCAGAGATTTAGTTTGGATTTAGAATATGATTTGTATATATGTCATTTTCCTAGTTTTTTAGATTTTAAATATTAGCTATCACACAACCTATTCAACTAGATTGAACCACCCAATGTGTTCTCCCATAAATGGTGCTTTAATATATGATATAGTTATCGTATCAGTATCAAGTAGCACTGCATTATGGTGCACTACCTCAATCACATGGCTCCCTACTATGCAGTCTCCACTGCTACTTATACAAAATTAAATAAATAAAATTGAAATCTCTATTTATGTCAAACACTACAATTAAATATATCACTAAACCCTAATATGCATATTTTAAGCCTAGAAAGTAAAGTGAGGTAAAATACTTCATATATATTTATACCTATGTGTGGGTGTCTCTCATAGATAATTTCCCCATATACCATGACACCAAAGATAAGTTCACCCTCTCAGCTTTAGCTTCTGTGAGTTATCACTCACCTCTATTATTGTACAAGTAGGACCAGTTGCCCTAATGATATTTATTGTTGTCAAGTGACCCACCTATTAGATCTAACTAAGGAAACACCTGTCATGGGCACATTAGGATTGGCTCTAGGATCCTCCTCCTCTAGCCACTCTACTAGTTTCTATCTTTATCATCTCATCCTTCCTTAAGGAGTACAACAAGGTCTAAAAGCTAGGACATCTATTGGTGGCTCATGTCTCCCTACTCTTTTCAGTTCCATATAATGCCTCACCCAATGGCATTAGACAACTAATGGCAATGTAAGATGTAGCTGACTAAACTGACCCAAGCATATGAGTGTGGCTCTGACTATCGTGTGTGGTGGCTTGTGACCACTATTCACCCATGTGCTCATACTATGGATGACCATGTATCCCATATATTCATAATCCCCTAATAAGGAATCCACGTGATTTGATCTTACCTCACATTATCAAATGTTTACCATGTATGGATCTAACTCACCCTGTGATATTATACCCATCTCCTCACTCGAGGCAAGCAATCCTTGATTTGGTGTGTAAGACCGCTAGCTAGTACATTGGATATCACTCTTAGTTCCAATATGAAAAAAATGTAATGGGACACATCTTTTATTAATCCTTGCTTAGCATGTTGTAGAATTCATGCACTAGTTGGACACATATGGATGTTCCCATGTCATACATAATGTCTTGCTTTAACATAGATCGACACATAGATATAATATATAAAGGTACCACACCATCTGGCTTGTGACATAACACACACATAATCATCAAGCTAATAATTTCCTTCTAGATATCCATAATACTTAAGACATATACACATATTATTCTTACTACCTGCTTGTGTTAATCATAATAAAATTACATTCTCAAATAGTTTACATCTTCTTGATAATTGAGTACATATCTTATTCTAAATACTCAACATAATATAAAATTAAAAACACACTTGAAAACAAAATCAATGTTAATAGACTAAAGAATATTAACAAATGTGCTCATCAATATTACTAAACACTTTCATCAAATAAGTACACTTCACATTTATTAGTACACATAAAAAGTATCAAATTCATTCGATACTCTTCAACTTTTCACTTTTTATATTCTTGCCCCTCTTAATATTCTTTTTAACCCATCTTTCACTTTTGTTTATTGCATTATCTTTAGTAGGGTCCACCAAATTCGATTGTCGACCCTACTTGTCATGAATTTTTTTCATGACAATTATTTATTCAACATTGTCTTTCAAATGCTAATATAATTCATACTAAGAAGAAATATTAGAAAATATGTGTGTTATAATTATTTATATATTTTGACGATTGCCTCCAATTTTACCTTGCATCTAATATAATCTCCTTGAAAATTGATTGTACTACCAAATCTTAACCTTATCAATATTTGTCAAAACATGGTACTATAAGAATCATTTGAGCAAATAATTTTTCTACTTAATAATTAAGAACCTTTGACAAAATATATCACTTAAGCAATTTTAAATTTTAACACTAATAATGAAAGGATATGCCTCTACTTTTTATTCTGGAATATTTCATTTATATTAATATAATAATTATAAATTCATTTAAGAAATGATAAATTTAAGAATATTTATTTAACTATTCAATATAATAATTATTTATTGAAAGTTCAATTGTAATATAATTAAATTGATAAATTAAAAAGTTAAAAAATAAACTAATACATATTCTTCAATTTAATTTTAAAAAACATTGATGAGCATAACTTGGATGAGTAAAGTCAGGAGGATACTGAAGGCTGCACGCATGGGCGTTCCTGAAACTAGATAAGCCAAGCTAGGGCATCGAGCCCTAGCCTGTATAGGACTGGAGGTGGGTTGCGTGGGACTGTGGATGGCTAGGGAGGAGTGGGCGCAACAGCAGGGGGCGTCTATTTAAAAAAATAAGGAAAACGGTGGAGAACAGGTACAGGGCGCATGACGTTGCAGGGGTCGACCCAGGCCAGGCCAGATAAGAGCTACAGGGAGGCTGTGGGGAAGGGGCGCCAGGGGGAGGATCAGAGAGTTGAGCCTCACCTAGAGATTAACCAGAATCCTAAGACTTCTGTAACTAATATAGTGGGAGGTCTGAGAATTTCGAAGGTAAATGAATGCCTGGAGCATTGCCAGGAAAGACCAAAACTTGTGATTCCTTTTGAATTGATTGCTGAAGATGTGGAGTATTTCTCCAATCATTCACTTTACTGTAAATTCCTGGGCCTGCGTGTTTCTCTCCCATTTTTGGAGAGCTAGTCCAGACGGGTGTGGGAACCAGAAGTAGAGATGGAGGTAACACTGTTGGCTAATAATTTTTTTATGGTCACTTTTGTATGCTTGGCTGACAAGAACAGAGTATTTGAGGGTGGCCCTTACTTCTATAATCAAGCAGGGCTCTTTGTTAAGCCATGGCATGCTGGCTTCAATCCCACTGAAGAATTGCCCAATAAGGTTCATGTTTGGGTGCAGCTGCCCAGATTGCCTATTGAATGCTATCGGGAGGATGTTCTCCAAATGATTGCTTCAATGTTGGGTAAACTAGTGGGCTCCTCCACACAGACTCTAGGTAGGAAAATCATGACCTTCGCTTGAATTTGTGTTGAAATTGATTTAAGCAGGCCGTTATCAGATGTTGTTGAGCTGTGTGCGGGTTCATACTCATGGGTCCAATAGCTAGAGTATGAGACGCTCCCATTTAGATGCCGCCTATGTCACGAGTATGGGCATCTGGTTAGGCGTTGTTCAAAGGCGAAAGGGAATGGCTAGCAGGCTTTGACTCAATCTCCTCTGAGTAACAATCTTGGTGTTGACAAAGGAAAGAGGATTGGACCTGGTGCTGGTAAGGATTCTGAAGGATTTACACAAGTCAAATCTAGAGGACGAAATAGAGGGTTGAAGAGAACCTTTATGGACCGCTTGAAGGAGGATTCGATTAACAAATTTGGGGTCTTGGGAGATTTGGGACAGCAGGAGGAAGGAATGGATTTATTTAATGGAGGGCAAGTAGTGGGCAGTTCTGGAGCTGTAAATGATGCGGCCATGGAAAGGGAAGCGCCCCCTGAGGAGGCTGTCCTCCCTATGATTATGGAAGAACAGGATGGAGAGCAGGAAATTGTGGAATCCAGTACTGGTAGGGGTGCAAAAATTGAAGCCTTAACTCCTCAGGTTCAAGCAGAGGCGCCTGAGGCTGAGAAGAAAGGCAAAGCCTTTTCTCAATTGGGAATTTTACAGAAAGAAGGGAAGAAACCAGCTTCGGAAAAAATTGGTAAATTGGGGAGAAGAAAAGATACGGAAAGAATAAAGATGATTGGTGAAAATTTGGTGAAGTCAGGTGCGGTCAAGACCTTAGACTCACATTTTTTGCCATCTTCAAAATGATAATTATATCTTGGAACGTGAGGGGCTTGAACAGCGGCCCTAGACAAAAAGCAGTTTGGGAGTTGATTAAAACTCAGTGTCCTGATATTCTTTTTTTGCAAGAAACCAAAGTCTCGATGGAATTCATGATGAGCCTGGCCCCCTGGCTTTGGAGGAATGGATTGTGTTAATGCATTGGGGCACAAGGTACGACAGGAGGCATGGCGTGTCTTTGGAATCCATGCAAGGTCCAGCCGGTTTCATGGACAGCTTTCAGACATTCGCTCTCTTTGGTTTCTTTATGCAGTGAATCCGGAGAGTACATTCTCCTGACCAATGTCTACGCGCCCACTGATTTTCAAGGTAAGCAACAGGTTTGGGATAACATCCATTTAGTTAGAGGCAATTTTCCCTTTTTGCCATGGATTATGGCAGGTGATTTCAATGCTATAATGGACCTTTCCGAAAAAATGGGAGGCAATACTAGATTAGAACCATCGTCCTATTTGCTTTGGGACAAGATTTTGGAGCACAACCTGGTGGATATCAAGCCTAGCAATGGGCGGTACACCTGGAATAATAGGAGGGTGGGGGACCAATTCATTGTTGAATGCATTGACAGGTTTTTGACTTCTTGCTACTGGATGGGTGGCTCATGGTCTCTGAATTTTGAAATCCTGGATTGGAGATGCTCTGATCATTGGCCTATCAAACTTCACATTGCTTCTAATTGTTGGCAGAGGAAACCGACTTTCAAATTTCAATTAATGTGGCTCAGAGATCAGTGTTTATATGCTCAGGTTGCTAGTTGGTGGAAAGTGGGGAGACCAGTGACAGGGACAACAATGTACACCTTTGCTAAACTCCTTCAGTATGTGAAATACCAGCTTAAAAAGTGGAATGTTTTGAACTTCAAAAATATTTTTTGGGAAAAGAAAGTGGCACAGGAGGAGCTGAATTTGGTCACCAGACTAATTCAGGAGGAAGGATTGTCGGAATCCTTGTTGAATGATGAAGCAAGGGCTGTTAAGAAGGTGGAAGAGTGGGAGCTGAGAGAGGAGGTGTTTTGGAAGCAAAAAGCTCGTATTGAGTGGTTGCAAGAGGGAGACAGGAACACGGCCTTCTTCTTCCACTCGGTTAAAGCTTGACAGCATAGTAATAGGATTGTGACTTTGGTCTCGGGCAGTGGGAAGACTCTTTCGTCCACGAGAGCCGTGTGTGATGAAGTTGTCCAGTACTTCGCCTTTATATTCAGGGAAGTTAGCCCGGGGAGTATTGTTGCTGAAGAGCAGATCTTGTCTTGTATTCCAAATTTGGTATCTGGGGAGATGATGGAACAAATGATGTGACCTATCAACCTTGAAGAGCTTAAAAAGATTGTTTTCATGATGAAGAATGGTAAGGCTCCAGGCCCAGATGGTTTTCCAATTGAATTTTATCAAGAATTTTGGGAAATCATCAAATTTGATCTCTTGGTAGTGGTTCAAGAGTCCCAAACCAGCAAACAAATGCTTCATGCATTGAATTCGACCTTTCTGGTGCTCATTCCCAAAAGGGAAGGTGCTGATCACTTGGACCATTTCAGGCCGATCTCCCTCTGTAATGTTATATATAAGATTATCTCAAAGTTGATAGCGGAAAGGTTGAAAAAGTGGCTGGGGGCGTTGATCTCAGAGGAGCAAAGTGGATTTGTGGAGGGGCGTCAGATTCTTGACAGAATTGTGGTGGCTACTGAAGCGATTCATTCCATGTCCCATTCTAAGGAGAAGGCCATGTTTGTGAAGTTGGATATGTCTAAGGCATATGATAGGGTCCGGTGGTCCTTTCTTCAAAAGGTCTTGGCTGCCTTCGGTTTTGGAGAGGAGTGGATTAGATGGGTTATGAGTTGTGTGAACTCGATCTCACTCTCTGTTTTGATGAATGGGGAGCACTCACAGCTATTTGGCGCTTCGAGGGGGTTGCGACAAGGGGATCCTTTATCTTCATATCTCTTCCTTCTTCTGGTTGAAGGTCTTGGAAGGTTAATCAGAAAGAAGACTGGAGAAGGGGTTATTCAAGGATGGAGGTGGGGTGGCAATCTTTTGGTTCTTTCTCACCTTCAATTTGTGGATGATGTGGCTTTGATGGGTTCGGCCAACATGAGGGAGGCTGCCAACATCCGCAGGAGTTTGGATGCCTACTTGGCGGCCACGGGACAGGTTATTAATGAAAATAAATCCTTGATTTTTTTCTTCAACACTTCGCCTCCTATTCAGAGAAGGGTGGTTGACACTCTATGGTTTCAGATTGGTTGTCTTCCGGTTCTTTATCTTGGCATTTTGATATCTGTGGGGCAGCAGTCCAAGGACACGTGGCAAGGAATCCTTGACAACTTCAGGGCCAAAGTGAACCATTGGACCAACCGATGGTTGTCCTTTACAGGGCGTGTCCAGCTGATTCAGGCGGTGGTGCAGGTGCTTCCCATTTACAGGTGTATGCTTCAAGTGGCACCAGTGGGCTTTGTTCAGGATCTTGACTCCTTGGCAAAATAATTTTTATGGTCTGGAAACTTAGCTTCGACAAAATGGAGTCTGATTCGCTGGGAGGCTGTTTGCAGACCTAAGAGGCTAGGTGGTTTGGGACTGAGGCAATCTTTTTTGACTGGGATGGCCTTGGCTGCCAAGCTATATTGGCGATGGTGTGTTGAATAGAATAGCATTTGGGCTAGGATTGTGGCTTTTAAGTATGGCGCTGGGACTCCTACGAGTGATATCCCCAGACTTAGTTTAATAGAGAGTGGTTAGGTTATATGGAGTACTCTCAAAAAAGGTGCTGAGTTGATCAAGAGAGGCCTGTTCTGGATTTGTCAGGGAGGAAAAGAAGCACAATTTTGGTATGATTCGTGGGATGGTTTTCCCCCCTGGTGAACCAGTACCCGCATCTGGAGGGCCTGGCTCAGCGTTTTCATGAGGCTGGATGGATTATGGTGGGCGACTACAAAACTCTCCTGACTCAGGATCAATTGATGGTGGCTAGATGGAAGGAGCAGGTTGAATGGCCGATTCTGGATATGCAGGAGGAGTGCGCTGAGCTTTAGGGGATCTTGGCTGGCCGCACCCATTGCGCTTTGAGGGGAAAAGATTTGTTGGCTTGGGCGCCTCACCCCAAAGGGAAGTACACGGTTGCTGCTGGATACCAGGAGCTGATTGCGCAGAGATAGGGCGATGGGGGAGAGGTGACGCGGTGGAAAAAAGTGTGGAATGGCATTTCTTGGCCGAAGTGCAAGTTTTTTATTTGGACCTTGACTTGGAACTGATGCTTGACATGGGAGAATATTAGACGTCGGGGATTTGCTGGTCCCTCTTGGTGCGTCCTATGTCAGGGAGCGGAGGAGGACTCTTCTCACTTGTTTTTCAGCTGCCCCTTCACACTTCGATTGTGGCACGCTTGGTGGGACGCTTGGAAATGTCAGTGTTTGCACGTCTCTTCCTTAGTCGAGTTTTGGGACAGGTTGGGCAGGCCGCCTCATGCTGCGCCTTTTCTTCAGGAGGCGTGGTATGTTGGTCCCATTTTTTTATTATGGCCAGTTTGGCTGGAGCGCAACTGCAGGATTTTCTCAGGGGAAAGGTTGGCGGTTCACCAGGTGTGGGTAAGATGCACTGGCATGTTGCAGGAAACGATGGAAGTGAAGAGCGAAATCGCTCTTCCCTTGGCGCAGGGGGATGCCGATTTCGTGACTAGGCTTGGCTTTCGGGCCATTTCTTCGACTGCGGCTAGTGTTAGGCATGGGTTTGGGAGAAAGAATAAAATGCAGAGGAATGGGAATTGGTCCCCTCCTCCTAAAGGATATTTGAAACTCAACATGGATGGTTCGGCCAGGGGTTGTTCGGGCCCGACAGGGATTGGTGGGATTCGCAGGGATCATTCAGGGGCTATGATTTTTATTTTATCCACCCACATGGGAGACCAGAGGGTGAATATGATGGAGGGAGTTGCTATTCTGCAAGCTCTCAGAAGGGCTTATGAGCTTGGATGATGCAAGGTGGAGTGCGAGGCTGACTCGCAAATTCTGATTAATTTAATTCGGGAGAGGAAAATTGATGATGTTAACTGGCAGTTATCTTTGGTGGTGCAACAGATTCTTAAGATTGTTATGCTTATGGATTATGTTTCTTTCTCTCACATTTCGAGAGAGTGGAATGGAGCGGCCGACTGTTTGGCCAAGTGGGCTTCGGCAAATGTGGGTGGACGTAGAGTGGAGGATAGGGCGATGTTGCCAGAGGAGATGAGTAGGAACTTGGATAGAATTCTCAGGATGGACGGTCTTGTTGCTGGGTAGTGTGTCGGCCTAATGCCGTTTTCTTTGGTCTTTGTGTTTTGCTGTGGCTTTGGCCCGCTGTTGTATTTTATTTTTCCGGTTTTATCAATAAAGTTTTTACCCCTTTATATAATTTTTTTTTTTTTTTAAAACATTTAAATTGTGCAAATAAATAATACTTATTTCTAAATATTTTATTGTTCAATATAACATATAGAACAAATTAAAAATCTATGAAAAATATTTTTTGGGTCGAAGTTTTCGTTTCTATTTACTACTATTTACTTTTACTTTATCTAATATATTTGTGAGCTATTTTAAAATTTTATTTATAAAACATTTATTTTAATTTTTTAATATCTTATCCATTTAAATATGTATCTCCCAATTAAATATATTGTTAAAAAAGAATTCAAATTTTCTTTTTAAAACTTATGTGTATCATGTATATTCATATTATTATATTTAATTTAATTTTTTTTCATATAAATTTTATATATGTTCATACATTTATTTTATCTAATATATTTATAAATTATTTAAAAATATATATATATTTGAAATTTTTATTTTAATTTTTTAATAACTGATCCATCTTCGATTTGGATACATCGTTTTAGTGAAATTTAAAATTTCAATAAAGTTTTAGGTATGTGTACCATGCATGTTTTTATTATTATGTTTAGTTTGATTTTTTTTTAAATATGGATTATATATATAATTTATATGTTTATATATATTTAGATTATATTAATCATTTTAATTTTTATATTAATATTAATTTTTTAAATTATAAATTATATATTTTTATTTTTATTATAAAATGATATATATTTAAATATGAAATTTAATTTATATAAAAAAATTATATTAAATATTAATGAAATTATATAAATATTTATATTGAATAAATTTTATAACAATTTTAATTAAATATTTATATTTTCATAACCTAAATTTAATGACATTAATTTTTTATAATTTAATAAAAATATTTCATGACATTTTTTTTTAATAATAATTTATTAGGTTAAACTTAATTACAACTTCATATACAAACTGACCTATAAACAAACACAAATACTCACCAACAGCCGTTGTTTTAATATAAATTTCTCCCAACACAAAATTATAATAAAAATAATAAAATAATTTGCCAGCCCAGGAAATTATACCACATTTTCGTAGCTCCAAAGTGCGTACTTCTTGGAAACACTTTAAAGTTAAAGTTCGGAGTTTACTAAATAAATACTAAAATTGTAACGTCCACATAGTTTGACTCCCGCCAGGAATTTGACGGCCTTCCGTGCCTGTGAAGTGGAAAATTTAAGAGCGTAAATATTTTTAATTTTGTATAAAATTACGGTTAAAAACCTTACCACAGACCGTCAAATTCCAGGCCTTGCTAGAAGTTTTGCATCATATCACAATTTCTGGAATATTGGAAGTGTGAGTTCAGAAAATGGCCTGGCAGCGAAGAGCATGGTCGGAGAAATCAAGAAATTACTTCACAGGTGGCTTTGGCATCAAAATTCAAGCCTTTGTCGTATGGATAACTCGAAGAAAGTCCATGACACTTCCAAAAATTAAAAATGTACAGTCCAAATTTGGTCTATATTTATATGTTAGTGCAGAATACATAGAATTTAGTTTCAGTCAAGAACAATCTTTCTGGTTAGCAGGATTATAGCGAGTCTTTCTGGATTGGGTTGGCGATCCTTTCAAATAAAATGAAAGCTCACGTTGTGGTAGTGCCATTCCCAGCACTGGGTCACACCATCCCTTTGCTAGACTTTGCAAAGGAGCTTGCCTCCCATGGCCTCACCGTCAGCTGTGTGACCACCCCTGCCAATGTACCCCGTCTGCAACACCAAATGTCCCACGCCATTTCCTCTGGCCTGGATATTCGTCTGCTTGTGCTTCCAACACCACTCATACAAGGCCTCCCGGAGGGACTGGAGAGCTTCGACCAAGTTCCGCAGGAGTTATGCGGCCATATTTATCAGCTCGCCCGAAAGCTTGAAGACCCCTTTAATTCATGGATTGAAGATCAACAAGGACCTCCTGTAACTTGTATTATCTATGATGCGCTTATGGGGTGGAGTATGGACGTGGCCCAAAAGCGCAAAATCCAGAGGGTGGCGTTCAGTACATATGGCGTCTTTGGACTGAGTGTGTTGCACTCTCTATGGCTTTCAGCTTCCCAGAACGCATTGGAAAAACGAGGGGACAGTGTTGTGCTCAGCTTGGATCTCCCAACGCCTCTGAAATTACGCAGCCACGAGCTAGACGTACGGCTGTTGGAACCCTTCACGATGGATGTTTTAGGCCGCTTACAGTCCGTCAATGAAGGATGCGGAATGGTGGTAAATACATTCGAGGAACTGGAGGCTGAATACGTGCACCACATGAAAAAGCTGACAGGGAAGCCGGTGTGGTGCATAGGACCGGTGCTTCCGCCAAATTTTTGCCGGCGAGGAAAAATGGCGGACATCAGCGTGAAGGAGGTGGTGCACTGGTTGGACTCTCACAAGCCGTGTTCAGTCGTGTACGTTTCGTTTGGAAGCCAGACTTTCTTATCCCAAGAACAGAACAAGGCCTTGGCTAGCAGTCTGGAAGCCAGCGAGCAGGCATTCATTTGGGCCATCAAAGTGTCTCCGAGGATTGAACCCGTGACATCCCCCGATCTAGCGGCTACGTATCTGCCCCAGGGCTTCCAAGAGAGAACAAAAGGTAGAGGGCTGGTCATATGGGGATGGGTGCCTCAACTGGTTATTCTTTCCCATCCGGCTGTGGGTGCCTTCATGAGTCACAGCGGATGGAATTCTATGGTGGAGAGCGTGATGCTGGGAGTTTCGTTGATGACGTGGCCCATGTATGCCGATCAACACTTCAATTCCAGGCTGGCTGTGGAGTTGGGAATGGGTGTTCAAGTGTGCGAACATATGGCTGGAATTCCAGATAAGCATAGAGTGAAGGATGCCGTCACGCTTGTCATATGTACAGAGGAGGGCAGACACATGAAAATTTGTGCGGAAAAATTGAAGGAGATGGCAACAAAAGCTGTTGCAGAAGGAGGATCTTCCCACGCAAATTTTCATGATTTTGTGAATGAGATTCATAAGTTCGAGTACGTTTGATTTTGTAACTGAAATTACCAGTGACCTGAACGTTTCCTAGTCATTATAGAGGGAATGAAGCTGTTTTTTTTTCGGTGGGTTGTGTTTTGTTTTTTTATTTAGGGGGAATCAGTTATATATATTCAAGTTTGTGGTTATAATTTTCTGGAGTTGTTATTATAGAAATAAATTCAAAATTTTTAATTTAAATATTTTATTAATAAATCTTTAAAATTTATTAATCCACTTAATTTTTGAAACTATTACAATATTTGATAATTTATATATTTATGATTCAATTTTATTACTCTTATTGTTATATAAAAACTCAATGGCATTACTTGTAATTAGAGATGCCATAAAAATAATATATTTTAAATGATAATTTTATATATCAAGGTTCAATATTGTCCTCCTTCATTCATATATATATATATATATATATATTATTATCATTATATATATATATATATATATATATATATATATATATATATATATATATTATTTTTTATTATCATTATTATTGTTATTGTTACAACACTTTTTCTAAAAAGGCACTCATAGGATATAATTTGTATTCTTAAGTAAAATTATGAAGAAAGAGAGGTTACATAGTAGGAAATGGGTTTTCATAGTCTTTCAAAATAAAAAGATTGTAATTTCTAGATAAATAGAGTAAGCAAGATTTTCAAAAAAAGAAAAAATTGTGGTTGATAGAAATGGTGTTATTTTGGAATTTGTGTCATTTTAAGTTTAATTATTTTGTTATAAATAATAAGTATTTATTAGTTTTGGTAAAAGTATAAAGAAAGTTATTTTCAGGGGTGGATGTTATTTATATTGGTTGTAATTTCATTAATAATGGTGGTCAATTATTATTATTATTGGTTGGGTTGATACATCAAAAACAGTGAAAACATGTACATAAGTGATTTTGTGATCGAATTAGATTTCAAAAAGATTTGGATAAAATAAGATCATTTCATTAAACATAATTACAAATACCTTGTATATAAGTGATTTTGTATTTGATTTAAATGTTAATTATGATCATTTTATTAAACATAATCACATAGATTCACTAAGATTGGTAGAGGTTAAGTTACCTTCAATATCATCATTTGTGTGTTCAATAATTAATATTAAACAATAATTAAATCGATAATTTTTCCTACATTACTTGCTAATTAAAAAATAAGTATCTTTTAAAAATAATGTCAAGAAATAAATTTACGATGAATTTATTTTAATATTAAATTAAACTTACCAATTATTAATATTCTTAACAAATATTTGGGCTTTGAAGTGACACTTT
This sequence comes from Torreya grandis, assembly GCA_037957365.1. Lineage (NCBI taxonomy): Eukaryota > Viridiplantae > Streptophyta > Pinopsida > Cupressales > Taxaceae > Torreya > Torreya grandis. Next base: position 1,196,613 of record JARHVA010002908.1, on the reverse strand, counting down.
CCAATTTAACAACTGAAGAATTTATCAAAAACATTACATGTCATTTAGAATTTTGTTAGAGGTGGTGGAGACATAAATCATAATAAAATATGAGGACTCTCTCAAAGATAACACAAAACCCTAAATCTAATATGACCAGAAGAAAATAAGAGGCATCGGTGAATTTAAAAAGAAACCCTCACTTGCATGTCATTAAAGCAAACAAAGAAAATGCAAAAAGATGATTATCTCAATAATATATTGAATCATTTAGAAAATAGTATGAGATACTTAGTGTCGAGGGACAACATGATCATAAAGATCTCTTTAAAAGATTATTTCAAAAAGGGATATGGGAGATATAAAGGTAAGTTATTTTGGAAGTATTTCAATTGTGAAAAAATAGGACACTTTGCAAATAATGTTCCCCTTCAAAATAAGAGATTAGCAATGATGAAGAGGAACATGATGAGAAAGAAAGTATCACAAGAGTACGAAAAACTATAAATTAGAAAAATATGAGATTAAGAAGAGATATGATAAAGAAAAGAAAAGCCTTTATTCAAAAAGGGCTAATAGCTCAAGTGAGGAGATTGAAGAAGGTGTTACAAATAATGATGAAGGTGAAGTTTTGTTCATGGGTATAGAAGGTTGGGATGGTGATGACTAAATAACTAGAGGACAATCTTGGAGTGATTCAAATGCTAGAGAAGCAGAAGTAGATTTCGAAGGAGAATTCTTTAGTGCCTTGAATGAAAACAAAATATTCAAGAAAGAGAATTAGAAACAAAAGCATCAAATTTATAAATATGAAGAAGATGATCAAGATAGAGAAATAGAGTTATCAAAAATTTGAGAAGAGTTAGAAATGGTCATCATGAGTCTAAATGCTCAAGTCGAAGAGGTGAAGAAAATAAAGGAAGAGACTAAAATCAAACTGAAGGCAAAAAAGGAAGAATGTGAGAAGCTAGAGGTTGAGATTGTTGCCTTGAGAAAGGATTGAGAAAAGGCAAACACTAAATTGATAAAAAGCTTAAGATTTGAGAAGAGCATCAATGTTCTAGATTAGATTCTAGATCATCAGAGGTCACTATTCGACAAGTCAAGTCTTGGCTATAGAGATGAATAAAAGGTTACCAAGGAAGATGTTAAACTACTAAACCTATGATAATAGAAGAGAAGACTTCCTCGAAGAATTAAGTTTTGCAAGTAGAAGACAAAGGAAAGAACCATTGGCATGATAAAAGATCATTCTTGCCAAAATGGTCTGACAGGTACATAGGATCATTTTATGGCTATTGCTTTAATTGCAACATTTTTGGTCATAGAGGAAAGGAGTGTAAGAGACATGCAAGGAATGGATACTCATGGAATAGTGGTAGAAATATAGATGTGAGGAATGGGCATACAAGAAATGAGTATGCATGGAACTATGACACAAATGAAGGATGTGAGAGTAATGAGCATGGTTGGAATGGAAACAAAGATTCATATGGTTTCTCAGGTAGAAATTCATTTACTCCATTGTCAAAAGACATTATCAATTATAATTGCAATAAGTATGGACATATAGCAAGACAATGTGGAAGTAATCCTATAGACTAGAATAAGAAAAAGGATGCCCAAACCAAACTCAAAATAGAATTCATGCAAGTTTGGAAGTGGATGCAGCAGTTAGATAATTAAAAGGAGTAATTTTGCTTGTGAAAAAGGCATAAGGAACAACGATAAGGAGGACATGATGGAGCACAAAGCACAAGAAGAAATGACAGTAAAGACCAGGTTGAATCAAGAGAGATATGATGTGCACAGTGGAAAGATGATATGAAGAGGAACAATAAAAGAAAATATTACAATAAGTGGTATAAGGGAAATTCAAGATTGCAATGAAGACAACAAAAGAAGATAATATCTTTTTCATCTAGTGACTATGAGAGGAAGCATCAACTCAAGGGAAGTAGGGTGTACAACCCTTTGCCATTGATGTCAAAGGGGGAGAATTAAAGACAGGGGGAGTTCATATACTAATTCATAAGGATTGCCATCAATAACAAAGGGGGAGATTGTTGGAATAATTGTCATTGATGTCAAAAGAATTGTAACGGATATGAACATAAATGTCAAATGGAATTGTTGCCAGAAGTGAATGGAATTATTACTGGAAGTGAATGGAATTGTTGCTTGAAGTGAACATAAATGTTGATAGAAGTGAATGAAAATGTTGACGAAAGTAAACAGACATATTGATGGAAATGTTAACAGCTATATGAGAGAGAAGAGATATGGAAGTATTACAACCAGTCAATTTGAATGACGATCATATAAGTGTGAGAGAGAAGGAAGAGAGGAAGAGCAGAAAATGAAATAGAATATCTTAAGAAAATAATTGTGAAGGGTATACTAATTTCAATGAATAATATCATTTGAGAATTCTGAAAGAGAGGAGAGCAGAAAGTATATAAGAAAATTACTGAGAAAGAAAGTGTAAGAGAAGCAAAGCCATCATTCTATTGAATATGCAATCACAGATGATAGAATCAATTTGGCTTGGGGTTGATGCCTCATAGTCTAGGGGTTGGTTCTCTTGTGGGTCAATGCTCATGAATTGATCAGTTTTATGCTTGGCAAAGGGGATCAGCGTCTCTAGTGGGTGGGTGCTCACAAATTGATCGAGTTAGTGCTTGGTTTGGGGATTAGTGTCTCCAATAAGTTAATGCCTCTAAACATTGTAAAAGATTTATATATATAGAAGCAATATTTTATCATGGTTTTCTCTTGAAAGGGTTTCCATGTAAATCATGTGTTCTCTTGTGTTATTAATTTCTAGATCTTGAATGCTTATGGTTGTTGTAGTTGATTAAATTTGAAAAGATTAAAAAATTATGTTATACTAATTCACCCTCCCCCCCTCTCAGTATAACTATGTGATTATATTTGTGTTAATGTGCTCTTGGATGGGACACATCCTTTAAAAGCTATATAACGGGGAAGAGATGTGGAAGTATTACAAGCATTCGATTTGAATGAAGATCATATAAGTGTGAGAGAGAAGGAAGAGAGGAAGAGCAGAAAATGAAATAGAATATCTTTTAAGAAAAGAAGTGTGAAGGGTATATTTATTTTAATGAAGAATATCATTTGAGAATTGTGAAAGAGAGGAGAGCAGAAAGTACATCAAAAAATTAGTGAGAAAGAAAGTGTAAGAGAAGCAAAGGCATCATTCGATTGAAGAAGCAATCATAGACAGTGGAATTGATTTAGCTTGGGGTCGGTGCCTCATAGTCTAGGGGTTGGTGCTCTTGTGGGTTGGTGCTCACGAATTGGCTGGGTTAGTGCTTGGCAAAGGGGGTCGGTGTCTCTAGTAGGTGGGTGCTCACAAATTGATCGAGTTGGTGCTTGGTTTTGGGATTGGTGTCTCCAGTAGGTTGGTGCCTACAAACATTGTAAAAGAGTTATATATATAAGCAATATTTTACCGTGGTTTTCTCTCGAAAGGGTTTTCACATAAATCTTGTGTTCTCTTGTGTTATTAATTGCTAGATCTTGAATGTTTATGGTTGTTGTGGTTGATTAAATTTGAAAAGATTAAAAAATTATGTTATACTGATTCACCCTCCCACCTCCCCCCCCTCTCAGTATAAGCCCGTGCTTACCAAGGTTATGACTAAAACATTATACCATTATTTATTCCAATAGGTTTCCATAGGTTCCTGAGGATGCACTAGGTTCAATCCATTAATAATTAACTTCATGCTCAAGACTTACTTCAATCCAAACAATAAGGTGTTTTCTAAAACCAAATAACATCATTTTAAACTAAAGGTCTCTAACCAATTTAAACTCGAATCTCAAACACGAGGCTTTGAAATGAAGTGAAGGGTTGCTTTTTAATTAATTACGAGTTCAAGGAGACTCATTTCTAAGATATTATATTATTAAGTCAAAAAGACAACTAATAAGCTCTTAAGAACTTATTATAGGATCACATTATTCAACATTCCCACAATATATAAAATAATTAAATGAACTATGAATTTTTTAAGTCAAAGTACAACAACGTTACACAAGCTTTCCATGAAATGAAACTTTCATTTGTCTCAAGTGATAAGTTCATTGTTCATTTAGATCATCACTAACAAAACCAAATGTAATTATAAACAATAAAACTGATTCCTTAATGAAACTACCAAATTCAAGGTTTGCCTATCTGCATTGACCCTGTCAATTCATGGGTGTACTGCTTCAGTAAAACGCTTAATCAAAGGACATATATTTTCAATGGCAATTACAAAACAAATGTCTAGGTTTATTTCCCTACACTGATTAAAAAAAAGTAATACAGACATAGAACCAGATCAAGGTATAAACTGTGCACGTTTCCCTTATTCAAGAATGTAGATGAAAACAATATTAATTTAGGGCAAGAGTTACAATGATCACGTCACGTTAGGGTTTTATTGCTTAACATGCTTACCCAAGAATGCATGTTAAAGCTAAACCTGTATGTCTATATGAATTATGGGTCATTCTGAGATTAGCAAAGACAAAATTGCCCGTGAGTGTCAAGGTATGAATCTATTTTACTAGACCAAGGTATATGTATACAATGCATCAGGGATGAGACGGGCCATTGACACCGAAACTGAAGGCTAACACAAATTCCTAAGCAATTTTTCCAAGATTATAATAAGTATCACCCAACAAATACAAATAACTTTTTTTTAAGTATCAGATTAACTTTACAAAGGTCCTTGGTGAATATGAATACAAAATATGATTTCTCATGTCTTTACATTAGTCCTATCCGTAGCCAAGAAAAAATCATGATTAATATATAAAATCAAAATCTACCCGAAGCTAGATATTCAACAGTTGATAAGTAATCAATAATAATTCAACTACCGAATCCTTCCTTTACTCAGTAAACTTCTTAACCTGCACAGGCCTGTAGCATGAATGTATTTCCAAATAAAGAATGCAACATCCACAAGACCATTAAAATATTTTGAAGGTAAAATGTTTAAACAATCATATCATACTTATAATAAATATTATTAGTCATTCTTTAAAGAAGCTTTCCATGACATCAAATTGAGTTTATTTCCTGGTTTTAAGTTATGTTAATAGCACAGCTACAAGTACTCCAAACAAATTTTACAACAATAAAAACCTTAATAGTAAAAATTTTAACATCCAGTACTCAGCCATAGAGTCCCAAGACTTAAAGCATAGATCTAAAATCATTCACTAATAAATTCCTTCTTGAACGAGAAATACTTTTTTTTTAGGACATTAACAACGCATTTATTCTATTGCCAAACACGACATAGTCCACAAAACTAAAATGCTTTATCCAAGGATTATATTCAACAACGATTCAAATAAACAATATATATATATATGTTCCTACATCAAATAATTGCCAATACTTTGCAAATCAGATAAAACATCATTGAGATTATACATGATAGGACCTAGGAAGCACAATTGATTACCAAGCAACTAAACATGCGGAATTAACCAGAATCATAAGTAACTAGAATTCAGAAATAACACAGAATATGAGAGACAATACCCAATTGTATTAATATTCTTCCAGAAGGAAATACAACAAAAAAGATGCCACAGTCTTCTTCCTTACACTCCTCTAGGGCTCCCACACCTCTAGGGCATAAACAGTAAATCTCTTCAAGAGCTCACTCTCTCAACTACGGTCACAACAAACAACTCAAACACATAGTTGTTGTTCACCTCCAACCAGTCAGTATCACTACTGCCAATACACCGAGTATACACACATACTCCAAGTACGCAACGTACTCCAAGTAAATCTCACCTGATCTTGCTCCTTGATGTGTTGCTGTCACCTTTGATCTTGCTACCCCACAGATCTCCTTTGACCTCGCACACACACACCCACCTGCAGATCAACCGACCTTACTTACCCATGTAGATCTTCTCCCTGATCTTGCAACAACCTGCAGATCAACATGATCTTACATACTCAGATAGAACCCTTGTCCTTGCCTCACCAAGTCCTTATGATTATACCATAACATCAACCCTATGGATCTTCTACTAGACCTTGCACAACCTGCAGATCTACCTGATCATACACACTTGGTACTGTGGCACTATGAGGAGCCAAGCTTGCTCTCTCTATCTAGCACCCGGGGAATCCCTGCTTTGATCCCTCACACTTTACAATATAGCCCATGAGTCTCTTAAATAGATCTCATGCAAACAATAATTAGACATCCAATTACAATAATTAGATCCACAGCTCCAAGACTAAAATTAGCCTTTATCATGCAAACAACTGGTTCGTTAACAAACTATTCATGAAACTCGTAGTTCGGAACCGCACAGGCGACTGACGTCGGTCCCTGTCTGCCTGGAGATGATCGACGTCGATCGATCCCTGACCGATGTCGGCAGCTTCCTATCTACACCTGACCAACGTCGGTTGGCCTGACCGACGCCGGTGATTGTGACACTCAACAACCCTCCATGTTTGCATCCAGGTGAAGCTTTTAGCTCCACAACCTAACAATCTCCCACTTGGAGATAAATAGCTGCACTTGTACCTGTACTTGTACACCGTCTAATTTGTTTCCTGGCTTGTATCCCTCTTCAAGCTCAATCTTGAAGACCAACCACCACACATCCTGTGATGCAAATCCTGTCATCCAAGTAACCTACCACATCCAAAGTGCTTGACCCTGCATAGCATGTATACCTGCTGCTAGTCCGTCTCAGATACCTGAGAACCCACTGAACCACTTTCCAGTGCTTCCTTCCCAAATTGACTACAAACATGTTGACAACTTCCACTACTGAGGCAATATCAGGGAGTACACATGTACTCAACCTCATCATGTGATTGGGGACCCTGTTCCGTGAACTGTCCATCCATATGTGTGCTACCTGATTTTGCATCTTGCACTACCTTCACACAATCATCCTGTGACAACATCAACTTGTGATCTTCCCTGTCTCTAGGATTACTCATGCCAAAGAATTTTGTTGCTCCTAAATTCTTCATGGCAAACCACTGAACTAACCTTACCTTTAGCTCAGCAAAACCCTGTATGTCTGAACCTGCAACAAGCATATCATCCACATACAGTAACAAGATAATGTCACGACCATCATCCAACCTGGTAAGACAAACACAATGGTTACAATGACATTGACTAAAGCCCTGCTTTGTCATACACCCGTCAAACCTGTACCACTGTCCTGCAGCTTGCTCAAGACCATATGACCTGGCCTTCCATCTCACATGTCCATTCTCTCTATTCTTTAACCAAAGAATCCATTCATCTCTCAGTGCTTTCATCTCGACTGACAACTCTACCAAATCTCATGTTTGGTTCTCTTCCGAAGAATTCATGCCATGCTCCCACTGTTTCCTAGATCCTACTTGCTCTGCAGTGAGCAACAAGTATAAAGAAGAGGAATAACGAATTTGAGGCTTACTTACCCTTTCAATCCTCCACATGGGCATTTGAGACTGCTTGACAGCTTATTGTCTACCCAAAATCTGTTCCAATGACTGATGTCGGTCACCACCCAGTCTGCATCTGACTGACATCGATTCCATGCGACTGACCTGACTGCTGACGCCGATTCTCTGACCGACGTCGATCGCCACCTACTCAACACCACCGACTCCTCTAGTCTGCACATGACCGATGTCAGTGCCTGTCTATTCGATGTTGGTTACCCCTGACCAATGTCGGTACCTGTGTTTTCCTGTGAGTGATGACTTTTTACTAGCGAGCTTAATTTGAATCAAAACCCTATCCAAACTACCTTGCTCAAAAGTATCTAGCCCCATCCGCTGATCTCTATCCATCATCTCCTCCAAGAACACCAAGGCTTTCTAGTTCTTAAGTTTGTCAAATACATCAGACTTCCTTTTCTTGCAATAAACACAATCCTTTCTTGTAACATCCCACTGCTCACAGAAATCTCAGTCTTTGCTCTCCAAAATTGAACTCTTACCATTTGACTTAAGAACATCCATTCCCTTCTCACTTATGTGACCAAGCCTACAAAGCCACACATGTGCAACAGAAGTGGAATCAGTAATACAAGTAGATATATAAATAGTACCTACTTTCTTACCACATGCTAATTCAAGTGTATCCTTGGTAACATTCCAAGAATTCGCTGTGAGAGTTACTGTGCATCTCTCATCACCCAGCTTTTCTATATAAATTTCTTGCATCTCCAGGACTGGGACCTGCATGACCTCCTTCAACACCCATGTGTTGGCCGTCTGCAATTTCAGCCACACTTTCCCTTTGCCAATACTTTGACAAGGCACACTAGCCCCTAAATAAATCTTTTCAAAGTCTCCAAAAACCTTAACATGAAAAAATACTCTATTTCGGGCTGCATGGAAAGAGGCAACAGAATCTATAAAACAAGATTCTACTTTATCCAAGGAATATACTAGCGCATCTTGTGCAACAACACCTGCAACATCTGCTTCTTCAGTTCCTTCATGCTGATCTTATATCAACCAATAATATTTCTTTCCCTGCTCTTTCTTTCCATAAGTCCGTAATTGATCATTCTTGCTTTTCAATTCCTCCATTCTTAGCTTACTTTCTTCTGTCATTGTTATACTCCCACTCAATCAGAAACTCTTGAGAGTGACCTGTAATCAAACACAAACCTGCTCCCTGCAACCTTAGCTCTGATACCAATTGATAGGACCTAGGAAGCACAATTGATTACCAAGCAACTAAACATGCAGAATTAACCAGAATCACAAGTAACTAGAATTCAAAAATAACACAGAATATGAGAGACAATACCTAATTATATTAATACTCTTCCAAAAGGAAATACAACAAAGAAGATGCCATAGTCTTCTTCTTTACACTCCTCTAGGGCTCCCACACCTCTAGGGCATAAACAGTAAATCTCTTCAAGAGCTCACTCTCTCAACTACGATCACAACAAACAACTCAAACATAGAGTTGTTGTTCCCCTCCAATCAGTCAGTATAACTACTGCCAGTACATCGAGTATACACATATACTCTAAGTACGAATGTACTCCAAGTAGATCTCACCTGATCTTGCTCCTTGATGTGTTGTTGTCACCTTTGATCTTGCTACCCCATAGATCTCTTTTGACCTCGCACACACACACACCCACCTGCAGATCAACCGACCTTACTTACCCATGTAGATCTTCTCCCTGATCTTGCAACAACCTGCAAATCAATTTGATCTTACATACTTAGATAGAACCCTTGTCCTTGCCTTACCAAGTCCTTATGATTCTACCATACTAGTACCCTTATGGATCTTCTACCAGACCTTGCACAACCTACAGATCTACCTGATCATACACACTTGGTACTGTGGCATTATGAGGAGCCAAGCTTGCTCTCTCTATCTAGCACCCGGGGAATCCCTGCTTTGATCCCGCACACTTTAAAATACAACCTATGAGTCTCTTAAATAGATCTCATGCAAAAAATAATTAGACATCCAATTACAATAATTAGATCCGCAGCTCCAAGACTAAAATTAGCCTTTATCATGCAAACAATCAGTTCGTTAACAAACTATTCGTGAAACTCACAGTTCAAAACTGCACAGGTGACCGATGTCGGTCCCTGTCTGCCTGGAGATAATCGATGTCGGCTGATCCCTGATCAATGTCGACAGCTTCTTGTCTACACCTGACCGATGTCGGTTGGCCTGACCGATGTCGGTGACTGTGACACTCAGCAACCCTCCATGTTTGCATCCGGGTGAAGCTTTTAGCTCCACAACCTAACAATACACAAGAATTTTAAGATTACATCTGAAGAATGAAACATAGTAGAGTCAACCACTGATAAGCCCATGGCATATCAAGTTCCATATGCCCAATAACAGTACCATGGTGCTTCAAGTAGCTCATTATAACATTAATTCAGCCTGAACCAGAATCACACATGCAAAAAACTTTTAGATACAACCATACAACATTGGGAGTCCATCATGTAATTATCAAGGAAAAAATGAGTAAGATGAGCCCAACCATTAGTGGCTCTCACCACCCCATCCATCGGTCTCAAGATTGTAAGAGTTCTGCAAATAAAACCCAATTGTATGAAAATATAAAAGAGAATAAATGCAAGATGAGCATATTACCACCACTAAAAGCAAGGTTTTTCTACATGCATAAAAGAAAAAATAGAGATCACATAGAAATGAATGCATAATGCAGTATATGATTTACAATTACAAGTAATTACTTTTACAAGTAATAAAACTTTGTCTCTTCATTTTTTTTTTCTCATCCTTAATGTCATCTAAGGGTGAGATGAGTTTAACCAAAACACAAAACACTGCTTTGGGGTTTTCTAAAATAAGTCAACAATAGAAAAAATATACTTTTATTGGCATAGAACTGTTGTAAACAATCATTTTAAAGACTTGTTATAATGATTAAGAGCCTATTGGAGGGTTTAAATTTTGAGAAAGGGTTATGTAAAACCCTTGAGGTTTTTACATAACCTCTTCTCTTTAAAAATCCCTCATGTTCCCAAAACATGACACTTAAGAAAATGTAACAACACCCAAAAGGAGGTTTTTTAGAGGAAAACCAAAGAACAACTTACTTAATGGGAGATACCCTCAATCAAATTCGGTTTTCTCTTTGTTCTTTCTTATTATTTTTCCTTTTTCCCACCTCTTCAAGCTCCTCTATGATTCCTCTTTATGTGTGTTGATTTAGTGACTTATGAATCCTTTTAGGGCAATCAAAGATTATTCTCCACACCTCCCATCAAGCAAGCATTAAGTCAAAGACATAGTAGATGATAGAAAATAACAAATTTATAAATTATAGGTAGCGAGATTTGTGTTACTTGCAGCCTGCTCACCTCAAAACCCTCTCCATTGATTCCTCCAATGTCTACCCTAACTCCCCATTTCCAATAATGGGTCGAGGTCAATGACTAAACAATACTCATTAGGATACATAACCTAGTCAGTGGTTATTCAACATCAAATCAATGTTTAACCGAACACTTTGACCTAATCAAGGTCCTTAATCATCATTATTATTTCAATCAATTGCCAAGCCATTGTCATGACTTAATCATCACCTTAGAACCTTTTTAATCAAGGGCATTGACTTGGATCAAGGTCTAATCTTGATATGTCGACCTTGCTCATTGCCAAGGTCTTAGTTAAGGTCCATTCCAACATTTTAATAATAGTCTATGACAAGCAATTACATATATCAAGGACCCAATTCCTTGCAAATAATTATAATATGCACCTCATAAACAAAGAAAATAATGCTAAGTAATATGAAACAACAACATGCACAATTGGATAGATGCCAATGATGGCCTCTTAAAACATAATACAAACAAATTATGTACATCACTAGTATTTATAGTACAAACAACATAAAGAAGGGAATGGTGGGTTTTTAACAACTCATTCTTACATTTATTCTTTTCATACTTGTATACCTTTACAGTATCACTTTGTGGAACTCTTCCTTCCCTAGGCCTAGCTCATCCTTCAACTATACCTACAACCATGAAAATGACATCAACAATACATGTATCAAAGAGATAACACTCAAAAGTAAGTCATCGACATAATCATCATATAAATATCAATCATAAATTGAAACATAAGTCATCATAATATGTTGTCATAAGAATGTTGCAAGTGTTTTATTAGATTACAACAAGGTGAGATATAACAAATTAGAATCAAATTTATAAATAATAATGAAGCTTTGCTTAGTGTGCAATAGTATAAGTGTGCCCAAATAGTGAAATTACCGAGTAATAAAATAAGTGGCCTAAATGTGCCTTTATAGCAATCCAAAAGGGTGAAAACCTCACACTACCTATCCTAAAAATGTGGACCAAACTATAAGAGAGGGTTTAAATTTTAAAAAGATTCATTATTGGATGAAAGACATGATCAACCATGAAGTTAGGTTCAACTAGCAATCCTGACCCATACGGGTTGATTCTGACCTAGAAGAATAAGATTCGTATTGAGAAATTGAAATGTTTGTACAAATGCTTAGAGGTTTTTAGTGATTTAGAATATTTTTATGGGTATAAAACAACAACTTTATAAGGGATCATCTAGTACAAGTACTTAAGATAGAGTGAGGTAGCAAAATAGGAAAAATTTAAGTTCTCAAGTTAATTAAAGTGAAATTGGACCAAAAGTGACATTATCAAGTATTCATGACCAAATTTGAGTGTTTGCATTTATGCCTCCCCCCTAATAAATGAATGAAATTACTAAAGTAGAAGGAAATATGTACTTGAGTGTGTACAAAACACTTTGCCTTTGAGAGAAGGCTCCAATCATGAAAGGTGTTCCATAGTGAATCTTACAATGATGTAAAAGTAATTAATGTCCATATGTGAAATTAAAAATTGAAATGTAACTTGAATTTGAAAATATTTGAAAGAACAAGGAAAGATTACACATGTATGTGTGAAACCAATGTTTCTCTTATAACTTTTCTTGGAGATGATGCTTCCTTCAAGCATTGGATAGAAAGTGCTTCCTATGAAACACATGGAGAGATTGGTGTCCTTATTGAATCATGGTAAATGGAGGGTGATCAAACTCCAATTTGAAGTGAATGTGTATAGAAAATAGAATCCATTAAGGGACCCAAAAACCTAAATTTATGTTGTTGACCTTTGTAACCCCAAGTTGGAAATGGGTTAGAATCCAAAATGGATTTACAAGCTATAATGTAGGAGGGTGATGAATCTCCAATGTGCATTACACACTTTAACTGAATCAACCACTGCATATGGCATATAGATTCAATTGTCATTTTTTCCCTTAGTTCTTTGTTTTAACTATTACGGACTTAGTGAATGTAAATCATAGGTTGTTAAAGGGTCTAAGTATAATAAATCAGAGTAAAAATATGAAATAAATATAGCCACTAATTTAATAAAATTGACTTGATTCAACCTTTCTAAAAATAGCAATAAATAATGTAAACAAGTATTTAGTTAGAAACTCACAGAAATAGGAGATATGGAGGCTATAAATTGAGATAAATTTTGATTTAAGTGTCATGGATAAGACCTAGGTGTCAAAACCCTACTTGGATGGTAGCGCCCTAATTAGACATGTCCTTATTTTGGTGCTAGTGTCCTTTATTTAGAACTATTCTGAGCTTTTGGGTGCACCTGTATATGGGTCTATCAACCCTATTCATATGTGCACGATTTCTAGATCTCTATGGATGACCTATATTAACTAATTTTATGTGCAAACCCTAAACCTCCATGTTGTTAGGACATCTGATTGGCACGAGTAGTAAAGTGTGTTAGTGGGGTAGGCTAGACATCCTCAATACCCCACTATGATGAGAGTTGCCTATATATCAATACTTTGAAGAGGGTCAAGCCCAATCTAGTTAGTGTAGACACCTAAATCTGGCCACCGATAATCTCCAACCAAGATTTTAACCAATTTTCCCCTAAAGTGCATAATTTGGCTTCAAAACACTAAAATGAATTAAATGAGTTGAAATTGATATATTCAAGTGCTGATTTTGGCCAGAGTATCATTAAATGGGGCAATGTAATTTATGAGCTAGCTAACTTTGATCAAATCATTTCGAGTCAAAATGCTAATTTTACACCTAGGTGCTTTGGATAACTCTTTCCTATCAAATCTCTTGCATGAGACACGTGTATTTGTTATTTGGTGTTGGTAACATCCTAAATGGAATAATGGATCTAACGCATTTGACATCAACTTTTAATTCCAACCCAGTCAAATTTTTAGTCAATAACAAGGCATTCTGATCAATTTGAGTAATTTTTGCACAAAATGCTTAATCATACTTAAGAGATAATTAAACCAAATTAGAGCCTAATTAAGAATTCCATGGAAACTTTTTGAATACTTATTTTTGAAGATGAATATTGAATATCTACATCATCAGGTAACCACATTTCTTGAGAAAACATCTCTAGGCCATAAATGCCACAAATATCAGTATTCATGCCCTCCATGCCTCTTAATTGCTCCTCTAACCCAAATATTGATGAGCCTATTTATCAATTTTTATTGCATAATTAGATTAATCCTTAGCCACACATCTCAATCCTAAGATGAACAGTTCAGGTTGATTATATCCATTTGCAAAAATCTATAAATAGAGAGGCCTTGCCACATGAATTTTAAGTTATTTTGGTGCAAAGTTATTATGTTCAAATATATTTAAAAGTCTTGATAATGCCAAGTTATAATTCACAAATGATTTCAAAATCTATTGTAATTAGTGTTACCATGCTAAATTGATTCCAAGCCAAGCCAAAGCCAAAAGTGCCAAGAAGAAGAGGAGATAGGCAAGCCTCTTTTGATGAAGACTTCATGACCACAAGCCAAGCAAGCCACTACTATAAAAGCATTTGGAGCATCCAAAGAAGGTGAAGGATTCTTTTTTTTTCCTTACTTTTTAGTTATATTTATCATTTGTTTTTGTTATTAAGTTTACCCTAGTAACTAGGCCTAGGCATGAAGGTGTTAGTTTAGTGTGTTGTTTATCAATTTGTTTTGTTAATTTTTTCACTAACACGATACTAATCTCCTCTAAATATCCATCTCTAAAGGAGTAATAGAATCATATGCCATTTATCATAGCCGGGCCAAAAACATGTACCATACCATTTCGTATGACATTGCCATTGTTACATATCATTTTACCATTGTTGCATATTTCTGCCATTTACCCCATCACTTGAGGGAAACCCTCCTACCATTTTAACCTAATTATCAAACCATCATTATCCTAAGAAACACCATACCATCCTATCATTCCATTCCTATCTAGACCAAAACTTGTTTTTAGTCATCCTACCTAATCCTATTTTGATCTTGGCTACTTTGGTTCTTCCTACACTTTTTGCAAGGGATTTTTGATCAAGTTTCAACTCTTATCAGATTCATATTTACAATGATAATCTATGAAATTAGTGTGACAATTGATCTATAAAGATATCTTTTATCCTGTCAAGTTTGTTTATGTGAGCCTGATTATAACTGTCTATGGGCAAATCAGTGTCTCACCAATCTTGCTACTAATTATAACCATCTATGGGTAAATTAGTATCATTGACCTATTTCATCGTATCCTAGTTATAACCACCTATCGTTAAACTATGGGTAACACTTATTTACCATGCATTGCCACATCACCTTACCATCACTATTTTTATTTAACTAGCCATTTGCCAAATTTGAGAACTTGTTGGGACCTAGTTGGTTTTTCCTTGCCTTTTGTGTGGTTGAAATTACTATGAATTAAGGTCATTTTAGGACTATGTGGATCATGATCAATTCATGTTGAGGTCACCTCAGTCCATCTTTCTATATGCTCTCGTCATTTTATGAGCAACCTAAACCAAATGCTCTCGCTATTTTGTGAGCAAGTATCTTGTCATTCCCTAATGAGTTAAGATACCTCAAAATGCTAAAAACATTCATAATATTTCAAAATCCAAAAATATTTGGCATGTCTAAGCCTAATCAGTTATCCTCGATCTGCCTTACTGGGGCATGGTCATTGTTAGGATGATTTCTTTTGCTTTTGTTTTTAGGTTTTCTATTTGTTTGTTTATTTTAAGTTATTTGTTTGTTTGTTTATTTGCTTACCTATTTGTTTTATTTTAGCACTATTGCCTCAACTTAGTCTATCTATGTTCATTGGGTGATTCCTCAAGCACATTATTCTTGAGTCTATCCATATTCATATGTTAACATTGCCATCATGGTTTTTATCATTGGTGCATTATTTTTGAGTGTTTATTAGATCAAGAGTCAGTCCTTATGTATATTTTGGCCAAGTCTTTATGGTGTTCTATCATGAAGCTTACCATCACATGCTACAGCAAAAATTAGATTCAAGAAGTTCTATGATCAATGGAGCCACAAAAGTTTCTCCTTGGCACCTTGGCAAATCCTCCCATCCTACCCTTGATCAAATCAATCCATTAACCATTCTAGTTGTGCTACGCCCCTAACCTATCACATGTATGAGGATAGTATTAGCTGAATTTTGGCTTAATTATCCCTCTTTGATGTTATATTACATTTATCTATGCTTTCTTTTGATTAGTAGGTCAGCCTATGGAGTAACCATGGCCTAGATAGACTATATATAGGAGGTAGTGGGTAATTATTTATCATATTGTGAATTATGCTCTTATTGAAGCTTGTGGAGGTTGCCCCCTCGAAGTGGCTTATCTATTATCATATATTTGGATATATTTCAGTCATATTTGGATATAATTCTGCTATTATACTTAATTCTTGAAGTAATTTCATTACAAGTGGTATCAGAGCTGCTATTTGGGCAATCTTGTGGGCGAAACACTAAATTTTTAAATTTTGTGATATATAAAAAAAGGTTGTGAATTTCTCTACAAAATTTCTAATATAGGTTAGAAATAATAAAATTAAGCTTCCATTAAAATTTTAGCTCATTTGGATCTGTTTTACAAAAGTTATCGCTATTTTATGTTTTTTCATAAAATTGCTCTATAGTGCGCAATTCAAAGAATTTTTTTGAGTTATTTACATTTTTGGAAATATTATAAAAATTTGGCTATGTTATGTTCTTTGTATATTTTTATTTGAGGCCAACATAATTCCAAAATTGCTTGGTCAAAGTTGGGTCAAAAGTGCCAATAAGGGTCGACATCGTAAAACCCTTTTATGGTAGGTCCATAAGCTCGAGGCCGAGGAAAGGGTGTTGAAACTCTAGGTAAAACTCCTAAAAAGGAATAGATGGAGTTAGAAGAGGGATGTACTAGACCCTTTGTACTAGGGTTTTCTGACATAGATCACAAAGCGAGCCAGCTTGACTATAGTGTGCAAGGCATTCAGAGTGAGGTGTAAGACATATAATCTAATATGCAATCCATACAAGATAGTTTAGGAGATATCATGATGGATTTGAACATTAATCAGTCAAATCATCAAGCTAGTTCTATTGCACAAACCCACTAGGGTGGTTCTCCTAACCAGTCTACTTCAAATCTAACTCCATGGCCACAGAGGAACCTATTATGAAAGGTGGATATGCACAAATTTGATGGAAAAGATCCACTCAATTGGATCAACCAAATGGAGAGTTTTTTTTACCTACATCAGATTCTAGGTGGATAGAAGGTTACCATGGCATCCTTGTATCTTGAACCTGATCAATTCATTTGGTATTGATGGTTGTGTGCTCAAAAGAAAAAGATGACTCTCAATGTCACTTGGTCAGTTTTTACAGAGGAGCTACAATTACACTATGGAAATAGTGTGACAGAGAATTACTTTAGCCAACTAGAAAAATTACGACAAACTGGCTCTGTCAAGGATTATCTTCATCATTTTCAGAACCTGTCTTTACATGTGGAGATAATTTCTGAAGCAAACTTGAATGACCTATTTTTGGGTGGACTCAAGGACCACATTCAACATGAGGTACACATTTTTAATCCACTTAAGATTTATGATTATATTATCATGGCACGTAGAGCTGAGGAAAAATTCATAGCCAACAAGAAGTATCCATTCACTCACTTCAAAGATTGTAGCATATCGTCACCAATATTTCCTCCACCTACTAGATTGACCCCTCAACAAATTAAAGAGAAGCGTGCAAAAGGATTATGTTTCGGTTGTGACAGCAAGTGGAGTAAAGGACATAGATGTGCTAAGAAGAAGTTATTCTAAATTGAGGGACCAAACGAAGATGAAGAAGTAGATGATGCCTCTAATGATGATGAGGAAGATATAGAGGAGGTACCTGAAGATTCCCAACCTACAATCTCTTGTCATGCACTTGCAGGTATTAGCACTCCATAAACTCTTAAGGTGGTGGGTTTCCTCAAGAAACAGAAGGTGACAGTGTTGATTGATTTAGGGAGCACACATAACTTTATAAACCATAAGTTGGCCACTCGATTGAATTATTTCATTTACCCAGCACCAAAATTTCAAGTCATGATTGCAGATGGTGGCACAATTAATTATTCAGGCAAATGCCATAGTATTAAGCTTACTATGGGTGGGTACAATCTTGACTCTCCTATGTTTGCTATTCCCATGGGTAACATAGACATTGTTTTAGGAGTCCAATGGCTCACAACCTTAGGTACCATTGAGATGAACTTCCAAGAACTATTCATGCACTTTCATTCTGAAGGTAAGAAAATTGAACTATGTGGATTACATGCAAAATCTCCACAATTGATTAGTTTGCATTAGATGACCAAGATGCTAAAAAAGGGGGTAGAGAGAATTATTGCATGATTATGCTCCATAGAAGTTCAAACTACATAGGTATCTACACATCATGATCTACAGATAATTCTTGAGGACCACTCATCTATTTTTGGGGCCATGCCAAAAGGAGTACCACCAAAAAGAGAACATGATCATGCCATTCAACTAATTCTAGGTAGTCAACCACCAAATATCAGACCATATAGATATCCATATGCACAAAAGAGTGAAATTGAAAAGATGGTCCATGAGATGTTGGAGGCAGGGATCATCAAGCATAGCCAAAGTGCATATTCATCACCAGTGGTCATGGTGCAGAAGAAGGATGACACATGGAGGATGTGCCCAGATTATAAAGAACTCAACAAGTACACCATCAAAGATAAGTTTCCTATTCTAGTAATTGATTATTTACTTGATGAGTTGCATGGTGCTAATTATTTTACAAAATTGGATCTTCGCTCGGGGTACCATAAAATTAGAATCAAGGATGAAGACATTCATAAAATTGATTTTAGAACACATGAGAGCCATTATGAGTTTTTGGTAATGCCCTTTGGTCTTATAAATGCACCATCTACTTTTCAGAGCTTGATGAACACTATTTTTAGGCCTTTTTTAAGGAAGTTTGTGCTAGTTTTCTTTGATGACATATTGATTTATAGTCAGACATGGGAAGCACATCTGCAACATGTGAAACAAGTGTTGATAGTTTTGGAGAAGCACCAACTTCATGTGAAGCCATCTAAATTTGCTTTTGGAGTATAGGAGGTAGAGTACCTCGGTCACATTGTTTCCCATGAAGGTGTCAAAGTTGATCCCCAGAATATCAAAGATATAATGGAATGGCCCATGCCAAAAATTCTCAAAAATCTTTGAGGGTTCCTTGGACTAACAAGTTACTATAGAATATTTGTGAAAGGTTATGGCAGCATAGCAGCTCCACTCACTGCATTGCTAAAGAAGGATGCTTTCCATTGGAATGATGATGCCACCAAAGCATTTGAGAAACTAAAAGTAACTATGTGCACCACTCCAGTTTTGGCTACTCCAGACTTCTCACAAACATTCACTATTGAATGTGATGCTTCTAGGTCTGGATTGGGGGCAGTACTAATGTAGGAAGGAAGACCCATTGCATTTGAAAGTCATCAATTCAAAGTTAAGAATCTACAAAAACCAGTCTATGAGAAAGAAATGATGGCTATTCTTCATGCAGTTAAACAATGGAGGCCTTATCTAATGGGTAGAGACTTTAAGGTGAAAATGGATCATGATAGTCTCAAATACTTTTTGGAGCAAAGATTATCATCTGAGGAACAACAAAAATGGGTAACCAAAATGTTGGGTTATGATTTTGAAATCATCTACAAGAAGGGTAAAGATAATGTAGTAGCAGATGCACTATCTAGACGAGATGCATCCACAGAAGCATTACTTTGTGTAATGTCCATGTTGCAAGCAGATTGGGTGGATGAAGCTAGGTTAGAATGGGAACAAGACAAGGCACAGGTTCTGATTTAGAATCTCCAACAAGGTAATTCATCCTCTAACAAATTTTAATGGAAAGGTAATGTCTTATGGTATAAGGGTAGGTTATACTTGTGCAAAAATTCAGAGCTTAAGCATAAGATTCTTGCAGAGTTGCATGCGTCTCCAATTGGGGGACACTCAGGGTTCTTGAAAACTTATCATAGAATTAAGAAAGAATTATTTTGGGAAGGACTCAAGGGAGATGTAAAAAAGTTTGTGGAAGAATGCTTGATATGCCAATAGAATAAAGGTGAAACAGTTAAGACCCCAGGTCTGCTACAACCATTAGCAATTCCTAGTCAAAGGTGGGAGGAGGCTTCCATGGATTTCATCATTGGGTTGCCTTGTTCTGAAAGTAAGAATGTTATTTTGGTCATTGTGGAAAAGCTTACAAAATATGTCCATTTTTGTGCTCTCTCACACCCATTTTTAGCAAGTACAGTAGCGGCTATTTTTATGGAAGCAGTTCTCAAATTACATGGAACCCCAAAAATAATTGTAAGTGATCGTGATCCTATTTTCACTAGTAATTTTTGGACTGAACTATTTTCTTGTTTGGGTACTTAGCTAGCTCATAACTCATCTTACCACCCCCAATCTGATGGACAAATTGAAGTGGTTAACAAATGTTTAGAGGGTATCTCCATTGTTTTGTATCAGATAAACAAGAACATTGGGTTAAATGGCTACACTTGCAAAATGGTGGTATAACACATCTTTTCATACCTCTTCTAAAATGTCTCCATTTCTAGCACTATATGGTTACCATCCACCTTCCATCACTTCTTCATTAAAGGTGCACACCAAGGTTCGAGATGTGGAAGAGCACATTCAACATCAACAAGAGGTTTTGGCTAGTTTGAGAGAGAATCTGGCCTTGGCACAAAATAGGATGAAGCATCAAGCAGATCAACACCATAGTGAGTGAAATTTTGAGGTGGGTGACTAGGTATTTGTTTGTTTGCAGCCTTACAAGTAGATGTCCTTGAAGCAACAGAAAAAGGACAAAAAACTTACTCCTAAGTATTATGGCCCTTATCAGGTTCTACAAAAAATTGGAAGTGTGGCTTACAAGCTCAAGTTACCTCATTCATCTCACATACACCCAGTATTTCATGTTTCCTATTTGAAGAAGATCATTGGACAAATTTTTTTTGCCCAGACAGAGCTCCCAGAACTAGATGAAGAAGGACGAGTCATTTTGGAACTAGAGAAGATCCTTCAAACATGTACGAAGAGGTTGAGAACCAGAGAGATTAGGGAATATTTGATCAAGTGGAAAAAATAGAGCAGTGAAGATGCAACTTGGGAAGGTGAAGATTTTTTGCAACAACATCCAGAGTTGTTCAACGTTGAGGACAACGTTGGTTTGAAGGGGAAGGGCATGCTACGCCCCTAACCTATCACATGTATGAAGATAGTATTAGCCAACTTGTGGCTTACTTATCCCTCTTTGATGTTATATTACATTTATCTATGCTTTCTTTTGATTAGTAGGTCAGCCTATGGAGTAACCATGGCCTAGATAGACTATATATAGGAGGTAGTGGGTAATTATTTATCATCATATTGTGAATTCTACTCTTATTGAAGCTTGTGGAGGTTACCCCCTCGAAGTGGATTATCTATTATCATATATTTGGATATATTTCAGTCATATTTGGATATAATTCTAAAATTATACTTAATTCTTGAAGTAATTTCATTACAAGTTGTATCATTTCTAATCAGGATGAGCATCTCCTCATTGGCATGAACAACTGAGTCATTCACACTGATAAATCTTATTCTTCTATTCATTTATTTCATCACTTTGCACCCACTCATCTTTAATTTGTATTCTAGAATATATCCTTGAGCTATGCTTGTTAATCATCCCTAACTAGGGCGCCATCAGTTTTACCCAATCTAGGTCCACTTAATGTTTATAATCACCTATGGGCAAATCATTATTTTGACTTTTATTCTTGATTATAACCATCTTTGGGCAAATCAATATCCTTTTTACATCAATGCATGCAATAATTTTATCATTTGAATCAATCTCAACCACAGGTTAATTCTACCTTTCTTCTTGTTTCTTTTCGAGGGACCGTCCATCAACAAATGTAATGGCCACTCCCTTGAGGGGGCATCATCATAGGCTTCCCAAAACCATTTAGAGTTTTGCTCTTCAACCATCATCTTCTTTTTGGCATATAGGTATTTTCTCATTATTTGAGAAGACATTGTTTTGCCTATGGTTTGAAACATCTTCCCAAATAAGGGTAAACTATAGACACCTAAATCTGGCCACTGATAACCTCCAACCAGGGTT
This sequence comes from Torreya grandis, assembly GCA_037957365.1. Taxonomy (NCBI): domain Eukaryota; kingdom Viridiplantae; phylum Streptophyta; class Pinopsida; order Cupressales; family Taxaceae; genus Torreya; species Torreya grandis. The sequence goes on along the minus strand of JARHVA010002908.1, from coordinate 1,174,470 downwards.
TTGACCAATTGCCATCTAAAGTGCATGATTTGGCTTTAAAACAATAAAATGCATTAAATGAGTTGAAATTGATATATTCAAGTGATAATTTTGGCTAAAGTATTATTAAATGGGGCAATGCAATTTATGGGCCAACTAACTTTGATCAAATAATTTCGAGTCAAAATACTAATTTTCCACCTGGGTGCTCTGGATTGCTCTTTCCTATCAAATCTCTTGCACAAGACACGTGCTTTTTTTATTTGGTGTTGGTAACATCATAAATGGGATAATGGATCTAATGTATTTGACATCAACTTATAATTCTAATCGAGTCAAATTTTGAGCCAATAACAAGGCATTCTGATTAATTTGAGTTATTTGTGCACAAAGTGCTTAATCATACTTAAGAGATAATTAAACCAAATTACAACCTAATTAAGAATTCCATGGAAACTTGTTGAATACTTATTTTTAGAAATGAATATTGAATATCTATGTCATCAGGTGACCTCATTTCTTGGGAAGACATCCCTAGGCCATAAATACCATAAATATCAGGATTCATGCCCTCCATGCCTCATTAATGCCCTCCATGCCTCTTAATTTCTCCTCTATCCCAAATAGTGATGAGATTATTTATAAATTTTAATTTCATAATTGGATTAATCCTTAGCCACAAATCTCAATCTTGAAATGGACAGTTCAGGTTGATTTTATCAATTTGCAAAAATCTATAAATAGAGAGGCCTTGCCACATGAATTTTAAGCAATTTTGGTGCAAAATTATTGTGGTCAAATATCTTCAAAAGTCTTGATAATAAAAATTTAAAATGCACAAATGATTTCAAAATCTATTGCAAGTAGTGTTACCATGCCAAATTGATTCCAAGCCAAGCCAAAGCCAAAGGTGCCAAGGAGAAGAGGAGATAGCCAAGACTCCTTTGATGAAGACTTCATGAGCACAAGCCAACGAAGCCACCAATACAAAAGCATTTGGAGCATCCAATAAAGGTGAAGGATTCTTGTTTTTTATTTAATTTTTAGTTAGGTTTGTCATTTGTTGTTGTTATTAAGCTCACCCTAGTAATTAGGCCTAGGCATGAAGGTGTTAGTTTAGTGTGTTATTTGTCAATTTGTTTTGTTTGTTTTGTCACTAACACAATACTAATCTCCTCTGCATCTCCATCTTAGCAGGAACAATAGAGTCATATACCATTTATCATACCCATGTCAAAAACATGTACCATACCATTTCATATGACATTGCCATTGTTACATATCTTTTTTCCATTTACCCCATCACTTAGGGGCAACCATCCTTCCATTTTAACCCAATTATCAAACTATCATTATCCTAAGCAACACCATACCATCCTATCATTCCATTTCTATCTAGACCAAAGCCTATATTTAATCATCCTACATAATCCTATTTTTATCTTGGCTGCTTTGGTTCTTCCCGCACTTTTTACAAGGGGATTTTGATCGGGTTTTAACTCTTATCAAATTCATGTTTACAATGATAGTCTATGAAAGTAGTGTGAAAGTTGATCTGACAATATATCTTTCATCCTATCAAGTTTGTTTATGTGAGCTTGATTATAACTGCCTATGAGCAAATCAGTGTCTCACCAATCTTGCTACTATTATAACTGCCTATGGGCAAATTTGTATCATTGACCTATTCCATCATATCTTAGTTATAACCACATATAGATAAACTAGGGGTAACACTTATTTACCATGCATTATTGCATCACCTTGCCATCGTTATTTTTATTTGACTAGGCATTTGTTGGATTTGAGAACATTTTAGGACTTAGTTCATTTTTCCCTCCCTTTTATGTGGTCAAAATTATTATGACTTGAGATCATTTTGGGATTATGTGGGTCATGCTCAATTCATGTTGAGGTCACCTCAGTCCCTCTTTCCATATGCTCTCATCATTTTATGAACAACCTAAGCCAAATGCTCTCATCATTTTGTGAGCAGGTATCTTATCATTCTCTAACAAGTTAAGATACCTCAAAATAACAAAAACATTCATAATATTTCAAAATCCAAAAATATTTGTCTTGTCTAAGCCTAGTCAGTTATCCTCGATCTACCTTACTGGGGCATGGTCATTGTTAGGATGCTTTCTTTGTCTTTTATTTTTAGGCTCTTTGTTTGTTTGTTTAGTTTAAATTGTTTCTTTGTTTGTTTATTTATTTACTTGCTTGTTTATTTGCTTTTAGCACTGTTGCCTCAACTTGGTCTATATGCGTTTATTGGGTGATTCCTAAATCACATTATTCTTGAGTCTATCCATATTCATATATTAACATTATCATCATGGTTTTTATCATTGGTGAATTATTTTTTAGTGTTTATTAGATCGGGAGTCAATCCTTATGCATATTTCGGCCAAGTCTTCATGGTGTTCTATCATGAAGCCTACCATCACATGTTATAGAAAAAATCATCTTCAAAAAAGTCTACAATCAATGGAGCTGTAGAAGTTTCTCCTTGGCACCTTGGCAAATCCTACCATCCCATCCTTGATCAAATTAACCCATTAACCATTCTAGTTGTATCATTGCTAATCAGGATGAGCATCTCCTCATCAACAGGTACAACTAAATCAGCCACACATATCACTCTTATTCTTCTATTCATCACTTTACATCCACTCATCTTTAATCTATATTTTAAGTTATATCCTTGAATTATGCTTGATAATCATCCCTAACTAGGGCACCATCAGTTTTAGCCAATCCAAGTTCGCTTAATAATTATAACCACCTATAGGCAAATCATTATTTTGACTTTTATTCCTGATTATAACCACCTTCAGGAAAATTAGTATCCTTTTTACATCAATGCATGCAAGAATTTTCTCATTTGGATTAATCTCAACCACATGTTATTTCTACCTTTCTTCTTGTTTCTTTTCGAGGGACCATCCATCAACAAATGTGACGGCCACTCCCTCAAGGGGGCATCATCATAAGCTTCCCAAAACCATTTGGAGCTTTGCTCTTCAACCATCATCTTCTTTTTGGAATAGAGGCCTTTTCTCATTATTTGAGAAGACATTGCTTTGCCTATGATTTGCAACATCTTTCCAAATAGGGGCAAACTATAGACACCTAAATTTGGCCAATGATAACCTCTAACCAGGCTTTTGACCGATTTCAACCTAAAGTGCACAATTTAGCTTTAAAACATTAAAATGCATTAAATGAGTTGAAATTGATATATTAAAGTGCTGATTTTGGCTAGAGTATCATTAGATGGGGCAATGCAATTTATGGGCCAACTATCTTTGATCAGATCATTTCGAGTCAAAATGCCAATTTTGCACTTGGATGCTCTGGATTGCTCTTTCTTATCAAATCACTTTCATGAGGCATGTGCCTTTGTTCTTTGGTATTGGTAACATTCTAAATGGGATAACATATCCAATGCATTTGACATCAACTTCTGAATCTAATCCAATCAGATTTTGAGTCAATAACAAGGCATTATGATCAATTTGAGTAATTTATGCACAAAGTGTTTAATCATACTTAAGAGCTAATTAAACCAAATTAGATCCTAATTAAGAATTACATGGAAACTTGTTGAATACTTATTTTTGGAAATGAATATTGAATATCTGCATCATCAGATGACCTCATTTCTTGGGAAGACATCCCTAAGCCATAAATGCCACAAATATCATGATTCATGCCCTCTATGCCTCATCAATGCCCTCCATGCCTCTTAATTTCTCCTCTATCCCAAATATTGATGAGCCTATTTATAAATTTTAATTGCATAATTGGATTAATCCTTATCCACACATCTCAATCTTGAGATGGATGGTTCAGGTTGATTCTATCCATTTGCAAAAATCTATAAATAGAGAGGCCTTACCACATTAATTTTAAGCTATTTTGGTGAAAAATTATTATGCTCAAATATATTCAAAAATTTTGATAATGAAAATTTATAATACACAAATGATTCCAAAAGCTATTGCAATTAGTGTTACCATGCCAAATTGATTCCAAGCCAAGCCAAAGCCAAAGGTGTCAAGAAGAAGAGGAGATAGGCAAGCCTTCTTTGATGAAGACTTCATGAGCATAAGTTGAGCAAGCCACTACTATAAAAGCATTTGGATCATCCAAGGAAGGTGAAGGATTCTTGTTTTTTCCTTACTTTTTAGTTGTGTTTGTCATTTGTTTTTGTTATTAAGCTCACCCTAGTAATGAGGCCTAGGCATGAAGGTGTTAGTTTAGTATGTTGTTTATCAATTTGTTTTGTTTATTTTGTCACTAACACAATGCTAATATCCTCTACATCTCCATCTCAGTAGGAACAATAGAATCATATGCCATTTATCGTATCCAAGCCAAAAACATGTACCATACCATTTCATATGGCATTGCCATTGTTACATATCCTTTTACCATTGTTGTATATTTCTGCCATTTACCCCATCACTTGGGGGAACCCCTCCTACCATTTTAACCCAATTATCAAACCATAATTATCCTAAGTAACACCATACCATCCTATCATTCCATTCCTATCTAGACCAAAGCTTGTTTTTAGTAATCCTACCTAATCGCATTTTGATCTTGGCTACTTTGGTTCTTCCTACACTTTTTGTGAGGGATTTTTGATCAGGTCAACTCTTATCAAATTCATGTTTACAATGACAGTCTATGAAAGTAGTGTGATAGTTGATCTGGCAAGATATGTTTCATCCTATCAAGTTTGTTTATGTGAGCCTTATTATAATCGCCTATGGGCAAATCAGTGTCTCACTAGTCTTGTTACTAATTATAACCACCTATGGGCAAATTAGTATCATTGACCTATTCTATCATATCCTAGTTATAACCACCTTGTGGGAAACCTAGGGGCAACACTTGTTTACCATGCATTAAAACATCACCTTGCCATCATTGTTTTTATTTGATTGGCCATTTTCTAGATTTGAGAACTGGTTAGGACCTAGTTGGTTTTTACCTGCCTTTTATGTGGTCAAAATTACCATAACTTAAGGTCATTTCAAGACTATGTGGGTCATGCTCAATTCATGTTGAGGTCACCTCAGTCCTTCTTTCCATACACTCTCACCATTTTGTGAGCAACTTAAGCCAAATGCTCTCATTGTTTTACGAGCAGGTATCTTGTCATTCTCTAATGAATTAAGATACCTCAAAATGCCAAAAACATTCATAATATTTCAAAATTCAAAATTATTTGTCCTATCTAACTCTAGTCAGTTATCTTCGATCTGCCTTATTGGGGCATCGTCATTGTTAGGATTCTTTCTTTTGATTTTGTTTTCAAGCTTTCTATTTGTTTGTTTATTTGTGTGGTTTTCTATTTATTTGTTTGTTTGTTGGCTTCCATGTTTGTTTGATTTTAGCATTATTGCCTTGACTTAGTCTATATGCATTCATTGGGTGATTCTTCAAGCACATTATTCTTTAGACTATCCATATTCATATTTTAACATTGTCATCATGGTTTTTATCATTGGTGCATTATTTTTGAGTGTTTATTGGATCGAGAGTCAGTCCTTATACATATTTCAGCCAAGTCTTCATGGTGTTCTATCATGAAGCCTACCATCACATGCTATAGCAAAAATTAGCTTCAAGAAGGTCTACAATCAATGGAGCCATAAAATTTTCTCCTTGGTACCTTGGAAAATCCTCCCATCCCACCCTTGATCAAATCAACCCATTAACCATTCTAGTTGTACCATTGCTAATTAGGATGAGCATCATTTCATTGGTAGGTACAACTAAATCATTCACACTGATCAATCTTATTCTTCCATTCATATATTTCATCACTTTTCACCCACTCATCTTTAATATATATTCTAGGTTATATCCTTGAGTCATGCTTGAAAATCATCCCTAACTAGGGTACTATCAGTTTTAGCTAATCCAAGTCTACTTAATGATCATAACTTCCTATGGACAAATCATTATTTTGACTTTTATTGCTATTATAACTACCTTTGGACAAATCAGTATTCTTTTTACATCAATGCATGCAAGCATTTTCTCATTTGGATTAATCTCAACCATGATTTAATTCCACTTTTCTTATTGTTTCTTTTCAAGGCACCATCCATCAACAAATGTGATGGCCACTCCCTTGAGGGGACATCTCCATAGGCTTCCCAAAACCATTTAGAGATTTACTCTTCAACCATCATCTTCTTTTTGGCATAAAGGGATTTTCTCATTACTTGAGAAGACATTGCTTTGCCTACAGTTTGTAACATCTTCCCAAATAGGGGCAAATTATAGACACCTAAATCTGGCCACTAATAACCTCCAACCAAGATTTTCACCAATTTCTACCTAAAGTGCATAATTTAGCTTAAAAACACTAAAATGAATTAAATGAGTTGAAATTGATATATTCAAGTGCCGATTTAACTATAGTATCATTAAATGGGGTAATGCAATTTATGGGTCAGCTAACTTTGATCAGATCATTTCAAGTCAAAATGCCAATTTTACACCTAGGTGCTTTGGATTGCTCTTTCTTATCAAATCTCTTGCATGAGACATGTGCCTTTATTATTTGGTGTTGGTAACATCCTAAATGGGATAATAGATCCAACACATCTAACATTGACTTTTAATTCTAATCCAATCAAATTTTGAGCCAATAACAAGGCATTCTAATCAATTTGAGTAAGTTGTGCACAAAGTGCTTAATCATACTTAAGAGATAATTAAACCAAATTAATAATTTCATGGAAATTTGCTGAATACTTATTTTTGGAAATGAATGTTGAATATATGCATCATTAGGTGACCTCATTTCTTAGAAAGACATCCCTAGGCCATAAATGCCATAAATATCAGGATTCATGCCTTCCATGCCTCATCAATGTCCTCCATGCCTCTTCATTGCTCCTTTATCCCAAATATTGATGAGCCTATTTATCAATTTTAATTATATAATTGGATTAATCCTAAGCCACACATCTCAATCTTGAGATGGATAATTCAGGTTGATTCTAGTTATTTGCAAAAATCTATAAATAGAGAGGTCTTGCCACAAATTTTAAGCTATTTTGGTGTAAAGCTATTATGCTTATTGATAATGCAAAGTTATAATGCATAAATGATTTCAAAATCTATTGCAATTAGTGTTACCATGCCAAATTGATTCCAAGCCAAGCCAAAGCCAAAGGTGCCAAAGAGAAGAGGAGATAGCCAAGCCTCCTTTGATGAAGACTTCATGAGCATAAGCCAATCAAGCCACTACTACAAAAGAATTTGGAGCATCCAAAGAAGGCGAAGGATTTTTTTTTTCCTTACTTTTTATTTGTGTTTGTCATTTATTTTTGTTATTAAGCTCACCTTAGTAACTAAGCCTAGAGATGCATGCTAGTTAGTGTGGTTTTATCAATTTATTTTCATTCTGGGACTAACACAATACTAATCACCTCTCTTGAGTCAAATTTCTAGTTCACAATTACATGGTTGTAGATGGTTGTATGCATAAGTAGGATAGAATAGGGATTGATAACCTTGATTGTGCAGAACTTATTTTAAGTTTGTGTAATTTACATTTGATTTATTTTTAGTGGATAGAGGGCTAAAGTCATGTATATATATTGTTCTAGTGCTTGTACAGGACTTAAAAGAGGTTTATGCTGACCCTAGGTGGTTGCTCATTTGAAAATATATCTTTTGGTAACAAATATAAGGAGAATGACAATAGCACCAAAACTAGGACACTAGCTCCATGGGGCGCTATTATTTAAATTATGGTGCTAGTGTTTAGGAAGTAGAACCTAAGGCACTATGGGCCAAGATGCTAAAATGAGGGTTTGATACTACTTTAAGGATGTTTAGGTATGCGTGTGGCCTGTATGAAGGTTGGATAAGTGTATAAATGGGCCCTAAAATAGGTCTAGGGTTAAGCTAAGGTTGGGTGGTCTCAAATAACACTTTTAGCACTCAAGTGTCATTTTTAGGTGATTATATTTGCCCCCCCCTTTATTATAAAAATGTAGCAAAGTGAAATGACTACAATAAAGGAAAAATAAGCATACTTGGACTTGTCTAAGATGTGAATCTTATGAACTTAGATCTGATTATATGAAACATACTCCATTGTGTGTTCTATAAATGAAATGTGCATAGATTCGTACTTATTTAAGATATATCAAAATTAAAAGACAAAATTGAGTAAATAGATAAGAAAGAAGAAAGGAATGAATACACCTCACTAGATACGTAAACCAATATATAAATTAGGTGACAACATATGTGTGTGCATGTAGATAGTGATCAATCAATGAATAGCTTGGATTGAGCTAATGGCTTACTCAATCTTCATGTGTGGGTATCTCAAAAACTCAATCTGATTTTGACTCCATCATTGCCCACCCCTACTTGGTGGATCATGACCTATGAATAGTTTGGATTGGATTGATGGTGTGTATAACCCTCTCATGAAGGTGGATAAATAACTCAAGTAGTCTGACTCCATCATTGCTTACCCATGTGTAGTAGATGCATTTGAAACCAAAACTACGCTATGTAATTAGAGATGTGCAACTATGTATGTCAGCTCTGCAGTCACTCATGAATATTAGGTTGCTCTGGGATACTCATGAATGCTAATGATTATAGATGGAGTAAGGCATGAATTTGGTGTGTAACCTCTAACATAGTTTCTAATGTGTATAATGTAGAGAATGACATGGATTTTATCATTCCATATAATCATGAGGCTATTCTTGAAGTCTATCTCTGAAACTGTGTAGAATCTCATCCTTATTGACTATAAGATTTTCATTATTAAGTAGGGGGAGAGTGTCTCAATTCCCATCTTGTATATCATATTGATCTTTATTTTATTTCTCATCTTTTACTTTATGATTTAGATATGAAAGAGTGTTAAGCACAACTTTTTTATGTGTAAATGCATATACATGATGAACGCAAACATGTTTTGAAGACTTTGTACATGTAATTTAATTTTCTAATAATGTGACCTTTTCACTTAATAACTGATTTTGATTATGTAATTATAATATTAGCTTGATCATAATAATAATTTGATCTTATAGAGTCTCACAAGTGCAAACCCTGGTTGATTTTGATTGAACATGTAGGCACACACCATGTAGGGGAGAGGTGGAGGCATGGATAGGCTAAGTATGGGCATTAGTAATAATATTATAAGCTACATCATCTCATGGAGGAGCGATAGCATGGACCTGGTTAGAGGTAAAGTAGATATCACCCTCATGGAGATGAGGAGGAGGAGATTCTTTCCTGTGCAAAGGATATGACATTGAAAATTGAACATGGTTGTTGAGGTATTAAATTTATGAATCAGTTCCAATAAACTATATTGTAATTGATCCTCTATGCATGTAATGATTTGTTTCTTAATTAAATTCCACATAATTAAACCATAACATGTTAGATATAGAATGAAATGTGACGTACATTTTAATTGATATAAAGCATCATGTGTGTGTGTGTGTGTGTGTGTTTATGTCATTCTTGAATTCATTCCAAATGAAAGGAAATAATTAGATAAAGGAAGCTAGAAAATTTTGTATTAAAAAGTGATAAACTTCATGTCCTTATTATCATGATTATATGAAATACAAATAAAAAAATATAGGGATCTGAAGTCTGAGTGTGAGTCTTAGAAGGATGTAAACATAAACCTTAGGGTTATGTAAGGTTAGGGTTTATGTAATATTCAAAGTAAGTTAGGTTCACCAAATTTTTTAACTATTTATAAATTAGTGAATCTAATCCTAGGTTGTTAAAGGGTCTGAGTATAGTAAATTAGGGTAGAAATATGAACTAAATATAGCCATTGATTTGTAATAGAATTGACTTAGTTTGATCTTTCTAAAAATAAAAATAAATAATGTAAATAAGACTTAGTTGGAAAAATATTGAAACAGGAGATTTGGAGGCTATAAACTGAGATAGAGGTTGATGCCAATGTCTCATATAGGACCCAAGTGTCAAAATCCTTCCTAGATAGTAGCGCCCTAATTGGATAGTAGTGCCATATGGCACTAGTATCCTTATTTTAACACTTGTGTCTTTTTTGTAAAACTATTCTGAGCTTCTAGGTGCACTTACATCTGGGTCTACCAAGCTTGTTCCTATATACATGAGTTTTGGATCTTTGTAGATGACCTATTTTGACTAATTTTATATGCAAACCCTAAACCCCCATGTTTCTAGGGCATTCAACACAAGTATTAAAATGTGTTTATTAGTGGGGTAGGTTAGACATCCTTAACACCTCACTATGATGAGAGTTTCCTACATACCAATACTCCAAATAGGGATCAAGCCCAATGTAGTTCTTCTTAAGTGTGGCTGAAAGTGAAGCTAGTATGAATGCTAACTTGAGTGCATTGAATGTGATTGACATTAGAAACCTAACTAACATGAAATTGGGAATGTTGTAGATGGTTGTATGAAAAATTAGGGTAGAATAGGGATTGATAACCTTAATTGCGCACTTATTCTAAGTTTGTTTGTGTAATTTAGATAAGATTTTTATCTAGTGGACAGAGGGCTAAAAGTTATGCATATATAATATTTTAGTGTTTGTGTAGGTCTCAAAAGAGATCTAGGCTGACCCTAGGTTGTCACTCATTTGAAAATATATTTATTGATAATAAAATAAGGGAGAAGGATAATAACACCAAAATTGGGACACTAGTGCCATGGGGAGCTACTATCAAAATTATAGTGCTAGTGTCTAGGTGGTAGAACCTAAGGAACTATGGGCAAGGATGCTGAAATGAGGGTCTAGGACTACTTTATGGATTTTTAGAGATGCATGTGGCCCACATGAAGGTTGAATAAGTGTCTAAATAAACCTAGAGATAGGTTTGGGGCTAAGCTAAGGATGGGTAGTCTCAAGTAACACTCTTAGCACTCAAGTGTCATTTTTAGGTGATTACATTCTTGTATGCATGATCAAAAGATAATAGATGAAATTCATACCCCTACCTGTCAGGCACCTAGAACAACAAACATGCTCTGATACCAACTTGTCAAGATCTTGCTCCTCAATTAGAGCACAATATGATTACCTCTTGTATTAGCAACTAAACACGGAATTTAACCAAAAGTAACAAGTAACTAGAAATATGAAACAACACAGGATATGAGAGACAATACACAATTGTATTAATAATCACTCAGAAGAAAATACAATAAAGAAGATGCCACTTCTTCTTCCACCTCTAAGGCTTGCCACACCTCAAGGACTCCTTCCCTCTCTCTCTTACGGTCCCAACACACAACTCAAATATAGAGTTGTTGTTCACCTCCACCAGTCAGTAACAACGCTGCCAGTACACCAAGTACACAATCGTACTCCAAGTAGATCTCCCTTTCCTTGCTACCACCTGAAAATCAACAAACCTTACTTACCACGTAGATATCTCTACACCCTGAAGAACCCTTGTCATTGCCTCACCAAGTCCTTATGATTCTTCAACCAGTACCCCGGTGGATCTCCTAGTAGAACTTGCACAACCTGCAACTCTCTCCGATCATACACACTCAGTACCCCTTTGGAACTAGGAGGAGCTACTCTAGCTCTCTCTTCAAGCTCAATGGCTTTCTAGCACACTTTCACAATATAGCCTATGAGTCTATTATATAGATCTCATGCATACAATAATTAGACTTTCTTAATTACAATAATTAGACATGCAACTCAAGACTATAATTAGCCTTTACATGTAAACTCTCAATTCAACGAACTAACTGTCCATGTAATGAACAGTTTTGGAACCACCATAGGCAACCGACGTCGGTCCCTGTCTGCCTGGAGGTGACCAATGTCGACCGATCACCTGCCGATGCCAGTTGTCTTTCAGTTCACACTTGCTAATGTCAATTGTTCTCTGCACTATACTCTGTCGACGCCAGTCTCCTTGGAACTCAGCAACCTCCTCCATGTTTGCAATGGTTGAAGCTTTTAGCTCCACAACCTAACAATCTCCCACTTGGAGATAAATAGTTGCAACTATACCTATACTTGTACACCGTCTAATTCATTTCCTGGCTTGTATCCCTCTTCAAGCTCCATCTTGAAGACCACCCACCACACACCCTGTGATGCCTTTCCTGTCATCCAAGTAACCTGCCACATTCGAACCTACATATCCATGTAGTGAAGTCCTTGACCCTACATAACATGTTAACCTGTTGCTAGTCCCTCTCAAATACTTGAGAATCCACCTTCCCTGAATTGGCTCCAAACTCTCTGACAACTCCCACTGCTTGGGAAAACTCAGGTCTACACCAGACCTTATGTGATTTTGAACCCTGTTCTAAGCTCAACTTGAACTGTCCAGCCCTTGGTGTGCTTTCCAATTCTACATCCTGCATATTGAACCCTGCCAACACCGTCTTCACATCAGCTCCCATTAGAGACAAAATCTCCATGTCTCTTATGCCAAAATTTTTTTGTTGCTCCCAAATTCTTCCTGACATACCTCTGAACTAACCTTACCCTTAGCTCAGCAAATCCCTGCATGTACGAAAATGTTACAAGCATACCATCCACATACACTAACTGGATAATGTCATGACTCATCATCCACCTGGTAAGACAAACACAATGGTTACACTGACATTGACTGAAGCCCTATTTTGTCATCCACCTATCAAACCTGTACCACTGTCCTACAGCTTCCTCAAGACCTTATACCTTGGCCTTCCGTCTCACGTATCCATCCACTCTCTTCTTTAACTTGGGAATCCATCCATCTCTTAGTGCTTTCTTCCAATTGACAACTCCACCAACAAACACATGTTTGGTTCTTCTCCAAGGACTCACACTCCTCATTCATGCCAAGCTCCCACTATTTTTGGATTCTACCTACATTGCCTCTTCACATCTTCTTGGTTCTCGATCATTAGTAAGCAATTAGTAAGAAGGTGAATAATGAATATGAGGTTTACTTACCCTTTTTGACCTCCATATGGGCGTTTGAGACTCCTTGACAGCTTGTTGTCTGCCCAACATCCATTTCAGTGACCGATCTCAGTCATCTCCCAATCTGCACCCGATCGACGTCGGTTCCCTGTGACTGACCCTATCTACCGACGTCGGTTCCTTGACTGATGCCAGTGTACCTACTGTCGACATCAGTTGTTGTATTATCGACATCGGTTCCTTCTGCCTGATACCATTGACTCTGCTGATCTGCACATGACCGATGTCGGTGCCTGTCTGTTCGACGTTGGTTCCTCATGATTGATGCCGATACCTATGTTTGCTTGTGAGTGATGACTTTTTTCCCACGAGCTCCTTTTGTATCAAAACCCTATTCAAATCAACATAGCCTTGCTCAAAATAATTTAGTCCCCTCAGCTGATCTCTGTCCGTCATCTCCTCCATGAACACCAAGGCTTTCCAGTTCTTAAGTTTGTCAAAGATATCTGTCTTCCACTTAAGAACATGCATTCCCCTCCTACATATGTGACCAAGCCTACAAATCCACATCTCTACAATAGAAGGTGAATCAATAATATAAGTAGATAGATAAAGGATACCTACTTTCTTACCACCGTCTAATTTAAGTACATCCACTGTGAGAGTTACTGTGCATCTCTCATCACCCAACTTTCTTGAAGAAATTAGACTCATCTCCAAGACTGGTACCTGCATGACCTTCTTCAACACTTGTGTGTTACCCGTCTATAATTTTAGCTTCACTTCCCCTTTGCCAATCATTTGACAAGGCTCACCAGCTCCTAAATAAATCTCTCCAAAGTCTCCAAAGACATACCCATGAAAAGATGCTCTATTTCGGGATGCATGGAAAGAGGCAAAAGAATCTATAAACCAAGATTCTACTTTATCCAAAGCAACATGTGCAAGAACACCTGCAACATTTGCTTCTGCACACTGATCTTATACCAACCAACAATCTCCCTTTACCTACTCTTTCTTTCCATCAATCAGACCATTCCTACTATTCAGTTTCTCCATTCGTAGCTTACTTTCTTTTGTTATTGCTATACTCCCACTCAATCAAAAACCCCTATGAGTAACCTATAATCAACAAACACTAACCAGATCTAAACCACCTGTTAGTCAACCCAACTAAAAGCTCTGATACCACTTGTTGGTATCAGACTCTTGAACCTACAACCAGGCTCTGATATCACTTGTCAGGCACCTAGAACAACAAACATGCTCTAATACCAACTTGTCAGGATCTTGCTCCTCAATTAGAGCACAATATGATTACCTCTTGTATTAGCAACTAAACATAGAATTTAACCAGAAGTAACAAGTAACTAGAAATATGAAACAACATAGGATATGAGAGACAATACACAATTGTATTAATAATCACTCAGAAGAAAATACAATAAAGAAGATGCCACTTCTTCTTCCACCTCTAAGGCTTGCCACACCTCAAGGACTTCTTCCCTCTCTCTATTATGGTCCCAACACACAACTCAAATATAGAGTTGTTGTTCACCTCCACCAGTCAGTAACAACGCTGCCAGTACACCAAGTAGATCTCTCTTTCCTTGCTGCCACCTGCAAATCAACAGACTTTACTTACAATGTAGATATCTCTACACCCTGAAGAACCCTTGTCCTTGCCTCACCAAGTCCTTATGATTTTTTAACAAGTACCCCGGTGGATCTCCTAGTAGAACTTGCACAACCTGTAACTCTCCCCGATCATACACACTCAGCACCCCTTTGGAACTAGAAGGAGCTACTCTAGCTCTCTCTTCAAGCTCAATGGCTTTCTAGCACACTTTTACAATACAGCCTATGAGTCTATTATATAGATATCATGCATACAATAATTAGACTTTTTTAATTACAATAATTAGACACGCAACTCAAGACTATAATTAGCCTTTACATGTAAACTCTCAGTTCAATGAACTAACTATCCATGCAATGAATAGTTTTGGAACCACCATAGGCGACCGATGTCGATCCCTGTCTGCCTGGAGGTGACCAACATCGGCCGATCAACTACTGATGCCGGTTGTCTTTCAGTTCACACCTGCCAATGTCAGTTGCTCTCTGCACTATACTCTACCGACGCTGGTCTCCCTGGAACACAGCAACCTCCTCCATGTTTGCAACAGTTGAAGCTTTTAGCTCCACAACCTAACACTACCATGATCACAGACAAGTAGTAATAAAATTATGGCATGAATCAATATCATGCCCTTTAAATTTTAAAAATAGTATAATGTGCATGAATCTATATCATGCCCCCATGTGATAAACGTAAAATATATAACTATATGTAGACTTTTTAATTTATGTTTGAAGATTGTGCACATATAAACGTGTACATGCACCCAAAATGTATGAATTTTTTATTTGTTCCTATAATATGGATGCATATGCATGACATATACCCCAATAATTGAATTTTGAACCATTCTTAATTCTTTGAAATTGTATTATGTACCCAAAACTAATTTTCTACTCATAGAGGATTATCTCTGTATGAAAATACCATTGAAATGCCCCCCTTTTGAGGTGAGGAATGTGTCTTAAAAGTCACTCAGCTCAAAAAAAAAGTTAACTATAACATGCATGTCAAGATAAAATCATTGAATATCATATCATATGCAAAAAGGTGTGTTAACATCGTAAAATATGTAACATTCAAAGCATGTATGTAACATATGAGGCAAGGCTTAAAGTTTGAAATCTAGATAAATGCATCAATTATGCTCATAATAGTAGTTTTAATAAAAAAATATTACGTAATAGTTAGTGCATGATATAGATCATGACACTCATCAAAATCAACAAGCTTAACAAGCACACAAACATAATAAATGTAATGTCAAACCATAAGGCCAAGGGCCACATAACATGTTTAAATATCACATAAGCAAATATTTTACACACAAGAGCCACATTCAATGGACATTTATAAATGTCACACATACCAAATAATGGTCTCATAGACACGTTCAAATAATTTGCACACAAATGCCAATGACCACACATAATAGACAACCAAGTCTAATATACTATGTACAAGTAATAACATCAATGGAGTATATAACCAAAAATATAATCTACACCATGTACATGTAATGTGATCATATCCTAGGAAATAACATATCCATTACATAATGTAAGATAAATATGTTAGTAATATGTTTGTTATGAGTGTATAGCATAATACAATATATGAGTTATAGAATGGCAACACCTATAAATATCATAACCTTTAATTAAGATGCCCACAACATGGCATGGCTACTACGTAAAGGTAAGTCCAATATATAAGTCCATATAAAATTTGTATGTCCTGCATAACACTCATAAATACTAGTGAAAATGCATGTGTGATAAAAAAAATATGTTATCCACAAATTATGAGATAAATAACATATGACAATAATGTAAATTAGATGTCTAATCATGTTCAAGTCAATATTTTAGTTTTTTATAATATTTTGAATGTTTTTTGTATTTTTTTGAAATATTTTTTTTTTTTGTATTTTTTTGAATTTTTAAACTAGAACAATAGAGACTCAAAGATAAACTTAGGTTATAAAGTAGAACGAAGGGAAGGGATTTGAACAATTCACAATATGTGTTGAGGTAAAGTATACACTAAAATTGATGGCATGGCCATGTATAAGCAATATGCCCCCACTATGTGTGTAAATTGTGGTTGAAAGGCATGTGGGCAATAGAATAGGGATATGGAGTAATGATTGTAAATCCGTGTCTCATCAAATGTACACTTGTAAATGTATGTAACACACATGTATGAGTAATACAATACATAAATGAAAGATTTTACATGGAATAATAATGCCATGTAAAATGAAATTGAGTATAGTAGCGAAAATTGGATGCATTAAGACTCTGTTTGCTCATAATTTGACTTGATTATGGAAGAAACTACATGTCAATATTGACCAATGCAGGACAGTAAAGATAATTAGTCTTGAATCTTTCTAGTTGATATTGTTTGTGATAAAAAAATACAATCTATTTTATTCAAATTATGAAATCAATGTGCTAAATGGCATAAGGTGGTAATATCATAACACTATTTTAGACTATTCATATTATGAAATTGAAATAGAAGAGCTAAGAGGCCAAAAAGATAGAAAGATCCAAGGGTTATAAGATTGATCAAATCCATCACAATTATAAAAGTATAAGAATGACATGATGAAGAAATCAATAAGTTATGTACAATAAATTCTTTCTTTTATGATGATTTGAATTTTTTAATAATATGTGTTATAATCAATAGTTATCTTGTAATTCATCCTCTTCAGTATTGAAATCCTTAGATTTATAAAAAAACATGGCATGTTCTTCTTCACCTTTTAAATATTCAAATTTATTTTAGCTATTAACTTTGAAAAAAATTCATTATCCGATTCATTGTTACCATCATGTGATATATGAATTATTCTTCATGTGAAAATGTGATGCATTGTTTATTAATAACCAATGTAGCTTGCATTTTTTGTAACCATGACTATCCTAGTGTAAATGGTACCCACTATACACAAGGCATAATTCATACCTATGTATTGACAACTTTTGGTTCACAAGTTATTAGGTATATGATATACCCAAGAGCTTCTCCCCAATATGTGTTATGATTCAATTCATTGATAATATATCCAATTTGTTATAACCCTCTAACATTGTAAATAGTTTCCCATTTAGTAGTATCAATGTGATTGTGTTTGTAATAATCCATTTCCATATGTATTTTAATTATTAAATCCTCTTATTGATTACACTTTTGTACGTCAAATCTATAGATGATGTCTTTTAAACACTTTCACTAAGTAATGTTGGTTGATTATGTATTAATCTAACAATGCCCTCATGTTTGTATTTTTGAATTTTCTTTTGTAGTATTTCACAATGCTCTATATCATGTCCTATAATTCTATGATAATCATAATATGGTTTTCTTACTTTATGCAAAAGATGTGTTGTTGATTAGTGGCTAGTAGTAGGTAAGGTGATAAGCTTGTTATCCAATAACATTTGAAAAATTATTGCTAATGTGTCTTGATGTTGTGCTATTTGTAATAGTGGTGTGACTTTGGTACTATAAATTTACACAGTATTCATTGAATTTGTCACAAATTCTATATGGGATATACTATTGCAACAATTATTCATATTATCATCTTTAGGCATACCTAAAAGATATTTATTCTTTGTATATTGTTGCTCTTTAGTTATTAATTTTGAATCATCATGTTATACCCCTGGAGTAATAAGTGTGAATAAATTATGAGATATATACTCATACGATGGGTTGAATTTTAGGTTGTGTAGTTGATCGCCTATCATATTAACCATATTAGGTTCATAATCATCACTATCATAATAATTTGAAACATTGTCATCTTGTACTTTTGAATTTACCACTAAAGGGAGATCAAGGAATATGATTTGGTTGAACCAGATTATCTTGATTTTATTTTTGTATACTTTCTTGTTCTTTTTGTACCTTATGTAACTTTTCTTGTTCTAATTTGAAATGCTTTTAATCATTTTTCAACTTGTCCTATACAACTTGTTCCATTTGTAAGTTTTGCCATTCTAATTGTTCCTTTTGTAATTGTTCTTTTTATAATCTTTCTTGTTCTTGTAGCTTTTGGAGTTGTTTTTGTACTTTTGCTTGTGTTAGTTTTAATTGCTCAATTTCCTCTTGTGCTTGATATGACTCATGTTGGTCTATTTTTAATTTTATTATTTTGTTTACTTGTCACTATTTGACTCTCTAATTTCATATGTGTTTTTTTATCCCAGGGGATGACATGGGAGGGAGGGATGATAGATGGATCATCAAACTTTGATCAAGATGCATTAATTTTACAATATTAAAAAGGGTTACCATCTATAAAAAAATTCATATGAGTACCCTTCATGCATGAATTTAAGATACATGTGTAATGCAGATAACATTGTTGCCATCATATGTATCTAAGGTTGCCCTAATAGTAAATTTTAATGTAAATGATTGGGCATAACATGGAATAAAGTAGACATTGTTTTAGGTCCCACTATTACATCTAAAGATATCATTCCAAATATTTGTCATAAATAATCATATAACCCTTTAATATTTTGATATATTATTTGGATATAATAAATGTTAATACCTAATTTTTGTAAGAAATGACTACTACAAATGTTTACTTTAGAACCAACATCAATCAATACTTGTTTGATTCATTTATTTTGCCTTTCAACTTGAATAAAGAGTGAAATATTTTGTGCAATTACATGTGTTGGTGATTATTTTTCCTCAAAAATGATAACATTTTTAAAATCCTTAAAAGCATTCATTATGGAAGCAAAAAAAAAGGATGTGTATCATTAAAAATAATATTATCTCACAATACAATATAAAAAATATCCTTATAGACCAATGAACTTTGTATTAATTCCAAAATATAAATCTTAACATTGGTATTTTTTAGTTGATCCATGATATCATACCCTTTAGGTTAATTTTCTTGCCTCGTGGGAGGTGGAGGGGTTTGAGGAGGAACATGTTGACTTCCACCATGATGTGGTGGTCTACCTCTTCAGGTGTTAACAACATGGACCATGGAATCCAATATAAGCCATGGGTGAATAATGAGAGTGGGATGGTAAATATTACAACCTTGAGGTCTGTGAGGAGGAGCAATGAAATCAATCAAACATGCCCTTTTTCATCTAATAGTAACTGATAAAAGTTTTGATTGTATGTTGAAACAATAAGAATTAAGTAAGACTCAAGAGTGTAAAGTAAGCCTTATAATATCCTAGATGTGTGACTGCTCTTGTGCCCATGTCATACTTGACTTTAAAAAAGTTTTATGTTAATAATGCTTATGTCTTAGCATGTGATTTGGTTCCTTTTATTACATGATTGTTCATTATGTTCCTTATTAGGGGAAGACAACATGTAATGAAAACTAGGAAAGATTGAAGCAGAAAATGTTCATCCAATAAAGCCATACATTCTTTACAAATTGAGAAAAAAGTAATTGAAAATAAAAATTTAGGTCCTAGAAAAAAGGAAATTTTTGTGTGTATGAAGATTAGTAAATTCCCATGAAATCCAAGGTCAAAATAAAGTGTTTTTAGTGTCAGATATCCAATTGAGGTCAAAATAAAGTGTTTTTACTGTTATATTGAATCCAAGGTTGAAAGAAAATTCTTATAGTGTCAGATATTAGATCCAAAGTTAAAATAAAATTCCCTTAGTGTCAAATTTTCAGGAATCTATCTAAACCCTAAGATAAAAAAAATTTAAGCAATGCTCGAATAAAATGTGCAAGTTAACCAATATATTTTATCATAATTTGGAATTAATTGGTGTATCAACTTTAATTAAGATAAAATGATTTGAAAGCAAACAAATGTTGTAAATCACTTGTAACTAGCATAATGAAAGGAAAAAAAATGAAATAAACAAAGAACAAATGAATGTAAGAAGTTAATTATGAAAAACTCAAAGAAGACTTAATTGATTTGTGCTAGTTAAGTTGATTATGTGTGACTAAAAGATGACTCGAAGTGACTAACTTATGTTTATTATATGTGTAGAACTAAAATAAAAAATTGACATTATTTTGGGATATAAACATTTGTAAAAGGTTAGGTTTGATTGACACTATTATCTTTTGTGGTTTGATCTTGACCTGTACAAGAAAATAGGAATCTGATGATATAGTCACTTGCATCTACTTCAAATGTGCTTGTATGCAAAAAATTGTTTTTGGGTTTGCAATCGCTGAAAACCTACAAAAATAAATGGGGGAATATAATGGGTTGATTTGATCCCAATCACCCTTATGATGATTGAACATTTCCTACATCTTAATACTATAACAAGGAAATTCAATCCCATGTAGTTATCCCACCTAGAGTCATTAGTGCAATAGTGCTCCTTTGCTATATGTATGCATTTAAAGATGGCTTGAATACTTGGTAATGATTTTGATTAAATTGGATAAAATAGGATTGTGACTTAGCTAAAGGCTAATTCAAGTTATTATAATCAACATGGACCATGGAATCCAATATAAGCCATGGGTGAATAATGAGAGTGGGATGGTAAATATTACAACCTTGAGGTCTGTGAGGAGGAGCAATGAAATCAATCAAACATGCCCTTTGTCATCTAATAGTAACTGATAAAATTTTTGATTGTATGTTGAAACAATAAGAATTAAGTAAGACTCAAGAGTGTAAAGTAAGCCTTATAATATCCTAGATGTGTGACTGCTCTTGTGCCCATGTCATACTTGACTTTAAAAAAGTTTTATGTTAATAATGCTTATGTCTTAGCATGTGATTGGGTTCCTTTTATTACATGATTGTTCATTATGTTCCTTATTAGGGGAAGACAACATGTAATGAAAACTAGGAAAGATTGAAGCAGAAAATGTTCATCCAATAAAGCCATACATTCTTTACAAATTGAGAAAAAAGTAATTGAAAATAAAAATTTAGGTCCTAGAAAAAAGGAAATTTTTGTGTATGAAGATTAGTAAATTCCCATGAAATCCAAGGTCAAAATAAAGTGTTTTTAGTGTCAGATATCCAATTGAGGTCAAAATAAAGTGTTTTTACTGTTATATTGAATCCAAGGTTGAAAGAAAATTCTTATAGTGTCAGATATTAGATCCAAAGTTAAAATAAAATTCCCTTAGTGTCAAATTTTCAGGAATCTATCTAAACCCTAAGATAAAAAAAATTTAAGCAATGCTCGAATAAAATGTGCAAGTTAACCAATATATTTTATCATAATTTGGAATTAATTGGTGTATCAACTTTAATTAAGATAAAATGATTTGAAAGCAAAAAAATGTTGTAAATCACTTGTAACTAGCATAATGAAAGGAAAAAAAATGAAATAAACAAAGAACAAATGAATGTAAGAAGTTAATTATGAAAAACTCAAAGAAGACTTAATTGATTTGTGCTAGTTAAGTTGATTATGTGTGACTAAAAGATGACTCGAAGTGACTAACTTAGATTTATTATATGTGTAGAACTAAAATAAAAAATTGACATTCTTTTGGGATATAAACATTTGTAAAAGGTTAGGTTTGATTGACACTATTATCTTTTGTGGTTTGATCTTGACTTGTACATGAAAATAGGAATCTGATGATATAGTCACTTGCATCTACTTCAAATGTGCTTGTATGCAAAAAATTGTTTTTGGGTTTGCAATCGCTGAAAACCTACAAAAATAAATGGGGGAATATAATGGGTTGATTTGATCCCAATCACCCTTATGATGATTGAACATTTCCTACATCTTAATACTATAACAAGAAAATTCAATCCCATGTAGTTATCCCACCTAGAGTCATTAGTGCAATAGTGCTCCTTTGCTATATGTATGCATCTAAAGATGGCTTGAATACTTGGTAATGATTTTGATTAAATTGGATAAAATAGGATTGTGACTTAGCTAAAGGCTAATTCAAGTTATTATAATCAACATGGACCATGGAATCCAATATAAGCCATGGGTGAATAATGAGAGTGGGATGGTAAATATTACAACCTTGAGGTCTGTGAGGAGGAGCAATGAAATCAATCAAACATGCCCTTTGTCATCTAATAGTAACTGATAAAAGTTTTGATTGTATGTTGAAACAATAAGAATTAAGTAAGACTCAAGAGTGTAAAGTAAGCCTTATAATATCCTAGATGTGTGACTGCTCTTGTGCCCATGTCATACTTGACTTTAAAAAAGTTTTATGTTAATAATGCTTATGTCTTAGCATGTGATTTGGTTCCTTTTATTACATGATTGTTCATTATGTTCCTTATTAGGGGAAGACAACATGTAATGAAAACTAGGAAAGATTGAAGCAGAAAATGTTCATCCAATAAAGCCATACATTCTTTACAAATTGAGAAAAAAGTAATTGAAAATAAAAATTTAGGTCCTAGAAAAAAGGAAATTTTTGTGTGTATGAAGATTAGTAAATTCCCATGAAATCCAAGGTCAAAATAAAGTGTTTTTAGTGTCAGATATCCAATTGAGGTCAAAATAAAGTGTTTTTACTGTTATATTGAATCCAAGGTTGAAAGAAAATTCTTATAGTGTCAGATATTAGATCCAAAGTTAAAATAAAATTCCCTTAGTGTCAAATTTTTAGGAATCTATCTAAACCCTAAGATAAAAAAAATTTAAGCAATGCTCGAATAAAATGTGCAAGTTAACCAATATATTTTATCATAATTTGGAATTAATTGGTGTATCAACTTTAATTAAGATAAAATGATTTGAAAGCAAACAAATGTTGTAAATCACTTGTAACTAGCATAATGAAAGGAAAAAAAATGAAATAAACAAAGAACAAATGAATGTAAGAAGTTAATTATGAAAAACTCAAAGAAGACTTAATTGATTTGTGCTAGTTAAGTTGATTATGTGTGACTAAAAGATGACTCGAAGTGACTAACTTAGATTTATTATATGTGTAGAACTAAAATAAAAAATTGACATTATTTTGGGATATAAACATTTGTAAAAGGTTAGGTTTGATTGACACTATTATCTTTTGTGGTTTGATCTTGACCTGTACAGGAAAATAGGAATCTGATGATATAGTCACTTGCATCTACTTCAAATGTGCTTGTATGCAAAAAATTGTTTTTGGGTTTGCAATCGCTGAAAACCTACAAAAATAAATGGGGGAATATAATGGGTTGATTTGATCCCAATCACCCTTATGATGATTGAACATTTCCTACATCTTAATACTATAACAAGGAAATTCAATCCCATGTAGTTATCCCACCTAGAGTCATTAGTGCAATAGTGCTCCTTTGCTATATGTATGCATCTAAAGATGGCTTGAATACTTGGTAATGATTTTGATTAAATTGGATAAAATAGGATTGTGACTTAGCTAAAGGCTAATTCAAGTTATTATAATCAACATGGACCATGGAATCCAATATAAGCCATGGGTGAATAATGAGAGTGGGATGGTAAATATTACAACCTTGAGGTCTGTGAGGAGGAGCAATGAAATCAATCAAACATGCCCTTTGTCATCTAATAGTAACTGATAAAAGTTTTGATTGTATGTTGAAACAATAAGAATTAAGTAAGACTCAAGAGTGTAAAGTAAGCCTTATAATATCCTAGATGTGTGACTGCTCTTGTGCCCATGTCATACTTGACTTTAAAAAAGTTTTATGTTAATAATGCTTATGTCTTAGCATGTGATTTGGTTCCTTTTATTACATGATTGTTCATTGTGTTCCTTATTAGGGGAAGACAACATGTAATGAAAACTAGGAAAGATTGAAGCAGAAAATGTTCATCCAATAAAGCCATACATTCTTTACAAATTGAGAAAAAAGTAATTGAAAATAAAAATTTAGGTCCTAGAAAAAAGGAAATTTTTGTGTGTATGAAGATTAGTAAATTCCCATGAAATCCAAGGTCAAAATAAAGTGTTTTTAGTGTCAGATATCCAATTGAGTTCAAAATAAAGTGTTTTTACTGTTATATTGAATCCAAGGTTGAAAGAAAATTCTTATAGTGTCAGATATTAGATCCAAAGTTAAAATAAAATTCCCTTAGTGTCAAATTTTCAGGAATCTATCTAAACCCTAAGATAAAAAAAATTTAAGCAATGCTCGAATAAAATGTGCAAGTTAACCAATATATTTTATCATAATTTGGAATTAATTGGTGTATCAACTTTAATTAAGATAAAATGATTTGAAAGCAAACAAATGTTGTAAATCACTTGTAACTAGCATAATGAAAGGAAAAAAAATGAAATAAACAAAGAACAAATGAATGTAAGAAGTTAATTATGAAAAACTCAAAGAAGACTTAATTGATTTGTGCTAGTTAAGTTGATTATGTGTGACTAAAAGATGACTCGAAGTGACTAACTTAGATTTATTATATGTGTAGAACTAAAATAAAAAATTGACATTATTTTGGGATATAAACATTTGTAAAATGTTAGGTTTGATTGACACTATTATCTTTTGTGGTTTGATCTTGACTTGTACAGGAAAATAGGAATCTGATGATATAGTCACTTGCATCTACTTCAAATGTGCTTGTATGCAAAAAATTGTTTTTGGGTTTGCAATTGCTGAAAACCTACAAAAATAAATTGGGGAATATAATGGGTTGATTTGATCCCAATCACCCTTATGATGATTGAACATTTCCTACATCTTAATACTATAACAAGGAAATTCAATCCCATGTAGTTATCCCACCTAGAGTCATTAGTGCAATAGTGCTCCTTTGCTATATGTATGCATCTAAAGATGGCTTGAATACTTGGTAATGATTTTGATTAAATTGGATAAAATAGGATTGTGACTTAGCTAAAGGCTAATTCAAGTTATTATAATCAAATTTTGAAAGAATAGAGGAGCTTTGCTTAGTGTGCAATAATATAATTTTGCCCAAATAGTAAAATCACTAAGTCGTAGAGTCGGTGGCCTAGATGTGCCTTTATAACAATCTAAAATGGTAAAATCTCATGCTACTTAACCTAAAAATATAAACCAACATGTAAGAGAGGGTTAAATTTAAAAAGTGTTATTACTAGATGAAGGGCATGACCAACTATTGATCCTAACCTGTACAGGTTGATTTTGACCTGGAAGGATAAGATTTGGTTTGAAAAATTGAAATGCTCATACAAATGCTTAAAGGTTTTTAGCAATTTAAAATATTTTTGTAGGTGTAAAATAATAACTTTAGAAGGGATGGGATCGTGCAAGTACTAAAGATAGAATGGGGTGGTGAAATAGGACTAATTTAAGTGTTCAAATTAATTAAGATGAAAGTGGGTGAAAAATAGCATTATCAATTATTCATGACCAGATTTGAGTGTCTACACACACATACACCTATTAATAACCATAATGTTCCATCATGATTCCTCTCTAGACCTAATGACCTATTGACTAGTGGATTTTATGGTTATTATTTGACTAATTACTATTTTGGTTAAGACGGATTTTATATGCTAATATATAGATAATTATATGTTGCTTAATTACATGATCATTAACCTTATGAGTTAGTTCTACTTGTATGTTATGTACATGATGATCATCCTTATTTTTTCATCATAATAGTATATTATGGATTTCATATTGATTCAAGCTAACTATCATTGCTATTTTGAGGTGGATGTGGTATAGATTTGTCCCTCAGACTATGATGGAGGGAGGGTGTCATCAAAGAGGGTAGCGTAGATGGAGGCGTTGGGGGATCAAAGCATGAAAACTAAAAGCCCACACACACCAAAATAGTAAAATATGATTTTATATACATTATTTGATTTAAATGGATTATAGTTGCTTTTAGTTGTGATCTTGATTGCTGCATTTAAAATGGTTGATTACCATGTGAATCTGGTTGTATGTTTATAATTATGTTGTCTTACCTAGATTATTTCACATGATTATGTTGCCTACACTCGTGCTTTGAAATCTGTGAGTGTCTTTGATACTACCTTTGGATATATATGTGAATGACTTTGGAAGAATTAGTGTCTTCTTTGCATTGTGTGAGTGTGGAGCACATGTTTATAACAAATGCATTACTAATGAGAAGGGAACTTATTTGCTTTGAGTGTTAGTTGATTTCTAATTAGACTAGTTAACAAAGAGTGTTTAAATTTAAAGTGAACACTAATATCATGTTAGATCTATATTATTATAATTTGGCATAATCTTATATTAAGCCAATGTTATGATACTTAAATCATTATTATTTTTAATAAGCATGTCACTTAGATGGATATTGAGAAGTCTATATTATTTTGGAATTATAATGTTTATTATGTGGAAGTTGATGGTTTTGTTAATTTGCATAATAAATAAAAGGATTATTATATTAATGATTATGTTTGGAAAGTTCTTGAATTAAGGTTTTTATTGAATATTGACTTGAGTTAATTGGACTTATGCAAAACTTAGACTTCATTTGTATTTTTCAGGGTGAAAACATTGAGTTATGCCCAGATTTTGCTAGGTATTTTGGGTTGCATGGAGTTTTGGTGGAGATGGGGGAAGTTCAGTTGTAGGGAAATAAGATGGGGGAGTGAGATGCATGTAGGGGACATAGTAAACGGATGAGAAAGAAAGGGTTCAAGGAAAGTTAGAGGAAACATTGCCAGTCAATATTATTGTGATCTTCACTACCAAGTCAATTTTATTGATTAAATTCATTTTATATGATATATGGATTAAATCAACCAATTATGGTAATCTCTTTAGGGTTGTTTAGTTTTTCATTATTGAAAAAAAAAGTTATATAGCTGGTACTGCGGATGGCTCGACCATCCACAAAACAAGATATATAACTTAATATACCTAGTTATACAACTATGAACTATAATATGCCATAATTTATTAACTGAGTTTCAATGTGAAGATTTTGGTTTTTGTGAACAAAGACTAGCAGATTAGGGACATTTTTAGATTAACTGTGTAAACAATTTCAAGTAGAAATTTTGAAGGCAGAATACCCTACCATAGATGCTAGGTTAAATTCATAAACATTTAAGATTTACTAAATTGAATTTATATAGAAAATTGGGTTTTTGTTGAAAGCTCAAACAATATTGTCAAATATTTCCCTCTCTCTATACAACCATTTGGCTTGTTTTCAATCCTAAATTGGGTAGTTTTTATGTTGAAATCAAAACATGATTTTGTAATTTTAACTAGGCTAAGGCACAAGTAGATTAGTAAGGATAAACTTGATCTATGAAAACTATTATCGGGTCATTATTTTCCTTACGTGAATGCATTGGCCTATTTTTATGATGACCTGGTCAAGTCATTAAACCTACATAAGGCATGGCTATGTACATAGGGTTATAATGAATAAATCCAAGTAGATATAACACAAGTTTGTTTTGATTCTTTTATGAAACTTGTATTTAAGGATGACTAGAATCATATAAATATACATGGCTATATCATATATATTAGAGGTCTCTAATAGATGACTAAATGATATATATATATATATATAATATTTAGGTTATAGTCATCTACTTACATACATAATTGTGAATATATTGTGTGGAATTAAAAATGGGACTATATGTTAAATGGTTATTAACTATAGATATATTGGTGGGTTTTATTATGTATAATTATGATGAAGGATGGAGTTACATGTATATACTAAATGGTTGAGTATCCGATTAGGCATGCATTTATATATGATACCCATAAGTCTTTGACAAAATATTATACTCACTTATATTCAACTATATTAGTATATAGTTGGTTGTGTCTATATCGGACTGTTAGTATTTGAATATATATCTTTCCTTTAACTGTTAGTATTTCTACATGACTATGTGCATTTGGTTATTCAAGTGGTGATTTGTTGGGTTTATTAATAGAGATCAAAGCCAAAACACTTTAGTTAATCTATGTTTATAAATAAAAAAGGGATTAAAAGCAATGCTAGTGTTGGTATATTGCATCTAAAACTATACACGATACTCTTTATTATGGACAAAACTCTTATCTATTTAGAGTATATCGTATATAAGGATGTAAATACTGGTTGTTGATTAAATACATTATATGATTTAGCTGAGGAATTGAATGTGTAAATAAATATATGGGATATTTGTGATTGGTTGAATTGAATACAATTTTAATTCATGTATACCATATATATATATATATATATATATATATATATATATATATATATATATATATATATATATATATATATATATATATATATATATATATATATATATTCCATTCAATGCTTAAAAACATTACTTGTTATAACAAATAAAATTAAGTGCATTTGTTATCCAGGCTAAATGTAAATGTGTGTATATGGTTTGAAGGAACATCTAATTATGGGTAATTGAGACTGAATACAAACCATATAGATGTTGTTAATGTGTGGAAAACTTATTGATGTGTTTTTGACACAAATAAATAAATTAATAAGCTAGTAAATGATGTTATGTGGATGAATAACGTAATGTTTGAGTTAAAAGTTGATATTTTAGTAACTTGATGTCTTAAGTTATAATCTTACCCAGATGGTTTGATTGTTTGATGATTGTTTTGAAATATGTGTGTATATCTAATCTAAATGAGAAATAAATATTTATATGTTTAGGTTTGTAACATTATATTTGATTGATTAAATGAATGTATTTGAGATTTCCTTGCTTAGCACATATTATATCTGCTAGTAGGGAAAAATCACTAGAAATATGTTGGTTTTTATATTTTAAATATATAAACTGAATCTGGTATTAATGACCTTATATAAGCAAGTGAGATGGACTTCACTTACTTAAATAGTGTCACTAATAATAAGATAAGGTGTTATCCAATTGAGTGGTGTGTATGAAATTGGCTAATTGTAAAGATCAATAACTATAAGAAAACTTTGGTCAAAGTAGTGTTTATGGTTTAACATTGTCATTCTATCTATTTGATTTAGTTTACATGTTTAGTACGATATCATGTTAGAATGGGTTTATTTATGATATACTACATGTATTAGTTATTTTATAGCACATGGGTTCTAGTTGTCACTCTTGTCATGAGATGGATGCAGGTTTCACCCCTAAGAGCATGACGGAGGAAGATCATCATTAGAGAGGATGATGTAGATGGATGTGTTGGGAGATGATAGAGGAATGACAAGAATCCATGCACACACCACATTAAATAGTACACATTATATGCATTATTTGAATTGTTAACATTAGTATGTTTTTGATAATTTCTGCATTTAGATAATTGATTATGTGTGTTAGTTTAGTTTAATGATTAAATGGAAATAATCTCATGTGATTGCATTTTGGATATTATATGTAGATTTAGTAAATAATATTATTGTATAATTGTGTCATATTATTGTATACATGATTGGTAATGCTTATGGAAACATAAATCTACACGAATATCATCTGGATACTATTGTTTATAGACTAACTATGTCTTTGAAATGTCTTAGAACATTAGTTGGTTATCATTATGATATTCAAGAAATATAATTATATGGCTTAATGCCTTAATATATAAAGATAACAAAAGATATAGAATAGTCTATATAACATAGTAATAACACAATGATTACATTGTTATAATACTATTATGTTTGGTATAATAGTTGGCTGATTTACTATTACTATTAAAAGAATGCCATCAATTTTATATTAATAACATTGTATATTATCCTAAGACTATCCTAAGGACTAAACCTCGTCATGGTTCACATGCATAGACCATGGAAACGTTTGAAGTGATTAGTTATCACGGATAATTATGTTAAAAGTAGACATTTTTAAGGTGATACATGGGCATGTAGCATAAATCATTCATGCAAGAGTTAATATATTAAAATAATGATTAAGGTATTTGGGGAAAGTTCAAGAGAAATTAGGGCTTTTCTTGGTTTAGTTAAAATGAAGTTAACTATGATTAGTTTTAGTTTGGATGGATAATTTGGGTTGTGCATGGAGAATTATGAGCTTTGAGCTAATAGTTGGATGCAGGCTTGAATGGGAAAGATGGATGGAAAAATAATGATAAGAGGGGAGTTGGATAAGAGAATGGATGGTACGAAGAGGAAAAGGGTAAAAGTAGAGCGAAGGAGAGAGATTTTATGGTTATACAATTGAAATTAGAAGATGTATAAGGTTAATGATGTATTTTAATTATTGTTAGAATAAATAAAAAAAATTGTGTATATTTACCTCTTAGGGTTTTTGGAATTTATCTATATTTTAAGATTGATATAGGGTTTAGCCCTATGGATGGCTCGGCCATCCATAATACTAAACCTCTATTCCCTAAATCCTTATGAAAAGGCAAGCAAATTATGTGTGTATATCCAAAAGGATTAAATAGATTTATTATTGAAATGGCAAATGCCCTAGCTTAGGAAATTTAGAACCTAGGCAAATGGTTTGATTTATACATAGATGAAGTTTTGTTTTAGAAAGTGTGTGTGTGTGTGTGTGTGTGTGTGTGTGTGTGTGTGTGTGTGTGTGTGTGTGTGTGTGTGTGTGTGTGTGTGTGTGTGTGTGTGTGTGTGTGTGTGTGTGTGTGTACTCAATTAGAGGGTTGTCAAAATTATGAATATATAGATATAATACATAGGTCTTGTGTATATTTTGAAAAATGATGTCTGATTCAAATAGATGTTTAAATAGGTTTACAAATAAATTATGTGTATTGTTAGTTATAAATTTGAACAGGGTTAGCATATATGTGATGATTGTCGATTAGGGTTAGCATATGTATATGTCGATTGTCTGCTTTTGGCATTTAAAATAGTGAAATTATATATGTATGAACAAAGGTTAATTATTTTTCAAATCCTTGAAAATATATGGACTATGTATTCTTGTCATTTGAAATAGTGAATATATATATATATATATGGACTGTGTAATTCTTGTCATTCGAAGCAATAAATATATATATATATATATGGACTATGTGTTTTTGTCAACCAAAATTGAGAGTATATATATGAATGAACTAAGGTCATTTATCTTAAAAACTATGATCATATACATATATGTATTATGCACTCTTGTTTTACAAAATTGTGGAAATATATGTATGGACTATGTATGTAATTGTTACACAAAAATAGTGAGAATATATATGAACTATGTATATATACTTATGACCTGTAGTGTGAAAGATAAGTTATTATTTATTAAGCTATGCTTGGGATGAAAGGAAAATATAGAACTATCCTTGAATGGAGTTGTGAATGGTAAAGTTATATATCAACTATGAATTCTTGATAAATAATTTTTTGATATGTGAAAAGATTATATAACCTTATAGATATTCATAATCTATATAAATAAATGGTTATTAACATCAATTTATTAGATGTATATAAATTTTTAGAGTAGTTTTAAGTACTTTCGTGATTTTATTTAAATGAAAGACGGTCAACGGAGTTGAACTTGGAATAATATATGTGTTATGTGTTTATAAACCATGCATAGATTTGAATAAGTTAATATTTGTATATTTTATGCAATAGGTTGTTATATGAATCACAATATTCTGAGATAGATGTCATTTTGATTTTAAATGACACTTATAACAGTATAAACCTTTAGTTTGAACAAGGGCAACATATAGCTTTGAGTGGTCGACTAAATATATGCTCTATTTTTAACCAATTTTGATAGTATTTTAAGTTTAAAACTCGAATTGGGGAAAAACAAGTCAATAGATTTTAAATTGGATTTTTACCATAAATGAATCATGAATGTATTTCATGAAAAGTACAATTATAATGGATGTTGGAATCGTATGTGATACTTGTTATTATATATAAATGATTATTCATACTTATATACAACATTTATATATTATTTGAATACTTGTATGTGGTACATATTATGAATATATTTAATATGTACAAGTGCATGTATATATGAAATATATCTATATGAGGAATTAAGTACTCATATACATATATAACATATATTAGTACATTGGGATTTGTGCCTATATCTATAGTTTTACTAACTGATAAAAATAAGTCATAAAATTATGAAGGATGAGAAACTACAATTATATGCATATAGCCCCCTAAAAATATAACAAGTTGTATAAATGAAAGATTAAGTTTCATGTGAGATATGACTTTGTTTATGAGATATTTGATTCTTTAAAATTATTATGACTAATTGTTTGTAATTGAGTAATGTGTACAATAATATATTATACTATGATATTGTTGGTTGTACTACATTTGAATTTGCTTACAAAAATTAGAAAACATGTAGTCTAAGTATATATTATACCTAGGTGGTATAAATTGTACTTATTATATTTATTATTTACATGTTAAATGATATAGTGGAGATTTATTCATGCGTTTGACAATCTAAATGTATTTATTTTGATTATTCTTGTATTTAGCATGTTTTATGCCTACTAATAGGAAGTAATATGTATGAATCTATTAGTTATATTTATATTAACCGAATCTCACATTGCTAGTACTAACTAAGCAGTGAGATGGACTTCACTAGCTTACTTAACATCACCAATGTCAGATGAAGGTAATATGATCAAGTGGTGTGTATAAATTTGACAAATCCTATAGATCAATAACTATTGAAAATTTTGGCCAAAGTAATGTTTAGTTAAACACTGTCATTTCATATGTATAATTTACATGTTTGTACGATATCATGTTAGAATGTATTTTTTTATGGTACACATCATGTATTAGAAATCTTATAAGCACACAGGTACTAGCTTGTCTCTTTGAATTCCCTTACCATCACTATTTACCCATATGTGAAGGAAGGGCCATTCCCTAATTGAGGGATTGTTGAGGGGATTGATGGTATGTGGTTGGTGTGGAAAAGCACTTGGATGATGCTCTCCCTCCCCACAATAGTACTTATTTGGAGATTACACTTGAGATTATCAAAGATAATGGAGTTCATGAGACTCATGTTATGTGGAGCCTTATATATTGTATTATTATTAAAACATTATGCCAGTTGGAAATGTAATTAATTACTCATATTACATTGATGAAAATCATGGTTAAAAATATGTAATTACTTTATATATGCAATTATGTTATGTTTTGTGATGTTAGTGATCAGTAACTAATAGATGTTACATGTTTATTTTATGGTTAACATACTTAAGGTAAGGAAGAAAATTATGGAGTGAGGAAGAAAATGTGATTGTAATTTTGAGCACATAAATAAAAACTATAGAAATATAAGAATTTTACTCAAAATATACAATACACTCAATATGAGAGATTATGGAAGCAAATCAGAAATAATAAGATGAATCTTACCATTTCCTTACTTTAACTATCCTCCCTCCAAGACTTTCAAGTGAATTATTGATTGTAGATTGCCACGGACTCATAATTTTGACATGGTGATGGCTTGATTCATTGATTTTTATTATGGATTGGACATGGAGATTGTATGGATTCCTCTATTCCATGGATGCTTATGATTGCTAGTTGGTCATATGGACATGAAGATTTTATGGATTCATGAATTCCCCCTTTGGCCATGGGTAAGTGGTTTATTTAAATAGAGGAAGAAGAAGGATTTTCCAATAAATTAAAAATTTATTAGAAGCCTCTAGATAAAAATACTCTAGAGAGAAAAGAGGGAATTCTAAGGAATTTAAAATTCCTTAGAATTCTCTAGAGAGAGAACTCTCTAGAGAAGCAAAAGGGTGGTAGAGAGTTCTAGATTCCATTACAGAATCTAATGGTGATTAGGGGATGATTAGACTAGGTTAATAAAGTGATGATGTCATGGCTAGTGGGTAGGCTTGTAGAGAAGCCTAGGAATAGGAGTGATTTTATGAATTTAAAATTCACAAGTGGATATAAGATGGATTTAGATGATAAATGGGATATTAATAATAAATAACAAGGGAATTAATTTTAGATGGAAATATGAATGTTAGTATAAATATATAAAAGGGATTAGATTATTAACTAGGGGGGATAGGCAATGTTAGACAAAATAATGATGAAAGAGATTAATTAGTGAATTATTAAGTAGAATTAGTGACACAATTAGCAAGTCAAAATAGGCGAGCAAATTTATATGCATACATTTTACCCCTCTTTAAAAGGGCATTGTGAGTGAACAAAGTGGAAGGAGTAATGATATTTCAAATAAAAACCATTTCAATGATGGATGTTAGTAAATGATGTTAGTGTATATGATGCCCCCTCGAGGGGACATGTGAGGAAGAATGAGATAGATGACCACTCAAAAGAGGAAATGAGGGGTGGAATGTGATGAATGGACCAGGCGATGGTATGTTGGATGTGAGATGGATGATAAAGAAAATAAACTCAACCAGAGTAGTGAGCCATAGATTGATGATGCCCCTAGTAAATACATATGCACATGGAATGAGAGTGACTATGTTATGGTGGTCGACACATTCCAAAGGGGAATAAACCACAAAATGATGATGATAAGACATAAGGCCACAATTTTTCAACATATACCAAGCAAGGACACATGCCAGGGAGAGTTGCAGACCAAGATGATAAAGGCCATAAGATTTCAACTTATCCCAAATAAAGATGCATGTTAGGAGAGCATCAGGCCAAAGATAAGACAATGATTTAATAATATTGATGATGGGTGTAGCTTAAGGCTAAATTCAAGTGATAAGATAAATGGAATGAGAGATAATAAATTATACGAGTGAGTGACCCAAAAGATAAAGAGAAAGAAATTAGATTTTATCAAATCAATGAGCCACAATGTGATGATATCCCTAGCAAGGACACATGTCAAGGAACAAGAGATAATAATAAATTTATGATTCTGGTCATGCCCCAATCGAAGTAGGAAAATATTAACTTGAAATGATGAATTGACTAATCAGTGATAATGGACAATTGATGGAAGAAAAGATGGATTATATGATTTGTTAGTCCCAATTGATAGGTGTGGGAAATTGATGAAAAGATTAGGGATATGATTGTGGGGATGGTAATTGATCAATAGACTAATTGATTGATGATTGATATTATAGCTCAAGGATGTCACTAATGTAGGACTTGAGCATGATGAAGGGCAAATAATGGGAAAAGGAAAAAGTGGTTGAGCTATCCTTGGACACTAAAAAGTGGCTAAATATTGCCTACATAGTATGAAAAGTCCTCAAGCTGATGTAGTTCTATCCAGATGATAGAGGATAAATGATAATGATTGATTATAAGGTGGTGATGATGATGATGATTAGACTTGCTAGTGATTAGAGAGAGGGTGGAATAGGATAAATAATGATAGGTTAGATTGTTGATGATTAAAGATTAGATGTTAAATGAATGGATTTAGACGATTAGAGAAATGATGAGAGTGTAGATGATCAATCCATTACAACTGTCATAAGGCTCATCATAGTCTAAGCAATCTAATAGATATGGCACTTGATATTATGCCCTATGATATAAGTATGACCAAGAGGGTGTTATGTCAAAGTACATAAAAGGGGCAAATAACAAACTCTACATCATCGAGTGCACCTAAAAGCATCATTATAGCTTTAGGTGTCATCATAGCATCTTCATTCATTATCCAATAGACAAAAAGAGACATGATTCAAGATGAAAAGAAATATATACAAACAAACAAAACATAAGATAATCATATGCATGATGCAAACAAGTCAAACAACACACAACACACAAGTAACACACAAGAATATCTACATGCAATGCCATTATGTCTTATCTAATTATCCTAGTGAGAGTTAATGGGATGAGGGATGAAGTGATGAGTTAGAATAAGTTGGTCATGATGATGATGATGTGATTTTTTATTAAGGATAGGAATTTGAAATGGGATAGCGATGAGGACTTGTATTAGGATTAGGATGAGGATTTGAAGATTTAGATGAGAGTCATAAGAGTGATTAGGCAAAAGTGAGATGAGGTCAATGCTACCTTGAGATAGACTAGATTTACCCCTAGTTTAGAATAAGAAGATGGATGACATGTTTATGAAATATGAAAGGCACAGAGATGGATGTGACTAGGGAAAAAGGCATAAGACAAGACACCATGGATATATTTAGCTTTTTCAAATTTTATGATTTTTAGGGTTTTTTTTTTATATTTCAATTTTTATGTCTTTTTAGAATATTTATGTACACTATACAAATGGGGTTACTATCAAAGGGAATACCAAGCGTAGAAATCAAGATAAAGAGAGATTGAACAAAAAATGAATGGGATGACAAAAGGGTGATGGTGATTGCATAAAAGGGGATGAGGACCAAGGAAAAATGGACTAGAGATCATCAATGACCACATCATGAAAGAACCAAATGTTTATTTGCCTAAGTGTTCATTCGAGGATATGCCAATATTATTCCTAAACATTTCTCAAAAGATATCCCACCTCTTTACAAAGGTCAAGATAGGAAGAAATAAGAGATAGGATGCATGATATGATGGCAGATGATGGGTAGTAATAATAGACCAAGGGATAAGATAGACATGGATGACATGGAGGGGATTAACAAGGGATATGAAATGGAAGGATTTTGTCCCAAAGTGTTGAGGTATAATGTAGACAATAGATTATTTTACCATGATGCCATAAACTAGTTTTCATCATGGTGCTTGCCCAAGGTGCCATAAGACTAGTTTTCACCATTGGATGAATGATTTTTCTTTTCTTTTATTTTTAATTTTTATTTATTTTTTTGACTTTTTGGGCATCTTGATTTATTAGATAAGGGTGAGATGCAGGAATGTTGATACTATCTATATCTTCAAATGATACTTGTTCTAGAGATATGTGATGTTAGGACCATGCAATGGATGTTAGATTCGTAGATGTCATGGTGGCCTTTATTAACTCTTGATTTAACATCCTCTAGACATTTAAACCAAGTATATTTGTAACCCATACAAGTGATAATGTTGCCTAGGGATTTGAGATATGATATGGATGGAAGCATGTCATGATTATGATGATGGGGTATAGGATGTGCATGAGGGAGATGATCATAATGGACAATATGACAGGATGGGGAAAGGAAATGGGGTTCAATAGTTGCATGCACTATTAGATATGTTAGAGGGGATTATTTAGATTGGTACCATGAGATTAAGGGATCCAAGACCTTTTGACTTTCTGATTCTTTGATCCAAATGTTAAGAGGATGGTTGGCCATATGATTATTATCTTTGACATTCTTTTGATATGATAATTTTTTATTTCGATTTGACTTTGATTACCTCTTGGTGCCTAATTTTGGGCTTCATTAGATGGAAATGACTTTTTATTGGATAAGTGATTTTGATTTAGAGTAACCCCTAGCACTTCAAGGATATTTGTACTAGGGGATGATTCTTTATGACTTGGTTGATTATAAGACTCATTATGACTTTGATTAATTAGATTTGGATCATAGTGGGCATGATTATTTGGCTAGATTAACTGATTACAGGCTTGAATCCTTGTATATTTAGAACGTGATATTTCATGCCGAGGGGAATCTAATAATGCATGTTCCTATTCATCCCCTTCATGCAGTGGGATATAGGGATTATGGAGGAGAGGTGGATGATTAAGGATGTGTGGTGGATTAAGGGGATAGTGGGCATCACAGTCCCCATAAAGGTCACTAGGATCCCTAGCCTTAACATCATAGAAAGTATCCTAAAAAATCTCAAAAGTATCACTAGGAGTAGCTAAAAGACACATGTCCAAGGTAGGATCAGATTCACTCTAACAATCTTTGACAAATAAATCTTGTAAGAACTCAATTATGACTTCATCATCCTAATTAAGATCAAAAGATGTTCCTGGGGATTGATTATCATCCAAATTGTGGGTATCTTCAAAAGGGAAAGAATTATCATCATATACTATAATATTTATGAGGGATGATGTTTTTAATGAGGAATTTGATTCAGATACTGGTGTTGAACATGATCCTGATGTAGATAACATTTATATTGACTTTAATGCTGACTCTAATATACATGACATGATGTTGCTAGTAGAAGAGTGATTGTCCTTAAGTGACCTCTCAACATGGGGAGATGATGGAGGAATAATGGATTGAACAAAGATAGGCCCATGGAAGGACTCATAAGATATGGGAAGATTTGGTGTATGGTAAATAAACTCATCTTTTATGGATGATTTGTCAAATACAGGGGGACCATGGAATAAGGACATGGTGTCTTAACCTTGGTTTGGAAGGGGAAGGGCTTGATCATGATCAAAAATGGAATCTTGGCATTTCTCATCTTGTTCACCTAGGGATATAGACTCATTTGGTTCATCCTTAATTTTTATGCCACCATGGTTGATGAGGTCTTGGACATAGTCTTATAAATTTTGACATCAATTAATGGAATGCCCCAAGGTTTTGTGATATGAAAATATTGATTAGCTTTATACCAAGATGTCTTAGGCTTAGTAGGATCAAGATGTCATATCGATGGATATACCATCATGTTAATGATGACAATTTACTATAAGAGGGATTCTAAGGATATATGAAGAGGAGTATAGGGCTTGTCCATGTCTTTAGATGTAGAAATATTAGATTGAGTTATGGACTAATGTGATGGTGGAGTGTGGGATTTAGTAGTGGAGAAATGTGATGGTAATGTCATGACATTGGGGGATGATGGGGTTCGCAAGCTAGGCTTCCCTTTGCTAGTAGGATGAGGGATTTGTGATGAACTATTAATGGTAGATGGAAGATTTGACTAGGGATGGGTATGAATTGAAGGTAAGGTGAGTTGAATGGGGTTAAGGCCTTTGAGAAGTTGGGCACCCATCTTAAGGAGTTAAAAGAGAACTACCCCTTATTTTTAACAATATACTCATTAAACAAGGAAATTTGTGAACTGGGAAGGTCATGACTAGGACTAGGACTAGTGTACAATAGAATAAAATGGGATGGGGATGAGGATTGATGAGGGACTTGCTTGGGATATTACATTAGGCTTAGGGGTTTGAAATCATTGGGAAGGTGAGCACCCATATCCAATAATCATAAAAGGACCTCATCCCTATTGGCAAAGATTTACTCATAAAATAGGGCAACTTTATCACTTATATCATGAGGACTATGATTATGATAAATGGACAATGGGATTGATCATGATGGGATAGGATGTGAGTTAGGTGTAGATGGGGATTGGGACATTGGTTTAGGATTGATGAGGTCAAGGTCACAAAGTAGGCAGGCACCCATTTCTAGGACCCATAAAAGGTTCTCATCCTTGTTAGAAAATAGGTATTGATCCATGAGAATAGGGTCCAGATCCATGGGGATGGATGATGAAGGAGGTTGATGCAGAATTAGACTAAGGATTAGATATGGTCCTTTGAATAAAGTAGGTCTGAATGGCTGAGCTAGTATGATAGGTGATGATGAGGATGGGATGGAATGTGATGGAGATGATGTAAGACTAGGATCAAATTTCAAATTGATAGTCCAATATGTGCTAATGATTTATCAATAATGCCTAGTTTTCAAGCTAGCAAGAGGACTAGGGATTTGATGGGTACCTATATTCAAACTATCAAGATGATGATTGGATGGGTGCTAGTTATGAATAAGTAAGATGACAAGATTAGAGATTCCTAGATTGATGATGATTGGATGCTAGATTGAAACTAAAAAAGTGACAAGATGCTAGTAGGATACCAACTCGGTATGAGATTTGACCAAATGATGAGCAACAGTGGACTAGAGTGATAGGATGATATGAATGGACAACAAGAGGACTAACTCAAAACCTTAGACCAAATTACTCAAGGTGATATGGATAGGATTATGTGATGAAGTATAAAATAATGATGGGATTTAAGATTGATGATGAGGGTGGTGGTGTAATGATGGTGAGTATGATTTACATAAGAGTATGACCTAAAGAGATAACAAGATGTGTTTTGGTATAAGATAGGACTAGGTTGAGACTAGACGGGGATGATAAGATAAGTATGTACAAGATAAGATAAGCATGATTATACAAGATATGATGACATGTAAAGTAGATGAGGATATACAAGAAGACTAAGGATATATAAAATGATGATATAGAGAGCCTAAATAATCATGTATAGGCTTTGGTTGTGTTGAGTTGTGGAGCTAAAAGCTTCAACTCTTTGCAAATAGAAGGAACAAGAAGGTTGCTGAGATCCAGGAGCACCGGCATCGGTAGCAGGACCGACGTCGGTCGTGACCAGTGCAGAAGGCCACCGGCGACGGCAGGGAGTCGGCCGACGTCGGCAGAACCAGACTAGCAGGGACTGG
Organism: Torreya grandis; assembly: GCA_037957365.1. NCBI lineage: Eukaryota > Viridiplantae > Streptophyta > Pinopsida > Cupressales > Taxaceae > Torreya > Torreya grandis. The sequence goes on along the minus strand of JARHVA010002908.1, from coordinate 1,133,597 downwards.
CGTCGGTCGCCTGTGCGTTTCAGAACTGCTCATTGCACAGACAATTAGTTAAGTGAATGAAGTGTTTGCATGTAAAGGCCAGTTAGAGTCTTTGGCTGCGAGGATAATTATCTAAATTAAGAGTCTAAGTTATTGTTTAAGTTAGGGATCTATTTATAGACTCATTGGCATGTATTGTAATTAAAGAATAAGATAAGGAAGGCGAGGAAGTTCCTTCTAAGTGTAAGATCATTGAGTTGCAGGTTATTGCAAGCTCATAGGAGATCTACATGTGTGAGTATGGTCTGTTGAATTGCAGGTTGCAGGTTCATGGGAGATCAACTTGAAGTACTTTAGAGTGCTTGGTGAATTGGCAGGGTTATTACTGACTAGTTGGAGAGGTGAACACCAATTCTATTTGTGAGTTGGTTGTTGGGACCATTTTTTGTGTAGGAGAGTGTGTGTGAGAAGAATTACTGTACACTTGAGGTGTGGCAAACCTCTGTAAGGTGAAAGAGTGTGGCAGCTCTTTGTTGTATTCTTTTCTGTAAAGTGTTAATACAAGATAGTGTATTGTCTCTCATATTCTGTGCTATTGGTGAATTCTAGTTACTTGTATTTCTGGTTATTTCCGCATTTATAATTGCTTATATTTGGTAATCATGTTGTGCTCTTTTTGAGGAGCAAGATCCTAACAAAGTGGGATCAGAACAGGTGTTGTTCTTGTGATCCCCCAACAAAGTGGTACCAGAGCATGTTTGTTGTTCTAGGTGCCTAACAAGTGGTATCAGAGCTGTTGGTTGGGATACTAACAAATTGGATTATATATGGTTAGTGTGTTTTGATTACAGGTTACTCACAGGGTTTCTATTTGAGTGGGAGTTGAGCAATGGCAGAAGACAGTAAGCTACAGTTGGAAAAGTTTAATGGCAAGAACTACCAATTGTGGAGGATGCAGATTGAGGATTATCTGTATCAAAAAGATTTATACTTACCGTTGGGAGGGGTTAATTGCAAACCCTTGGATATGAAAGATGTAGAATGGGAGGTTCTTGATCGGAAGGCTCTGGGATCTATTAGATTGAGTCTTGCATCCTCTGTGATTTCTAGCTTATCACAGTGTAAGACAATGATGGAGTTGATGGAATCTTTGGCAAATTTATATGAAAAACCCTCAGCTTCTAATAAGGTATTTCTTATGAAGCGTTTATTTAATTTGCAAATGTTGGAAGGTGGATCTGTTCATAGCCATCTTAGTGATTTCCATGGTTTGGTAAACCAATTAAGTTCAGTCAATATTGTATTTGATGATGAAATTAGAGCTCTCTTAATCTTGTGTTCATTACCTGAAAGTTGGGAAGGTTTGGTAATGGCAGTTTCTAATACTGTGTCTCCTTCAAGAGTCTTAAAAGTGGATGATGTTGTGAGTGTGATCTTGAATGAAGAGATACGTAGGAATAGCACAGGTGAATCATCAGAAAATGCTTTGAGTATTGAAGGCAGAGGAAGGCAAAGAGAAAAGATAGAGCATGGGAGATCGAGGTCCAAGATAGGCAGAAGATCCAAGTCCAGGTATGGCAGAATAACCTGCTAGAAGTGTGGAAAGCAAGGGCACTTAAAGAGAGATTGCAGATCGGGTATAGATCAGCATGAAGGACATGAAGAAGAAGCAGATGTTGCAGACTACGCTGCACGGGATGCTCTGGTATGTTCTTTAGATAAAGTAGAATCTTGGGTTTTAGATTCTGGTGCCTCTTTTCATGCATCCCCACATAGGGAATTTTTTCATGAGTATGTCCAGGGAGATTTTGGATAAATTTATGTAGGGGATGGTAAGCCTTGTCAGATTATTGGCAAAGGGAAAGTGAAGCTGAAACTGCAGACAGGTAACACATGGGTGTTAAAAGAGGTCATGCATGTCCCAGTTCTGGAGCGGAATTTGATTTCTGTTAGAAGTTTGGGTGATGAGGGTTGCACAGTAACTCTCACAGTGGACTCTTGGAAGGTTACCAAGGGTACACTTGTTGTAGCTAAAGGTAAGAAAGTAGGTACGCTTTATCTATCTACTTGTACTACTAATTCTCTTTCTAGGTTATCTACTTCAGCTATAGATTCAGAGATGTGGCTTGATAGGCTTGGTCACATAGATAAGAAGGAGATGATTGTTCTTGAGTCAAAGGATATGCTTTCGGATTTGGAAGGTATGGATCGTGATTTCTATATGCAGAAGAAAAAGGTAACGTTTCTTGAGGAATCCAATGTTAGTGATAAGAACAGGAAAGCCTTGGTTTTCAAGGAGAAGGTGACAGACAGAGTTCAGCACAAGATGTAGAAGAATTCTGAGCAGAGCAAGGGTGATTTGGACAAGGATTTGATCCAAAAGGAGCTCACGGGAAAAAGTCAGGTCTCACTAGAAAAACACAGAGACCGACGTCGGCAGGAAAATCGGTGTCAGCGTCTAGACAGGGACTGACGTCGGCTATGTGCAGCTCGACGTTGGTGACTCAGGGCAGATATCGACCGGCGTCGGCCAAGGGGAACCAACGTCGGCAAGGGGGCAGTCGCAGGGAACCGACATCGATCGGGTGCAGACTGAGATGTGACCGGCATCAGTTACTGAGACGAATTATGGGTGGACAGCAAGCTGTCAAGGAGTCTCAAGCGCCCATATGGAGGACTGAAGGTGTAAGTAAGTTCTTAAATTCATCATTTCCCTTCTTTACACTACTTGTTACTCACTTATGGCATAGGACCAGGAAGTTATCGAAGAAGCAGAACAGGTAGATCCAGGAAACAGTGGGAGCTAGGCATGGATGAGGATGTGATTCCTTAGAGGAGTACCAAACAGGTGTTTTGGGTAGAGTTGCCAGCTGGAAGTAAGCACTGAGAGACGAATGGATGTTCAGGATGAAGAAGAGCGAAAATGGATACATGAGATGGAAGATCAGGGTATATGGTCTTGTATTAGCTGTAGGGCAATGGAGGTTTGATCATTGTGTTTCTCTTTACCATGTTGGATAATATTAGCTACATTATCCTATTACTGTATGATGTGATTGTTGCAGGGTTACATATACAGGGTATTGTTGAACTAAAGGTAAAGCTAGTTCAGGTGTGTGTCATGGAGAATCTGGGAGCAACAAGATTCTTTGGCATGAGTGTGTTCTAGAGACATGGTAGGTCATATGTTGAATTTGTTTCAGGATGATTGTGTGAAACCGGTTATCACGCCAATGGTTGGACAGTTCTTAGAATAGGTGTCTTGATTCACATAATGAGGTTGAGTGCATGGTATGTACTAAACCTGAGTTTTCCCAAGCAGTGGGAGTTGTCACAAGTTGGAGCCAATCCAGGAGAGAACCATTGGAGGACAGTTCAGTGGATTCTTACAGGGACTAGCAGCAGGTGCACATGCTATGCAGGTTCAGGTTATTTTCTACATGGTTTGTAGGTGTGGATGTGGCAGGTGATTTGGATGACAGGGTTTGCACTACAGATTTGTGGTGGTTGGTCTTCAAGAGTGATCTTGAGGAGGGATTCAAAGCCAAGGGAACAAACTAGACAGAGTATAGGTACAGGTACAGGTTACAGCTGTTTATGTCCAAGTGGGAGATTATTGAGTTGTGGAGCTAAAAGCTTCAACTCTTTACAAACAGAAGGAACAAGAAGGTTACTGAGATCTAGGAGCACCGGCGTCGGCAGCAAGATCGACGTCGATCGTGACCAGTGTAGAAGGCCACCGGTGACGGCAGGGAGTCGGCCGACGTCGGCAGAACCAGACTAGCAGGGACCGGCGTCGGTCGCCTGTGTGTTCCAAAACTGCTCGTTGCACGGACAGTTAGTTAAGTGAATGAAGTGTTTGCATGTAAAGGCCAGTTAGAGTCTTTGGCTGCAAGGATAATTGTCTAAATTAAGAGTCTAAGTTATTGTTTAAGTTAGGGATCTATTTATAGACCCATTGGCATGTATTGTAATTAAAGAATAAGATAAGGAAGGCAAGGAAGTTCCTTCTAAGTGTAAGATCATTGAGTTGCAAGTTGTTGCAAGCTCATAGGAGATCTACATGTGTGAGTATGGTCTGTTGAATTGCAGGTTGCAGGTTGATGGGAGATCAACTTGAAGTACTTTAGAGTGCTTGGTGAACTAGCAGGGTTATTACTGACTAGTTGGAGAGGTGAACACCAATTCTGTTTGTGAGTTGGTTGTTGGGACCATTTTTTGTGTAGGAGAGTGTGTGTGAGAAGAATTACTGTACACTTGAGGTGTGGCAAACCTCTGTAAGGTGAAAGAGTGTGGCAGCTCTTTGTTGTATTCTTTTCTGTAAAGTGTTAATACAAGATAGTGTATTTTCTCTCATATTCTGTGCTATTGGTGAGTTCTAGTTACTTGTATTTCTGGTTATTTCTGCATTTATAATTGCTTATATTTGGTAATCATACTGTGCTCTTTCTGAGGAGCAAGATCCTAACAAAGTGGGATCAGAACAGGTGTTGTTCTTGTGATCCCCCAACAAAGTGGTACCAGAGCATGTTTGTTGTTCTAGGTGCCTGACAGGTTGAAAGGATAACTTGAATCACAAATAACATGGGTTTAATATGACACACACCCAAGCAAGCAGACCATAATCCTAAGATTTGTAAACTGATGGGTGTGTAACTTGATGACTGCACCATCTAAAAACTTCATAGGTGAGGCTATAAGTTGATGACCCATTACGATATTGACCAAACCCTCTCAGCCTTGTCTATGCATGATGGTCACTTTGGAGCTGCTACTGGCTCCAACAGTAGATCATCTGTTGTCCTTGAAAGGTCTTAAGCTAGGTTTTAAGGCTCTCTAGGGGAGTCCCTGATATATGCTAAGTATTATGGGGCCCAAATTTGTGTAAGATGATATATAATTGCTTTTCATATTGTATCCAACATTCACCTCACTCCATGAAACCCTTTATGGAGAATTTTACTTTAGTGCTTAATGACAATTATCTTAATATTTATACTATATCAAAATATAGAGTGTAGTCTAATGTGTGGTGATGAAATCCATGTCACTAACCCCTATAAATAAAAATGAGGAGGGTTTATTGGTGGTTTTTAATCTTTTAAGAATCACCGTAAGGATGCAAGGAGGAGAGCATACACCACTAGCCCCCAGATGATAGACAATCAGACCAAAAAGAGATTAATTAATTGATTAATTTATATGTGATATATACAAGATCAAGAATATACAAGATATATACAAAGGAATTTAGACAACATGATTTAAACAAAATTGATTAAAATGATCAAAAGTTTTAGACAAATAAAATGATTGTCAAGATGTCAAAATGTCTTTGACAAGCAGCCTGTAAGAAAATGATTAGTAATTTGATTGGCACTCATAAAAGGGCAACTTGAAAAAGTATTATCAACACCTGTATGAAATGAGATTATTAATCGATGATAAAATCCATTGAAACTAAGTTAGTGCCATGTTTTTGTTTGGTTCCATACCACTTTTTTTAATATCAAAACCATATTTTTTAGACAAAAATGCCATGTTTTCTAGAGAAAACATGAAAAAAAATGTGTTTTTTTTCCAAGAGAAAAACAATATTAAAACTATGATAACTTCATTAATACTTAACGAAATATAAAATTGTAAAATGATCTAGAAAGGTAATAGTGAGGCACTCATAACCTATAAATATTTTTATGAAATTATTTATGAGTAAATATCAGTTCATCAAAACACAACACATTTTTATTAAAAAAATATAAATTTGTGAAAAAAAATGCACAAAACTAAAATATTAAAATTATCATAACTTACTCAATACATGACGAAATTGTAAATTGTAAAATGTTATAGAAAACTAAGAGTGAGGCACTCATGACCCAAAAATAATTTTATGAAATTATTTTTTATTAAATATAATTTTGTCAAAACACAACACATTTTTATTAAAAAACATAAATTTGAAAAAACATTGAGCCCAAATTCATCTTTAATTTGATCTATGAGCTTTCAAAACATAACTAACATGAAAAAATAGTTAAATAAAAGGGGTTATCCCAATATGGTCACCAAATATGATTGTAATTTTGAGCAAATGAATTAAAACTTTTGAAACTTACCCAAAATATATAATACATTCAATAGGAGAGATTATGGGAGCAAATAAAAAATAATAAGATGAATCTTACCATTGCCTTAATTCAACTAGCCTCCCTCCAAGATATTCAAGTGGATTATTGATTGTAGATTGCCATGGACTAAGAATTTTGACATGGTGATGGCTTGATTCATTGATTTTTTATTATGGATTGGACATGGAGATTGTATGGATTCCTCTATTCCATGAATGCTTATGATTGCTAGTTGATCATATGGATATGAAGATTTTATGGATTCATGAATTCCCCCTTTGGGTATGGAGGAGCGGCTTGTTTAAATAAAGGACGAAGAAGGATTTTCTAATGAATTAAAAATTCATTGAAAGCCTCTATATAAGAAAACTCTATAGAGAAAGGAGGGAATTCTAAGGAATTTAAAATTTCTTATAATTCTCTAGAGAGAGAACTCTTTAGAGATTGAGAAGGGTGGTGTAGAGTTCTATATTCCATTAGGGAATCTAATGGTGATTAGGGGATGATTCGACTAGGTTAATAAAGTGATGATGTCATGGCTAGTGGGTAGGCTTGTAGAGAAGCCTAGGAATAGGTGCGATTTTGTGAATTTAAAATTCACAAGTGGATATAAGATGGATTTAAGTGATAAATGAGATGTTAATAATAAATAATAAGGGAATTAATATTAGATGGGAAAAATGAATGTTAGTATAGATACATAAAGGGGATTAGATTATTGACTAGGGGGAATAGGCAACGTTAGACAAAATAATGATGAGAGGGATTAATTAGTGAATCATTAAGCATAATTAATGACACAATTAGCAAACTAAAATAAACAAGTAAATTTAGATGCATACCCCTCACCCCCCTTATTTAAAAGTCACGAGTGGGCATAAGATGGATTTAGGTGATAAATGGGATGTTAATAATAAATAACAAGAGAATTAATATTAGATGGGAAATAATAATGTTAGTGTAGATATATAAAAGGGATTAGATTATTGACTAGGGGGAAATAGGCAATGTTAGACAAAATAATGATGAAAGGGACTAATTAGTAAATCATTAAGTAGAATTAATGACATAATTAACAAGCCAAAATAGGCAAGCAAATTTATATGCATACCTTACCTTATAACCCCCCTCACCCCATAATTTTTTTTCCCTACGACATAGCCACATACCCTTTCCTCAACCATGCCACTTCTCAACTTGCCTACATGATCTCTACCCACTTTGACCCATGATCTACCCCATCATGCCACTAAAAACCTTGATTTGCCATGTATTTATTCCCACCCATTTATCTATAATAAAAACAACAAAAAAACCCCACAATAAAATCCATACCTGGTTTCAACTCCCACCTTAGTGTCGATCATCCTACCCTTCCTCACCATTTCGAATACCCTAATTTTTTGCCATTTGCCTACACCACAACCCCCCTCTCACACCACTAACTCAACCTTTTCCTTTTTTCTTCAATGCCCCATGTCTATTTATACCTTTCATTTTCTTTTCATATTTTTTTAACCACATCCGATATATCTTAAGTGGGGGTTGAGCTTCCACTACCTTCTTCATCAATGACCATGCCTTCCTCCTTTGGATCACTGAGCTTAACACTAATGATGTTATCCTCAATGCCCTACACAAATTTTTGATCTAGAAGTATGTAGATAGAAGATGTATGCACCCACCTATGAAGAGCTTGTACAAGCTCTTCAAATCCTGCCACCCATCTTGATTATCCATCTTGGCACATAGCAATGGTGGCCACCTATGCAATGAACCCACACAAGTTTTAGCTTCACTCAATCCAATAAAACTTGGTTCATAGCAATGATGGCCTTTTTCCAAAAAGCCTATAAATCTCTTGATAAAAGTCCCCCCCTTAAAACTTGACTCGTAATGATACCTATTGCCATTTCACTCCTACTACCCCATTCTACCACCTCACATGGGTAGTCTAATAGCATTCTTCACCTCTTCCACTGATATCACCTCCTTTGTATCAACTCTATTTTTTAGTGCCTCCACCTTATTTTCACTTCCTCTTTATCTACCTTTCTCCCTCTACAACTATTAATCCCAATACATATAGGATTATTCCATTTATACCACTCCTTTAATTTTTGGTCTTCTTCACACTCCATCCACACAATGGTCACCTGATTTGCTTAACCACCATCATAACATCCCCAAAATCCTCATCCTTCATCAAATATCTCTTAAAGCTACCATGACACTCATCTATCCTCCAGTCAAGACCCATAGTTCTCTTAAGTATGTGTCCTTACCTAGGATAAGTCTCCCTATTGTAGCTCTCTTTAGTTACAATTGATTCCCCTTGGGATGGGTCTATAATTATAACACCATCATTACCGCTTCCTAAGCATATGTCTTTACTAGGGGCATTATTGATATCTATCATGTCATAGTTCATTCTTCACCAAATTCCATCTATTTACTTCATATTCATGTCCCTTATCCATTTCGTCAGAACTACATTGGCCTGAAGTCTTCTAAGACTATGTAGGCAACACCTAGCCATGGTCTTTTGCCTAGGGATAGCTCAACCACTATCAACCCCCAATCCCCATCCTGTCTTGGATGGATCACTTGATATCATTACATCATTTATAACTACACATCTCACATTAATTGATTTAGTCTCATCCACTATCCTCTATAGGCCTTTTGCCATCCTGGGCATGTGTCTTTGCTTTGGGACTCATCATCAGCGTATGGCCTATCGAAACTCTCTATTCCCTAAACCATGTCTACATCTTAGGAATTTCAGTCTTATTATCTTATTCAAACCACATCCCTTCTAAACATTGGTCATTTTTCTAGAACTCATCTCTCATGGTTAGGCCACTTTATCCCATAACATTTATGCTTTGGGCATCTCAATTGTAGCTCAATCAATACTCAAGGCATCTCAACCCTTTATCATCATCCTAGTCTTACCTTACCCTAGGGATTTTTGTTCGAGTGACCATCTGACTTGTTTCTCCCCGCATGCTCCCTCAAGGGAGAACCATCCCTACTAATAACATTTTCACCTATGACATGGTTTTTATTTGAAAGACCATTACTCCTACTTTATCCACTAGAAATGCCCTTTCAAATAGGTGCAAAATGTATGCATCTAAATTTGCTTGCCTATTTTGGCTTGCTAATTGTGTCGCTAAATCCACTTAATGTTTCACTAATTAATCCCTTTCATAATTATTTTGTCTAATATTACCTAATCCCCCTAGTCAATAATATAATCCCTTTTATATATCTGTACTAACACTCATATTTCCCATCTAATATTAATTCCCTTGTTATTTATTATTAATATCCCATTTATCACCTAAATCTATCTTATGCCTACTTGTGAATTTTAAATTCACAAAATTACACCTATTCTTAAGCTTCTCTGTAAGCCTACCCACTATCCATGACATCATCACTTTATTAACCTATTCTAATCATCCCCTAATCACCATTAGATTCCCTAATGGAATCTATAACTCTCTACCACCCTTCTCCTTCTCTAAAGAGTTATTTCTCTATAGAATTCTAAGGATTTTTAAATCTCTTAGAATATCCTCCTTTCTATCTAAAGTCTTCTTATCTAGAGGCTTCCAATGAATTTTTAATTCATTAGAAAATCCTTCTTCTTCCTCTATTTAAACAAGCCACTCCTCCATGGTCAAAGGGGGAATTCATGAATCCATAAAATCTTCATGTCCATATGATCAACTAGTAATCATAAGCATTCATGGAATAGAGGAATCCATACAATCTCCATGTCCAAATCATAATAAAAAATCAATGAATCAATCCATCACCATGTCAAAATCCTGAGTCCATGACAATCTACAATCAACAATCCATTTAAAGATCTTTGAGGGAGGCTAGTTGAAGCAAGACAATGGTAAGATTCATCTTATTATTTATGATTTGCTTCCATAATCTCTCCTATTAAGTGTACTTTATATTTTGGATAAAATTATTATGTTTTGATATTTTTTATTCATTTGCTCAAAATTATGATCACGGTGCATTATACTAAGATCACTAATTAGATTCTCACACACACACACACACACACACACACACACACACACACACACACACACACACACACGTTATTCTAGTAAATCTCAATACGGATGTTACAATGTGGTATCAGAGTTGTGGCTCAAAATCTATGACTTAATGAGTTTGCTAACATTTTTGTATCCTTCTACTAACAAAAAGGAGAATGGTATGGGGTAGATCATCTAGAGAGAGTCATTTGAATGTTAATTATGATAACCCTCTATTTGATACTAACCAATTTGCCATTGAGTAAACAACAAAGTTGGATTAGATGTTTGCAGCCATGAATGATACTAGGGACCGAATTGTGGCCTTGGAATAGGAAATTCATGGACATGAGGTGGAATCCCATTAGGATGTGCCTAAAGAGCATCCTATTGATTAGGAAATATCTTAAGAGAAAAGACATGAGGAAGAGCCTCAAGACGTGAGAGCACGTGTAGGTGAAAAATTGGCTAAGGATATGAAAAAGGTGAATCCACCTAAGTTTGATGGAATTATTATGGGAAATGGAGATGAAACATGGTTGACTGAGATGGAGAAGTATTTCAATATTCAAAACTACTATGAAATCACCAAAGTAGTTTGGGGAGCTTATCAATTGGCTGGAGAAACAACTATGTGGTAGGCCAACATGAAGTTGGAAATTAATCTTAACTTGACCACCACTACATAGGATCAATTTGTGACACTATTTAGATCATGGTGGCTTCCATAGTTATACTTAGACCAAAATCTTACATATTTTTAGAATCTAAAGCAGGAAGACCTATTGGTGAATGAGTACTGGGAATAGTTTACCAAGCTTCTAAAATATATACCTCAATATCACATGAATGAAACATTCAGTATTAGGAAGTTCATCATGGGATTAAAACCCTAGATTGGTGGAGAGGTAGATTTTCGTGGACCATCTACCATGGACCAAGTCTTTGATAAGGTAGTTAAACAAGAATAAAAGTTAAAATCTATTGCTTAGGTCAGAGATAAGTTTAATAAAAAGTTTGGAAGTTCTAAGCCAACTTTTAAAAAGAAGAACTGGAAGCAGAGGAGTGGAGACTCCAAGAGTCAATTCAAGAGTCAAAATACTAGATTAAATAATGGTTTAGGTAATAGGAAATTGGATAATGGTTTCAAAGGTAGTTTCAAGGAAAACCAATAGTCTGATAGGAAAGGATTGCCTAGAGGTTGCTTCATTTATGGAGGTGACTATTTTGCACATGAGTGTACCCATAATAAGTTGAGGAATGAATGTTTTGCTCATCAACAAAGAACTTTTTAGCAACGTATTCTTGTGGTAGTTGATAATCAGTAAGGCAAATTCCAAGCTTCATGAATAGAACTGTCAAGTACTTTATTTTAACATTCAATTTCCATTTTGATAGATATAGGGGCTATAAAATTTTATATAGGTCCTAGAATACTAAATAAGCTATCTAAAAAAGCTAGAGTAATGAAAAATACATGGTTGGTCCAATGTGGGAATGAGTTAAAAGTCAAATTTGACAAGTGTTTAGTTGAAGCAAAGATTAGGTTGCTTGAATTCATAATAGTAGTGGATCTTTATGCAACACTGCTAGGGTCATATGATGTGATCCTAGGTGTGAACTAGCTTATGAATCATAAAGCCAAGGTTGAATGTTATTTGAAGAAGGTTGAGTGTCTGGATGATTTTGGAAATCAGACACAAATTCAAGGTGAGAAAAGGGAGTTGAGGCTTAGGCAAATTTCTACAATACAACTCAAGAAGGCCCAAGGAAAAGGGTATCGAGCATTTATCATCAAGATAAATGAAATAGATGAATCTAAGGAACCATCAATTTAATATTACCCTTTCCTTAGGAATTTTCATGATGTGATTCCATAGGAATTTCTAGAATTACCTCCTAAATGAGAGTTTGATTTCTCAATTGATATCATACTAGGATCAGAACCTTAGTCTAAGGCATCATATAGAATGACAAACACTGAATTAATTGAATTGAAGGCTCAAATCTAAGATGTGTTGTTCAAAGAGTTGATCAGACCAAGTGTGTCACCATGGCGTGCTTTAGTCATCTTGCCAATAAGAAGGATGGTACTCTTTAACTTTGCATTGATTATATAATGTTGAATAAAGCGACTATCAAAAATAGATATTTGCCACCTTGAATAGATGATCTTTTTTATCAGATGTGAGGAGTAATGGTATTTTCTAATATCGATCTTAGAGTAGGATATTATTAGTTAAGGATAAAAGATGAAGATATTCCAAATACATCATATAGAACTCGTTATGGGCACTACAAGTTTACAGTATTACCATTTGGGTTAACAAATGCTCCTGTAATGTTCATTAATTTTATGAACAATGTGTTCAGATATTATCTAGATCATTTTGTTTTGGTGTTTTTAGATGACATTCTTATATATTCTAAAGATGAAAAAGAGCATCTTTAACATCTATAACTAGTTTTACAATGGTTATGGAAGCACAAGTTGTCTTAGTGTGCATTTTTTCAAAAGAAAGTGCAATATTTGGGACATATTATCTTTATAGACAGTATTTTAGTAAATCTAGCAAAGATAGAGCCATTATGGAGTGGTCAATACCAAAGAACATCCATGAAATAAGGAGTTTCATAGGATTAGCGGGTTGTTACAGGAAATTCATTATGAATTTTTCTAAGATAGTTAATTTGATTGCCTCTTTGTAGCATAAGAATCAAAGTTTAATTTGGTTAGATAAGTGTGAATTAGCTTTTTAAGAATTGAAAATAAGGCTTACTTAAACATTAGTGCTAAAAGTTCCTAATCCAATAGTCAACTTTCAATGATCACAAATACATCTAGGGGTAGACTAAGAGGACTCCTTATGTAGGATGGTGCAGTGGTAGCCTATGAATCAATGAGATTGAAACCTTATGAGGTAAACTATGCCCCTCATGATGTAGAACTTACAACAATCATGCATGCTTTATAATTTTAGAGGCATTATTTGTTAGGAAAACTATTTGATCTCAAGACTGATAACTTGGGACTCAAGTGCATCGTCACCCAACCAAATATGGATGCTCATCAGAGACACTTGTTAGAGTTTTTATCTGACTATGATTTTGATATCAATTATATAAAAGGCAAGGAAAATAGAGTAGCTGATGCCTTAAGTCATAGGAGGTACATAGTAGTTGTGGCTACTATCAAGAGTACTTTCAGAGATCAAATGATCAAATTCTTGCTAGGAGATGAATTATATGATCAGCTCAGGAAATCATTGTCTGAGAATGCTCAGAATCCTAGGTATAAAGGATACATAATAAAGAATGATGGTCTTTTATGATACAATGGAAGGATGCATGTGTTAGATAGAGATAATTTGAGGAGAACAATGTTAAAGGAGATGTAAAATTCCCCATATTTAGGACATTTGGGAGTAACCAAGCTTATGGCAAAGCTTAGACCACTTTATTTTTGGAAGGGAATCAAAGAATATACAATAGATTTTATGTCATGTTATCTAGAATATCAACATGTGAAAGCTAAACATGTGCATCCAACTAGATTGTTGTATCCACATGACATACTAGAATGGAAGTGGCAGGTGATCAATATGGACTTTGTCTAAGGTTTACCATAATCACAAAACATGCATGACATGATCTTGGTTGTAGTGGATAAAATAATCAAGGTAGCTCATTTTATACCAAGAAATTTGACAGATGATGCACCTACTCTTGCAAAAATATTTGTAAAGGAAGTGTATCAGTTACATGGATTTCTAGAGAAGATAAATTCAAATCATGATTTGAGGATGACTTATAGGTTTTGGTTAACTTTGAATTTAGCTTTGGGTATGCAATTAAACTTCATCACTATATATCACCCATAGACTGATGGTCAAATTGAGCGAGTTAATCAAGTATTAGAGGATATTTTTTATATGTATTGCATGTATCAATACTAAAAGTAAGAAGAATACCTTCTATTGGTTGAGTTTGCTTATAATAACTCATACCAATCTTATTGAAGATGGCACCATTTGAAATGTTGTATGGAAGAGGGTGCAAAACACCAATCAATTGGGACATGTTGGAAGACAAGGTAGTTTTTTGGACTTGAGATGCTTTCAATAATAGAAGATCAAGTTAGATCAATCAGGAAGAGATTGGTCGATGCCAATGATAGGCAAAAGAGTTATGTTGATCTAAAGAGAATAGCTAGGCAGTTTTTAGTAGGTGATAAAGTGTTCTTACAGGTTAAGTGTGTAGACACCAATATTGTGTCAAGCCCCCTTTGGTCCCCTTCTAAACGTTAACACTCCTAACCCACACTTGAACCCCTTTCACCTTGGACACTTCACCCAGACACCTCACCCTAAGACCGTTTCTTAGCCTATGAGTCAGCCTGAGACTAGGTCCTCCAAATCCTAACTACCCATGACCTATTCTCACTCCATCTTAACTCCCTAACCAACTCTTGTGCCTCATAAGCCCTTGTTTTGACCATTTTCCAATGGAAAAGGCACTTGGCAGATGGAGAAATAGGAAAAGGGCTAAAAATAGCCCTTTTACCTATTCTCTCTCCACTGACGTCGATTAACCCTTGACCGACGTCGATCAACCGTGGCTGACGCTGGCGGGATTGCCGATGTTGGTTACATAAGCTGAGTTCTAACATTGAGCTGCCCCCACTTTTTTGCACATTGATGCACACACTCTGAGACCTCAAGCACCAGAACTTGACTATCGTTCTCCTGGCTACTGAAGCTCTGCATAAGTCATTCCAGAGACTGGATAAAAACATTGTACGAGGACCTCAACATCAGCCACAATGAAAATAAGCATTCTGACACCTCTGGTTCTTCACCTAATAGAGCTAAGTATTCTGATTCTCATTTCAGTGTTTTAGAATACATTATTAATTAGTTTCCATTTGATACTTCTAAATACTGTCAAGAGGCTCGACTTCTTCCGTGGAGGGGCTGAAAGGCCTTCCCCTTATTCTCACCCCCTTCTCACACCAATCCTCCACCTATACCCTTCTTCAAACATCATTCACCTTCCCACAACCCTGCACCAACCTCTAAACTTTTGAAAACCCCCTGTGTACCTTGGAAATACTCTATAAGCCATCCAAGGCCAACAACCCCTACTGACATCGACAACCTAACCGACGTCGGTGCCATTTACCCCATTAACCTCAGCAAATCTATCGACATCGGTGACTGTGACACATAGACTGTAGGAATGGGTACGTGCTATCTATTTCTCTCTTTCTTAGTCTTTTACCATTTCTTCCTTTACAAAACTCTTTTTTTTAAATAGTGGACTGTCATCCCTTAGGGAGCTTTACGCTTTCGGGACTGAGCGCGTAGCTTGGCAGTCCACCATATACTCTTCTAACATTTTTTTGGTTTAAGTTTTATTCTTACTATAGGTGTTTCCTCCACAGCCAAAGAGGAGCTCCCACAAAGCTTGGATACAGTGCACACTAAATCCGAGTAACATCAAACCCATAACTCTTAACCTTAGTTTCTTTCTTTTGAATGCGATTAGTGAAAATTTAGAGAAACAAAGTCGTAGAAGAGCATGATTAAATTCAAAAAGTCAATGAAACTTTCACTAAGATATGTGGGACCCTTTGAGGTTTTAGAAATGGTCAATCATGTAGCGTATAGTCTTGCATTGCCACCATCCCTAGCTCTATTGCATAATGTCTTCCATGTATCTTATCTTAAAAATTATATAGTTGATCATTCACATGTATTGGATTGGAATGTTTTATAGGTTCTAAATCTCACGCTAGTCATGGTAGACCCAATCAGAGTAATTGACGTTCACAAACTTTGTTTGTGTAATAAAAATGTGTCATAATGTAATGTATTATGAGACCAATACTCTGAGGATAGTGCTACTTGGGCAGAATATGATGAGTTCTATAAGCTATTTCCACATTTGTTTGCTTAATTTAATGCTCTATATTATGTTATTTTTGTGCTAAATAATGTTTTTATTCAAAATTAGTGTTTGAATAAGTGTCATCGGGATGATGAATATATTTAAGGGGGAAGGATGTCACATCCTAATTGTTTACTAAGCTAATTTACCTAATTATATGTAGATTATTGTAGTTGATAAATTGATTAATTACTTTTTAACTAAGTTGTGAGTCATATGATATTATGTGATAATTATATGTTGCTTTAATTACATGATTACATTGCTAGGAGTTAGTTATAGTTGTATATACTTTACATTATAATCATGTTGATTTATTATTATAACAATATTTTATGATATATATCATATCATGATGTTATGGGTTAACTACCTTCTTGTTGTGAGATGGATGTAGGAGAGTTTCACCCCCTAGAGCATGACGGAGGGAGAGCATCATTAGAGAGGTTGACGTAGATAAAGGTGTTGGAGGATGACATAGGAACAACTAAAACCCATGCATACACCACATTAAATAATACACATTATATGCATTAATTGAATTATTAGCATTAGTATGTTTTTGATATTTTTTGTATTTAGATAATTGATTAGGTGTGTTAGTTCAGTTTAATGCTTAAGTTGATTTTAATCTTGTGTGATTGCATTGTGGCTATTATATGTAGATTTAGTGTATAATGTTGTTGTATGATTATGTCATGTTATTGTATTTATGATGGTTAATGTTTACAGGAATATAAATCTACATGAATAGTATATGAATACTACTGTCTGTAGACTAACCATAATGTCTTTGAAATGTTTTAGAACATTAGTTAGTTATCATTATGATATTCAGAAAATATCATTATATGGCTTGATGCCTTAATATATAAAGATAACAAAAGACATATGATAGTCTATATAACATAGTAATAACACAATGATTGAGTTGTTATAATACTATTATGTTTGGTATAATAGTTGTCTGATTTACCATTACTATTAAAAGAATATCATCAATTTTATATTAGTAACATTGTTATATAAAGTCATGAGGTTGATTGTCTTTTACAAGTTATTAACAAAATTGTATATTATCTTAAGACTATCCTAAGGACTAAACCTCGTCATGGTTCACATGCATAGACCATGGTAATGTTCAAAGTGATTAGTTATCATGGATAATTATGTTAAAAGTGGAATTTTGTAAGGTGATACATGGGCATGTAACATTAACAGTTCATACAGGAGTTAATAGATTAAAATAATGATTAAGGAAGTTGGGGAAAGTTTAAGAGAAATCATAGATTTTCTTGGTTTAGTCAAAATGAAGTTAACTATGATTAGTTTTAGTTTGGATGGATAATTTGGGTTATGCATGAAGAAATGCGAGCTTCAAGCTAATAGTTGCATGCAAGCTTGAATGGGAAAGATGGATGGAAAAATAATGATAAGAGGGGAGTTGGAGAAGAGAATGGATGACATGAAGAGGAGAAGGGAAAAAGTAGAGTGAAGGAGAGAGATTTTTAGGTTTATATAGTTATAATTTAAAGCTATATAAGGTTGGTGATGTATTTTAATTATTGTTAGAATCAAGAAAAACTTGTGTGTATATTTACCTCTTAGAGTTTTTGAAATTTATCTACATTTTAAGATTGATATAGGTTTAACCTTGTGGATGGCTCGACCATCCAAAATACTAAACCTCTATTTCCTAAATCCTTACGAAAAAACAATCAAATTTTGTGTGTATATCCAATAGGGTTAAATGGATTTATCATTGAAATGGCAAATGCCTTAGTTTAATTTAGAACTTGGATAGATGGTTTGATTTATACATAGACTGAGTTTTGTTTTGGAAATTGTATTATATATATACTCGATAAGAGGGTTGTCAAAAGTTTGAGTGTATAGATATAATACATAGGTCTTGTGTATATTTTGAAAAATGATGTCTGAGTCAAATAGATGTTTGAATGGGTTTACAAAGAAATTTTGTGTACTGTTAGTTATGGAGTTAATTAAGGTTAGCATATATATGATGACTATAGATTAGGGTTAGCACATATATATGTTGATTGTGTGCTTTTGACATTTAAAATAGTGAAATTATATATGTGTGAATAGAGGTTAATTATTACTCAAATCCATACAAATATAAGGATTGTGTATTCTTGACATTTGAAACAGTGAATATAAAACTATCCTTGGGTTGAACATTAGTAATAGTACACTATCAGTACACAAAATTTCTAAAACTATCCTTGACCGGAATTGTGAATGGCAAAGTTCTATATCAGCTATGAATTCTTGGTAAATAATTATGTGATGTGTAAAATGATTATATAACCTTATAGATATTCATAATCTATATAACGAAATGGTTATTAACATCAATTTGATGCTATATAGAAACATATAACGTTGTTTGAAATACTTTAGTGTTTTTGTTTAAATGAAAGACAGTCGACAAAGTTGAACTTGGAACAATATATGTGTTATGTGTTTATAAACCATGCATAGATTTGAGTAAGTTAATATTTATATATTATGTGCAATAGGTTGTTATATGAATCATAAGATTCTGAGATAGATTTCATTTTGATTAAAAATGACACTTGTAAAATTATAAACCTTTAGTTTGAACAAGGGCAGAATATAGGTCTGAGTGGTCGACTGAAAATGTGCTTTATTTTTAACAATTTAGAATAGTATTTTAAGTTTAAAACCCGAATAGGGGGAAAACAGGGTTATATATTTTAAATTGGATTTTTACCATAAATGAATCATGAATGTATTTCGTGAAAATGAAAATTACAATGGATGTTGGAATCGCATGTAATACTTGTTAGAAAATATAAATGATTGTTGATACTTATATACAACATTTATATATTGTTTGAATACTTGTATACATTACACATTATGAATATATTTAGTAAATATAAGTGCATGTATATATGAAATATATCCATATGAGGACTTAGGTATTCATATACAAATATAGCATATATTAGTACAATGGGAGGTGTGCCTATATCTATAGATTTACTGACTGTTAAAAAAAAGACATAAAATCTTGAGAAATGGGAAACTATAATTATATGCATACAACCTCCTAAAAACATAACAAGTTGTGTAAATGAAAATTAAGTTTCATGTGAGACATGACTTTGTTTATGAGACATTTGGTTCTCTAAAATTATTATGACTAGCTATTTGTAATTGAATAATGTGTACAAAAATATATTATACTATGATATTGTTGGTTGTACTACATTTGAATTTACTTACGAAAATTAGAAAACATATAGTTTAAGTATATATTGTACCTGATTGGTATAAATTATACTTACATGTTTATTATTTATGTGTTAAATGATATAGTGGAGATTCATTCATACATTTGACGGACTAAATGTATGTATTTTGATTATTTCTATATTTAACATGTTTTATGCCTACCAATAGGAAATAATCTGTATGAATATATTGGTTATATTTATATTAACTAAATCTCGCATTGTTGGTACTAACTAAGCAATGAGATGGACTTCACTAGCTTACTTAACATCAATGCCAAATGAAGGTAATCCGATTGAGTGGTGTGTATGAATTTGACTGATCTAATAGATCAATAACTATTGAAAACTTTGGCCAAAGTAATGTTTAATTAAATATTATCATTTCATATGTATGATTTATATGTTTGTGTGATATCTTATTAAAAGTATTTTATTTATGGTACACATCATGTATTTAAAATCTTACAACACATGGGTACTAGCTTGTCTCTTTAGATTCTTGCAATGTCACCATCTACCCATTCATGAAGGGAGGGCTATTCCCTGATTGGGGGATTGTGTGGGGGATTGATGTTCTATGGTTGGTGTGAAAAAGCACTCGGATGATGCTCCCTTCACACAATAGTACTTATTTGGAGACTACACTTGATATTATCAGAGATATTGGAGTTCGTGAGACTCATGCTCTGTGAAACCTTGTATTTTATATTGTATTATTATTGAAACATTATTCCAGTCGGAAATATAATTAATTACTCATAGTACATTGACAACAATGGTTGTATTATTGTACCAATCATGGTTGGAAATATGTAATTACTTTCTATAAGCAATTATGTTTTATGTGATGCTAGTGATCAATAACTAATAGATGTAACATGTTTATTTTATGGTTAACATACTTAGTGTGATATACTAGGACCGCTAATTAGATTCTCGTGGTGTAATCTAATGCAAGAATACGTGGAATATAAGTAAAAGAAAATTATTATGTTATTCTAGTAAATCCCAGTGGGGATGTTACACTCATCAAAACATCAACGAGATTTTTCTCATATCCAATCTTCGGCTAGCTTTATCTGTCTACCCTATCTACATCCAAATAAATACTAAATAATTTAAGAGTCATAATGCTAAAAACAACAGTGGAATAACGCATTTGCATATAAAATATATTATATCAATGTTTTTTCCATGATTAAACTTTAGTATTTTCAAAATAGCGAGTTATGATTGCTCGAAAAAAAAAAATTTAGCCTAAGTGAATCAAATAGTCAGTGAAAAATAAGAATCAAAGAACAAATATATCAATAAATACGAGGAAAAATATCATCTCGGCAATGACTACTCATGAAGGTAATTTGGGTAATGACTAAAATATACGTGAATAAAAATCCCATAAAAATTATTATCTAATTAAAATTGCTTGTGTTAACTTAACATTAAAAAATACATGAATAGGTTGTAATTGAGTTAATCCCACATTAGTAAGAAGTGTGAGATAAGGGTTATTTATTAAGAACTACACCCACCAAAAACATTGTCGACGAGGAAAGAGGATAGAGAGTGAAGAGCCTAATACAATGAATTACATTCACCGCTACTCCCCTTACAAACAAATACTTACGATCACTGTGTGTGAAAGTGGGCCCCCTTGCTTTGTGATTATTACCCTTATATACATAAGAAAAAATGTCATTTGGGTAATGATTACTCATAGAGGTTATTTGTGCAATGATTAAAACATACGTGACAAAAAATCAGCTAGTTAAAATTACTCGTCACTGATAAGAATTATGAGACAAGGGTGATTTATTCGACACTACATCCACCAAAAACTTTGTCAATGAAAAAAGAGGCTAGAGGGTGAGAAGCCCAAAGTGATGAATTACATTTACCATTCTTCCCCCTACTAACAAATATTTATTATTGTCGTATGCTAAAGTGAGTCCCTTACCTTGTGATTATTATCAATAAATACTCAAGAAAAAATATCATTTGGGTAATGACTACTTATGGAGGACAATTGGGTTAATACATAAAGTGGGTTCCCTTATCTTGTGATTATTACTGATAAATACTTGAGAAAATATGTTATTTAGGTAATGACTACTCGTAGAGGTCATTTGGGTAATGACTAAAATATATACAAACAAAAATCTCACAAAAATTAATATCTAATAAAAATTACATGTGGAAGCCTTCAAATTAGCATTTTGGTAAGAATTGTGAGACCAAATGTGTTTTATTAGGCACTTCACTCACCAAAAGCTTTGTCAATAGGGAAAGAGGTTGGATGATGAGAAACCTAAAGTGGTGAATTACATTTACCATTTCTCCCCCTACTAATAAATGCTTATGGTGGCTATGTGCTAAAATGGGTCCCCTTGCCTTATGATTATTACCAATAAACACTTTATTAAAGGATGCCACTTGGGTAATGATTACTCATAGAAGCCATATGAGCAATGACTAAAATATACGCAAATAAAAATAACGTAAAAATTGATCAAACGTTGAAAGACTAAGGATGAAAGTGAAGAATTGATCAGAGTTGGCTCTCAATGGACAATAGAGGATCTTTTTCCATGTGAATAAAGAAGAATGATTTCTACTCACGATTAGCTACTCCTATTTTCCAGAGATTCTTATTTCCATTCCTTCGTTTTACCTTTTTTGGTTGGCTTGCTCCTTAGTGGTATGCTTTTTTGTTGTAGAGTCTTTGCCCTGTTATTAATTTCCTTTTGATGTTCATTTGTAATGTTGTTTCAAAGTGACTTTCTTTCAATCGATGTGTTTGGAGATCTTGTCTTTTGTATTTCTATTTGTCATTCTTTTCATCTTTAATTATAATTGTTGGTTGTTTCAATTGACTTAATATTTTCTAAAGACCAAACCCTCTATAATATACCAAATATGATTCGCAACCACAATTTCTATAAAAACTATTTCTTTCTAATTCATAACTTCAATCTAAAATATTTACCCTTGATTAAGAAAAGTTCACCCAAAATTAATATCTAATTAAAATTGGTAGCGAGACCCTTCAACTCACCAACAAATATACCTACAAAATAGGCACACACCTTTAAAGATTAGTGGGTTTGGGGTTTTTAGTCCCCTTCCTATGGCCAACGTGGTTCCTTCCCACGAGAATATTTCTGACCTAAAAGGGGAGTAGTTGTTGGCCGTGTTGTTTTAAAAAATAATGTGAAATGAATAACCTCTCGAGATCCATGAGTTAGGGTTTCGCCTGGATGCGCTAGGGTTTCCCCATGGTTGCGTTAGGGTTTCATATATCGGCCTTTACATAAATCAACTTCTTCATGCTAAATCTTAAAGCGGGGGCTTTGCTTCTGCTTGCTTCGATCTGTGGTCGCGGCAGAACACGTGAGTTTATCTGTCGCTCTTTTTGGTTGTAGTTTAATTTCTTTCTGTTTACCTTCGTGGCGAGAGTGATGAATCAATTAGATGTCTGAGACGGATTTATCTGTTTCTGAGTGTTAAAAACTTGAGGCATATTTTTCTTCTGACTTGCCATTCAATAGATATTGTGTTTTTCTTACTCTCTAAATTTTAAGATTATTTTCAAGTTATATATTAAATTGGGGCAAAATTATTTATTGCGGTTGCTTTTATTCTCATTACCCTTATCAGAAAGGTTGATGTTTTGTATGGATTTTCGTTTTGTTTTTATTTCTGTGTTTGGCGCACAGTCCTTAAGAGCGCCTTCCTGGATTTTCATTATGGAAGGGATTCGAGTCATAACTGTGCAATATTAACCCTAGGGTTTTTCAGAGGTATCTCTGAAGCCTATACCTTTTTACTGTCATGTGGCAGTAGCCTCTCAGGCCTGGCGGTGGTAATCACACGCAATGCGTTTTTAATACTACACTGCGGGCATCCGTACGCGGCATGCTTCGCTGTTTATTTTAAGTGTGTTACGTGTGTCTTGCTAGCCTGCCTGAATTTCAGCACTGCTGCCTTGTAAAGCGTAGTATATTACAACGGCTTGTCCTAAGCTATTGTGTTTGTGTGTTTTTGTTAGTGTTTATTATTGCTTAGCTGTTGTTGGAGACATGTTTCAACCTGTTTGTGCAGAATCGTCTGTGTCCGGTGATGTAAAAATAAAACTGACTAGAGTGGTAGTTGTTGCCATCTTTGTAAGCCTTGCCTCATATATCATATTTATTTCCTCTCAATTCATTTCGTTTATCAACTCTTTACTTCATTTTTCCATATGATCCTGCATTTCATATTCAATTTTCGTATGATCCTACATTTCATACTACCTTTTCTTGTGGACGGGGCTTACAATGAAGGCATTGAACTTTATGCCGCCGATGATGGTTAAGCTATGAGAGCTGAGGACATTTTCTCATTTCATTGTCTTGTGATATAGGTGCCTTGTTGGGCTTGCCTCCTAAAATGCTCTGAAAGGTAGTTTGTCTCTACTGTTTAGTCTATTGTATGATAAGCACGTATTTTAAAAAAAAATAAACTTTTTTTGGGTAGATTTCAAGCTTGTTTTAAGTGGAGTTGGGGATGATGATGTTTTTTATATTTTGTTTTTGGTATCGTTCAAGTTCGACAAAACATTATCCATTATCCAGGTGAGTTGGAAGCATTGTATTTGAATCTTGTTTATCGTTTCAAGTTCTACCACGAATGACTTGTATTGCTTGCTTCATGACATGATAAGTTAGTTTTGAGTTTTAGTTATTTCAGTCAATGAGTATCGGCTTTATTGTTTGCCTTACCTACAATTTTTTGGTCACTTTAAAAATAATGCAATTATAGAATTTCTGAGCATCGGTCACTCTCAAATATAGAATATAGGTAACTATAATGCGTGTTTGTTGATAATAGACAGCCTTTAAGATTTATGAACACGGGTTATCGCTCAGGCCTGGGCAGGTGTAGCTGGATTTTCTTTTGTAATATTATTTTGTACATTTCATTGTACCTTTTTTTTAAAGAGGATGCTATCTTATGATTTTTTGAGCACGGGTCATTCTCAATTATAGTTAATATAATAGTTTGGAACCTCTATTATGTGTTTGTTGAAGTATTGGTCTATGCAATAGACATTATTTAAGATTTATAAATATGGGTTATCCTTGTAGGGCTATAAATGTGGAGGGCGTTTGAACCTCTATTATGTGTTTGTTGAAGTATTGGTCCGTAGCTGGATTCTCAGGATTTAATTTAATTTATAACATTAATAAAAACTATGGAAACATTTGTGGAGATTCCGGTGTGGGGCTTCATGCCTATATACTTGTTAAGTTGTGTTATGTCAAGGTCAATTTTTTTGCCTTGTGAATGTTTAGCAATCCAAGTTCAAATAGATAAAAAAGGGTACATATTTATCCCTGACTATGAATCACAGTGCATTTTTTATCTCCAAGAGAAAACGTCCACCTTGGATCATAAAATTATATCCTTAAGGAAAGAACTTTTCTTGTAATGAAGTGGCTTTGCTGTACTATTTTCTATAGAGTACAATAACAATTTGATCTGCAATTTTTTCACCAATCTCCACATCAATGTAAATGTTGTGAAATTTCTTCCAGATTCTCTTGTTTGGCATGGCGTAATGGAAAGTAGAGAAGCAACAATAGGCTCCATATGGACATGGCCCTGTTTTTCCAATTCTGATACACATTACTCAAACCATTGAAATTCTTGTATTCTATTAGTCGTGAAATAAATAATTATTTAACTTAGCCTTTTCATAAAGGAAGATATGCAACCATAGGATAGGAAAATGAGGTTTGTCCAAATTTTTCTTTTTCTTATTCATATAAAATTTAAGTAAGATTTATTGAAAGAAAACAAATCAGTGTTGTGCAGTGTATGAACTTGTGACCTTTAGAATGCTAATTGTCTATGTTAACCTTTAAGTCCATTCTCTAAGGTGATTTTATTCTCTAATGTGTAAAGGAACATATTCATTATATGCTTATGTCATCACATATGGTAAGACCTATTTGGAATGCTCAAGAAATGAATGCTTTTGAGTCATCATTGATGTGTGTAACACATGTAATTGTGATACCCATTTCAAGAAATGTGCGTAACATTTGTAATCTTGATACCCATTTCAATAAATAAATTCCCATCCAGTATCATTATGGATGCATGTATCATCATAGATTCATGTTTTTCATATTGAAATGTACTTAGGAATTATGTATTTGCGTTGTCATAATGGAAAAGTAGGCCTTCCATGTGTATGTCATTAAAAAAATAGTTAATATATTAAAAAACAAGCCTTCTATGTTTACCTTTAAGTCCATTCTCTAAGGTGATTTTATTCTTGAATGTGTAATGGAACATATTCGTTATATGCTTATGTCATCACATAGTAAAAAGATATTAAAAAGTAGGCCTTCCATGTGTATGTCATATTAAAAAAATAGTTAGTATATATCATGCAAAATAATTTCAATTTATTATTCAATAAATATTAATTTAACTTTGAGATGGAAGTTTCAAACATTTTGTAACCAATAAAGTTTCAAACATTTTGCAACCAACATCAATGCTTGTTTCAACATCAATCAGTTTTCTGTCAAAAGCTCATCAACATTATCAATATTTTCCTAATCATCTTTTGAAGGATGATATTTGAAGATGAAGATTGTCAACTACTTTGATTGTGATCAAGCAATCCTTCTGGATTGTTCATCCAAGATGAAGATGATTGTGATCAAGCAATCCTTCAAGATTGTTCATCCAAGATGAAGATTGATTGTGATCAAGCAATCCTTCAAGATTGTTCATCCAAGATGAAGATTGTCATCTTTTGCAAGATTAGTCTTCATCAAAGCAATTTTAAATAGTTGTGGACAAAACATAAAAATTTATAGAGTTTTTTTGACTCTTAGTTGTTGCAAGTCATGGGTGCCTTAATTTATGTTCCATGTAGAAGCCATCATAAATAAGATTGCCTCTAGTCGTAGATCATGGGTATTTTTTTGATTTATTTTTTATGTAAAGTCATCATAAATAGGTTAATGTAATATTTTCCTTTCATGTTGGCATATATGAAATCGGTACAAGGTTTCATGCTAGCAAAAACTAATCTCAACAATTCAACAAGTGAGTCAAATGCTTTCAATTGGTGCTGTCTCGATGATACAAGGTTTCATGTTATCAAAAACCAATCTCAACAACTAACAAGTGAGTCAAATGTCTTTAGCGTTTCTTGGTATGAATTACACTCGTAATTATTATTTTTTTATATCTCTGTGATGTCCTTCACCTCTTTCACCTTCTTTTGCAAAATGATAAAATTTGATGTAAATCTTGTTTCATTGGAGACAAAAGTTCATGCTTTGCATGATTAATTATAAATTTAGATTTTTTTTCTCAACACTTTTATTTACTCTTCTCCTCCCTTTGCAAAGTGACAAAAATGAAGAGAAATATGAATCTCCAATTTACAGTTTTCAATTAATAAAAATCAAAGAAAAATATATATGAAGTCCATTTTTGTTGGATTGGGTGAATGTGGGTTTCAAGTTTTTTTTGGGCTTTCACATACTTTTTAAAGAAAGGAGATATTTGAAGTCCATTTTTGTTGGATTGGGTAAATGTGGGTGAATGCATTAAGCTATAAAATGAGCCAATATATGTTATGTTGTATTGAATGTATTGTTTTTATTTTATATTTGCTTCAAATTTGATTAAGTAAAATGTTAAAGGGGGCTTTTACACATGCATTTCATATGTTTGGGATTTGCATCTTGTTGAATAAAGGCTTGCCATGACAATGGGTTGTGCTTTATAGCATTTTAAAAGTTTTATAAACAATTTTTTGCCATGACAAAATAGAATTGTTATTCTTGATTTACATATTATAAGTAAATTATTGGCATAATATATGATAAAATTAAAATCAATAATATATATATATATATATATATATATATATATATATATATATATATATATATATATATAGTTTTACAATTTTTGGTGTATAATTTCATGATTAATATATCATAAATAAATTATAATATATACTTAAAATCAATTACAATTTTGGTGTATAATCTCGTGATTAATATATTATAAATAAATTATAATATATACTTAAAATCAATATATATATATATATATAGTTTTATATATATATAGTTTTACAATTTTGGTGTATAATCTCATGATTAATATATCATAAATAAATTATAATATATACTTAAAATCAATTATATATATATATGGCGCAAAGTAATATGTGAAGCCGATTCGCTAATCATGATTAATATGATTTCGGAGCGGCAAATTCATGATGTGAATTGGTAGTTATCCCTGATTGTCCAGCAGATTTTAGAAATTAGTTGGCTTATGGATTCGGTGATTTTTGCTCATGTCTTACGGAAGTGGAATAGAGCGGCGGATTGTTTGCTCAGATGGGTTTCGGAGGGAACGGAAGGGAGGTTGGTGGTCGAGGAGGCTCAGCGGCTAGTTGATATTAGACATAATTTGGAGCGAATTTTTGTGGAGGATGGGAAGGTTTGCGAGTAATTTTTTTTGTATCTGGGTTTTGTTTGGTGTGTGTGCCAGATTCGCTGATGTTGTCTTTGTACTTTTTTTTGTGATTGAATAAAGTTTTTACCCCTGGTTTATTTTAATTATATATATAATTGATGTTAAGTATTTTTAAGTATATAATAATTTTAAAATCAACAACATTATAATATATACTTAAAATCATATATATATATATATATATATATATATATATATATATATATATATATATATATATATATATATATATTGATTTTAAGTATTTTTAAGTATATAATAATTTTAAAATCAACAACATTATAATATATATTTAAAATCAATTATATATATATATATTAAGTATATATTATAATTTATTTATAATATATTAATCATGAGATTATACACCAGAATTGTAAAAGTATAAAAGAGAAAAAAAAAAAAAAATTATAATATTATTGATTTTAATTTTATTATATATTATGCTAATAATTTACTTATAATATATAATTCAAGATTATACACTTAGCAAGATGTAAGGAATGTTGATAAAATTGGATATTTCCAAGGCATATAACAAAATTAAGTGGACCTTTCTAAAAAGAATGCTTTGTTACTCCAAGTTTTTAGTTATGGTGAAGATGGGTTCAAAGAAGTTACTCCAAGTTTTTAGTTATGGTTAATAGGTTCTCATAAGGGTACTCCTTTTGAAGGGGCCGTTGATAAAGGGCCTTAGGAAGATGTGTAAAAGCCTCATAAAAAGAAAACAAAATAAAAGGATTCAAGGGACAACGAATGGAACTATCCACTTTTACATGTAATTCCTAGATACCATGCTCTTTGCTCCTTCAATGCTACAAGTAATAAAAAAAATAAAATATTTTTGGGTAGACACAAAAAAGCATTGGGACAATTAATACATAGAAGCAAATCTAAGATTTTCTTCATTGTTGCCTCTCTTAATATTCAATTGCTTTGTTCTTGGCAATTTTTGGGCTTACCCCTCTTTAAAGGGAAGGGAGAGAAAAATCAATGAAACAAAATTATTGACTAGATTTGGAGGAAACTTAGTAGTTGGAAAAGTAAACACTTGATTTACACAAGTTTTCTTCATTGTTGTCTTTCTTAATATTCAATTGCTATGTTCTTGACAATTTTTGGGCTCCCCCCTCTTTAAAGGGAAGGGAGAGAAAAATCAATGAAACAAAATTATTGACTAGATATGGAGGAAACTTAGTAGTTGAAAAGTAAACCCTTGAGTTACACAAGTTTTCTTCATTGTTGTCTTTCTTAATATTCAATTGCTATGTTCTTGACAATTTTTGGGCTCCCCCCCATTTTAAAGGGAAGGGCGAGAAGAATCAATGGAACAAAATTATTGATTAGATTTGTAGGAAACTTAGTAGTTGGAAAAGGAAACACTTGACTTCTGCAGGGAGGATAATCCTTATTAAGATGATTTTGCAATCTATACAACCTTGTACTTCTCTCTTCTAAAAGCTTAAGATAAGGTCTATATACCAATATCTTAGGGAGGTGTGAGAATAAGAAACCTCAACAAAGTAAATTAGGGCTTAGTAGTTAAACTACTTTTGGAGAATTGGAGGTAATCCTTTTGAAAGATAGAGTGAAGTGATATGATGAGACAAATACCTTGATGAAAGGAATCCAAAAAGAATATATGCGACAAAGAAACCTCTTATTGGCTTTGCTATTTGAAATAGTGTAAGGGAGGTCATAGACATCCTCATGTCTATTTTGGAAGGGTAAAAATGGGAAAATCATAGACTTTTGGGAAGATACATGGATTACCTTCCACAAGACCCTAAATGACACAATGCAAGGCTTTCAGATTCCTTGGAGTGTAGAAAAAACACTTTGAATTGAAATAGAAAGGGCATAAGCGTGTATATTGTAAAATAAGGAGAATGGAAGGTCCTCTTAGAGGGTTTGAAGACCTATTATGGGACAATATAGGGAATTCAAAAGCTTGGCCACACATGGGAAGATTCTAACAGGGGAAAACCTAAAAAAGAAAGGCTTTTGGGGATTGTCTTGATGTGTCTTGTGTTATTGTCACAAGGAAAACAAAGAGCACCTCTTTCTTCATTGCACTTTTACATTGGGGTTATGGAATCAGTATCTTATCAGGGTCAACTTGAGTTGGACTGTAAATGAAAACCTTCCAGATCATCTTAGATCGTGTAAGTGTAATAAAAAATCGTTCTTAAAGGCATATAGGACATAGGGCCAAGTCTGTTAACTTGTAAAGTGTAGATAAAACAAAATGTGAGAATATTCGAAGACAATAGTAGACATAAGTCTTGAGAGAAAGTCTAGACGGGAATAAAAGTTAGTATTAACGAGGTTGCTTTATCCACAAAACAAATAAAGAACAAGGTAGTCAATCTAGAAGAAACAAAAAATTTTCTAAAGTGGGGAGCGATTACATTTTTTTTGGATACTATGAAACATAGTAATAAGTAGAAGAAAAACATAACAAGGAAAAATGCAAAATGGTCCCCCTCAAAATAGCGTCAATGGTGTCAAAACAAAACCCAAGGAAGTTCGATGTAGGTGTGGTATTAAGATGTCATAAGGGGAATGCGATAGACTATAACATTGTCTTTATTGGGATCAATTCCATCAATATAGTGGAAGTTGAGGGACTTATCTTAGGATGAAGTTGGCATTGAAAGAAAACATAAAGAAAGTCATCATAGGAGGCACTTTCATAGTTATTAAAGCTATGGAGGATGGTAAAAACCTTAACTAGAGAATGAAAAGGATCATAGTAGGAGGGCAAAAGTTGCGGAACTATTTCAACGAAGCTATGCTGAACCACACGTTGAGAGAAGGAAATCGAGTAGTGAATTGGATAATGAACTATGCTATACAATTCGACTCAAAAAACAAGAAAAGAAACATGACTAGGATCTCTACAAATTGAGAGATGGAGGAATTTAAGGAAATCATTAAAAAAAATGCATTGTCTCGTAAGGAAAATGTGTGGCACAGTGCCAAGTACGGAAGGAGGGTAATAACAAGTTAACCCCCCAAAATTACTAAGAATGACAATAGAGGCAACAAAAATATAATTACAACGATCTGGGGAAGGAATCAATGAAATTTTAGCATAAAGCGACAAAAAAGGCAGTATTTGGAAGTTTTCCAAGGTGGCAAATGTGGGAGAGAGAAAGTCTCGGTGGAAATTTCCTCCCAAGAACTTTGGAAACTCACCAAAAGCAACTCGACCTTCTCTTTCAAATATGCTTTTGGTCCATTTTGAAGAAGAGAGTTTATTTTGGCACTTAAAGTACTTCAATTGTCTTGCTTGCCGCACATTACCTCTCCCCTAGATTGGTGTAACTATTGGATCGACTCCTATGGTCGGCATTGGGTATCTTACATGTGGGACACCTTTTGCTATCCATCACAATTAGCTTGTTGGATAAATTTAGAATTGCAGCAGAAGATCTAGCAAGGATTATGCCACAAAACCAGCTAGAGGATGTTTGTGTCCACTTGGCATAATGTACAAATTGGGCCAACGAACCCAACAGTCAACATGCTAGGAGGGAGATGGATGGGGCTTGTTAGGGGGATATTTTGGATGCCAATGACAAGAATGAAAATGAGCATAACCGAGGGGCATCGAGGGATCTAGAGGTGGTTACATGTGCAAGGGAAAATCCAAGTATCAAGATCAACAATGATGCTTAGAGAATAATAGTTGGGCAAGTTTAATGTGGGTGGACGCTTCTATGCTACTATGCACAAGGGCAAAAGATGTGTCAAAAGGGATGACCATAATCAAAACAATCAAGACCAAGGCAAATAGAAGGTGGATATTCACAATAAGAACAAGCTAAACGAGACAAGTAATATCCACAATAAGAACAAGCTAAACGAGACAAGTAAGTGAAAAACATGTCTGGATCAAGGAAGATCAATGAAAAAACAATTCTCCATTAAAATCTTAGAATCACAAAATAATGGGGGTTGGGAAAAAAGATAATCCTCTCACCCAAGTAGTGCTAGGATCAATTAGGGATACCATATTTTGGATCACCTCAAAGAATTGGTTAATGACATTCACATGCTCAATGAAGCCATGGAAAGTGTTAATAACATCATTTATAAGCAAAATAGGAGTACATTGAGTATTGAAAGGAGATGGATGCCTTGATCAAAAGATTACATGAGATATTTTTGGCTTAGTTGACATAAGCCATTAATGATAACTCAATACATATTAAAAACCACTTTGAAAACAACAAAAAGGAGATTAGAGTTTGGACTTCGATCTTGGCAATGGCTTTCATAAACACGGATGAAATATAAGGTATAGAAAACACTTTGATTGGGATAGCAGAGGACACAATGAATATGAAGGAGGATTTACACTAGTGGCATTGCATGCAAAATAACAATTCTTGGGCTAACCATTAGCACTCCTTGCATGGTGAAAGATCATTTTTCCAGTTTCCATTTATGATAAGTTGGGTGGTTGTAATAAAATAACCTTGCTTTCTGACAAGGTGTAGTGTCTTGTTGTGTTTGGGTTGATCAAAATAAAAATAAAAAAAATTATATATTATAATCTAAATGTAATTGCAATTGTATTTTATATAATAATTAAAAAAATAAACCTAACTAATAAATAAACCTACACTTAATACAAAATACTCAACTTATTGGTGATTATGAGTTTGGAATATTTATATTTATATTTTATAATATTAAAATTGAAATTTTAATTAAACCTAATATGGAAAATATAAACCTAATTTTATGGTTTAAATAAACCTTAACCTAATGATCTAATAGAGGGATTTGTCATTTAGTATTATTTTTGAATCGTAATTTAAAATAAAATAAAAAATCAAACAAAAAAAGAATTCAAACCTACCTTTGTCTTCGTTGTCGACTGCTATTTGTCATTGGTGATGGTGATCGATGTTTATTGTTGATGTCTATGATTGGTGTTTGCCCTTGTCATTGTCATTGCCATTGTTGTTTGTGATTGGAATCTACCCTTCCCATTGTCGTCTTCCATTGATGTCTATCATCATTGTTTATTGTGACTATTGGTGCTATTTACAGTTGTGGTCGCTCGTGGTGATTTTTGGTGCTACTTGGAGTTGTGGTTGCTAGTCATCATCAATCTCTTACACAACACAAAGTAGTTGTCAATCTTTTGTAATTTTGGAGATGAATTTGAAAAAAATAATCAACTTGTACCTTTTGTTTACCTTCTTTACAAATCACATTGTATATATAATGTGTTTTAGGGTTCGTGGCCACTCTCAATGCTTTTTTAGTTTTTTTTTTAGGGTTTTTATCTTTGTATATTAAAATACGCCTGAACTAAATCACAGTAATTTGGAAGACGTAAAATTTTTACATCGTTTTAGATTTGGTCAAAGTTGGTAACTATGTGTTAAAGGCTCTCATGTTGGGGGTTACTTTTTATGCAAATTTTGAATTTAATTATGTGATTGTTGGATTCGCTGTGTAGATTGGTCTATAAATTTTTTATAGTCATTGGTGAAGCTATGTGCTTGCTTTGGGTTTTAGATACAAATATCTATTTTTGAAGATAATCCTAGCATTGTGGCCATTATTGTGTAGGTTGTCTCCTACCATATAAATATTCAAGAAAAATATACTTAAAATTAGAGCATGAAAGAGAAAAGAGATAAAACATAAGAGCTAAGTTGGAGAAAGGAGATAAAACATAAGAGCTAAGTTTTGATCTTTGCCTTTGAAATTGAGGTTGAAAAATGGAGTACGATGCTGAATCATGAAACAAGAAGTTATGATAATCACACTTATAAGGCCATCTTTGTGTCAAGTCATTTCACTAATGTATGTAGCTAGATATCTTTGGTATTCATATAATGAATAAGAACAAACAAAAAGCCTTAATTTTCTCTTAAATAGGCAATTAACCCTACCATATAGGTCATAATATACTCTACACCTAAATACAAAATGCTCCTTTGATTTTTGTTAGTAATTGCAATGTTTACATGTGTGTTGATGTTGCAGAAGAAAATGTTCTGAGTTTATGCAACATTGATGAGAACATATTTGCTATTGAGCCAAAGAAAATCTCAAACCTAAAGAGCACTTGGTGTACGTGGGAGTAATAATATGGCCATCTATTTGAAGATAGTGTTGCATGCAGTGATGCACTTTTGTTTTCAATGGTTTTGATGGCTTTATCTAAGTTGATTTTATGTAGTGTTTGTAAATGTCATATCTAATTCCTTTATGATTTTTTTTTCAATATGTAGGAAACAATGATAATTGGAGGTAGAGGATTGATATCAATACCACTTTCATGCAGGAAAGATATTCATTTGGGCATATTGTTCTTGTTCTTAATTTATTGTTCACACAACTTTATAGATGATTGAAGATGACCAAAGAGTTGCGAATGGATATTTGTTATGCCCAATTGTTGTATTTGCCATACAAATTAATTTGATTAGCAACATTACTATGTGGAAAACAATTGAATTATGAAGGGTTGGTGCTAAATTCTACAAAAATATGATAGTGACTTTTGCCTGCGAGTTTTTGGATAACATTGAATATTATCAACCTAATCTCCAGTGGTACTTACAAAGTCAAGTCTTCAAATCTTACAACTATAAAATATTGTTGGTGAAACTAAAGTTTGGAAGATACATATTTTTGCTTTGACATCTTGAAACTAAAGACAAAGACATTGTCACTCAAGTGTATTAAGTGAAACATCACCTTGCATAATATATTTTTTATGTGGAAACATATAACATATTGAGGGGAGCTCTTTGAAAGGCACAAGAAGGTAAGTGTAGGGAAAAAACACTTCAACCAAACTTCTCTTAAAAATGAAATGACTTTTGTTTGGTTGTGTTGTAAACCATGCTTTACTCGTGTTATTGTAAACCATGAGTACCACAAAATGAGCATAGAATGTTTTTGTGGTCTTGCAATGCTCTAGGACATAAGAATAATGTCATCACTAAATAAAAAAATAGCGATGATTATAATAAAAAGAATAATGCATCTATGTAGAGACCAAACAAAATTGGAGAAAGTGGAAAATCTTGTTTAACACCAATTGTGTTTTTTGTAAAATTTGTAGGTGTTTGGACTTGTAAGTGTTGGATAAAAACAATCAAGTGCATTGTAATTTGTAGATTTGAAATTGATGGATTACAAGTTATGTGGGAATAATGTCAAATGCATTTCAAAAATCAACATCACACTAATAAACATTACACTCTTATGGTCTTTACATCTTCACTTACAACTATGTAGGTGGCAATCCATGAGAAACTACTCTATTAAATAGATTCGCCAATATATTTAAAAAAATCTGGAGTATGATGATTTTTTTTTTGCTTTGAAGTGTTCTATGTTGGTTGATTTATCTATTTTGACTTTGAAAATAGCTTGCAACATCATATAATCTAGGAAGCTATGTTTGCTCTGTAATTTATTTATCAATATTGCATAATTGGAAGATTCTTTGTCAGATATGGCACATAAGGATTTCCTCAGAAGGAAGTTTTTCTATAAAGATTTGGCATTGAACTTGAGCATGTTGGGGTGGGGTGATTATGAATAGGATGAGGGAAGGGTTGGAGTTTCAAAATTTTAGTTTACCATATTACATAATTGAAAGTATCTTTGTTGGATATGGACCACAAGGATTTCCTTTGAAGAAAGATTATCTAAAATGATTTAGCATTGAACTCGATTATGTTGGGGGTGATTGTGAATAGAACAAGGGAAGGATTGGACTTTATTTTTTTTTGTTTGAGAATCATCAAAATTATGGTTAAAGGAAAATATGAGCTAGAGAGGGAAATAATTGCCATCTTTAAGGCTAGGACCACATAGAACGGAATTGGTACATGGTCTTCAAGGGGGCGGGGCAAGGGAATACTTCTGTTGTTATGATGTATCCCTAGGCATATACTTTGTTAAGCTATAAAATCAAAATGTTAGTTCACAAGTTCCATGTATCTTTGTGTTGGTTTAAGTAAAGTATATATGTCTTTTGCACGTTTCAATTGAATTCATCTTCCTAAGTATTCTACAAAATGAATATGGTAACAACAAAGCTTTTATCATAATTTTTTTATCATGCAAATACGGATTTTTGTTACTTCTATTTTGCCACTTTGCATGAATTTGAATAAAACACAACTCTCGCATGTTCTCACGAGGTTTTCAAGGACGCTATTAACAATAGTTCTATTAGTGGGACCTATAAGATGCTTATATGGTTGTCAGGTTAGAGAGACATTGAAAGATTGCTAAAGGGATATACAAGTCATTTGAAGAAGAGTCTATTAGAGTAAGGATCCCTACATAAAAAAATATTACTGAACCCCTATATAGGGATATATATACAAGGTTTTTTAAGAAGAGTATTAAAATAGGGATACCTGCATAAGATATTATTACTAAACACCTATATGGGGATATATGTGATTTTTTCCCTAAGCTCCCTGAATTACTAACAGTATGATTGCCAACACAAAATTTATTATCTCTGACCTCATAATATAGAGAGTTTTGAATGGGATGAAA
The DNA here is from genome assembly GCA_037957365.1 of Torreya grandis. Taxonomy (NCBI): domain Eukaryota; kingdom Viridiplantae; phylum Streptophyta; class Pinopsida; order Cupressales; family Taxaceae; genus Torreya; species Torreya grandis. Next base: position 1,097,060 of record JARHVA010002908.1, on the reverse strand, counting down.
GGAAGTGAAATTTGGGCATTGAGTGAACTTGAGCAATTGACCATTGGGTGAGAACCACTATCAATGGGTGAGTATTTGGATTTTCTATTGAAGGATATGTTTCATTTAAGACTACACATGATTTGTTTATAAGGAGGTATACAAGTTATTGGAGATTCCTAATGTTGATAAAAAAATGTTGGTTGTGGAAAAGTCTATGATGTCTATTCTGATCGATATGAAGTCAGGGAGGGTGGTATGGAGATGCGAATTGCGAGGGGGTGAATGAAGGGCAAGTGAACTGTTGTGACTAGACCAAGATGAAACCCACTAGAAGGAAATCAACCATGGCAAGAAGAAGGTAGAAGAGTAAAAAAAGGTCATGAGCCTTTAGTGAGAGTTAAGATAATATAAAAGATGGAGCAAACATAATCCTATGGATGATGAATAATTGAATAAAGTTACGAGTAGAGGTATTGGAGGAAGCTCATAGAGACTAGGAAGAAACAAACCTCCATTGGAAATAATAGGTCCTGCGACTATGCGTTGAATGAAGTTGAAGAAATAGTAGAAAAAGATTGTGAAGGAGAGGTTGTTTCAGATTGGGAATGAAGAATCGAAGGAATTGATATCATAAAGGAGATCAAGTAGTTTAGTGGTAGTTTTAGGGAACAAATTGAATTTCATAATCTATATATTAAATGGGAACAACATCATTTTATTAACACACTAAATAAAGAACAATCCATTCAAGGATCATATTAATTTCATTCACTCATAAAAATACACTCCCTATGCCATTGCTATTAGTAAAAGTAAGTAATCCAAAAATTCGTCATGAAATAATAACAATTAAGAAGTGGTTCAAAGAAGTTATAAAAATATTACATAAAAGTAGAAAATAATTTGTTACTACAACCAACAAAATGGATAATTCAAGTGCACCAACTCTGTTTGTAAGCATCAATCTAGACTTAATACATTAGTTATTACACCCAAGAAGTCAGTGGTGAAAATTCCTTTTGTAGGAGTAATGGCATTCCCTACAGGGGCTTTTATAACCTTGTAGTAATATGAAGAGTCTACTAACCCACAAAATTCTCTCTTAAAATGCGAGCTAAAGTGGGAATTTAAGGGGGTTTAAGGAAATGAGGCCAAACAATGTGAAATCATAGGGGACTTAATTGGCTGAGCTCTAGAGCCAAACTATTAAGTGCCTAAAGGAAATCAAGCAAAAACAAATGAATCTATTTTGGACTATGATCAAAAGTTTTCATATGTGATGAACAAATCGAGCTTTTCTTTTGTAGATGTAGATAACATAACTTGGTTTGTTGAGGGTCTACACAGTAAATAAGGTTTGTAACAACATCTCAACTTGCAAACAAGGTAAAAGCTATCGTAGTTGTAGAACGAGTTGAGAAAATTGAGGACCATAGAAAAGCTTCTTCAAGAAATGCTAATACTGATGCCAAGTAAGATGTGGTATTGGGATGAATGAATGAGATGCAAGAGGGATATAAATAAAGGATTTCCCTATGGTGTATAAAGTATGGGTAAGAAGTGCATCATCGTAATGATTATCCCCACACTAGGTAGGAGTTTTGCAATATTTTTCATAAATGAGATCACTCCATGTACGAAAACCTCATAATGTAAGCTTTATTTTTTGTAAATAAATTGTTGACGATAAAAACTATAGGGCATTACAAGATCTCAAAGATGATATCATAAGGAATGTGTTCGCAGTAATTAAATACCACCACCATAACAACATAATACCATATGACAAGATACGAATATGCTTCAGTAAGGAGTTTGGGCACCACCATTGCACCGATATCAAATGACTTGGACTTCTTAACAACATTAGCCAAGATGGGCACCACCTTTGCCTCAATGTCAACCATATCAGGGACTTGCTTCTCCACATAGACAAAATGGGGGCCATCATAACCAATCTCAAGATTGAGGGTCATCACAAAGCCAGGGTGCATATTAAGGGGGATACCAAGGTTGCAAACATGGAACTTGGTAGAGACGACAATGTATAAATTTCTACTTATGTGGGTGAGAAACCTATTGCGCATATCAAAATTTTTTTAGGGAACACAATATTAGGGATTACTTTGCACTTATAAAATAGAATAAGGATAAAATGTTGTGAAACATAAACATGACAAGTACTTGGTCCAAATAACCTACAACTATACATGTTACGAGGATGCAACATAGAGCAATGACTTGAACCATTGGAGATGCTTAAAGATAATACCATTTAAAAGGTGCAAGAGGACACATCTCTGGATCCGAGGGAGAAATTATTGATGAACGAAGCTATCAAACTATTGCGATCGAGTAGAATGAAGGATAATAACATTTCCATGGTTATGAATACAAAAATGTAAGCTTATGGTCAAATCATGTGCATTATTCAAGAGGAAGGAGTGGTGACTACATTGACACATTTGTTGATGTTGGTAATTTATTATTAAATGTGGATATCTCATAGAATATCACAAACTTATTGCATAACTCACTGTATTGTGCCATAAAGGGGCAAGAGAAAACAAATAAGATGGTTTGGTATGTAACAACCAAGAAACCATGGGATATGGATGACATAATGGATATTGAACTCATAGGCTATGAAGTGCCAAATGTAACATTTAATTTTGGGAGCACCATCAATCTGATGCCAAGCTCTACATGAGAGGCTACTGGAAAACCTTCGCTTAGCTATACCTTGGGAAATTTGAGCTTAGTAGACTATGGGCACATTGAACCTATTGGTAGGTTATAGGGCATGGAAATCAAGGTGGGAGAATTAAGATTGCAAGGAAACTTTGAGGTCGTAGATAGGAAGATTGATGAAATGCACTATCATGCATCGATTGGCAAGAAATGGCTCATGAGGGACAAATGAGTATAAATACAATGGATGACCACTTGGAAGCTCATCAAGATGATGTCATCATTATCATACCCATGAATAAAATAAAACACAGGCCATATATAATACCAAAAAAACCAAATTCACCCATGCTCATGTACCAGAGAGTTGGTATAAGGTAGATGCTAAACCAAAGAAAGCAGTGATCCAAGAGTGGACTTTTCCATTCTTCTTGAAACTTTTGTAGGTTGTGCAAAAATTCAAGGGACCAAATTAATTTTATAGGCAACTTATACAAATTTTGAAAATGTTTTAGCCATTTGAAACAATGAGATATAAATCACCTTTTGTGTGATCACCCACTATATTAGAGATGATAAAATCTATCGATTTGCTGTGACTAATTGAGACTATATAGAGTCGATTGATGAAAGTAGAATACCTTGGGATTCAAAATCTTTTAATAGTGAATATTTATTTGCAAATATGACAAATTGGGTGTAATATGACCATGAATTAATGTTGATGCACATGGAGTTTGTAATAGATCATTAAATTCCACAATACTTTGGCACAAAGGATTTGTCATGATCCATTAGTAAGTTGGAAGTTCATGTTCTGAAGTAGCAACTCATGTGAGTGTTTTAAATCATGCATTGAATGGAATCATAACCATTTGGTAGTTTTAGCATAGATCAGATGACCTGAACTAGGAAGAATCCTTTAAAATCTAGTAAGGTTCTATATTGTAACTAAACTATCAGATAAATGGCTAAAGTTCGAAGCAGGGCAATGCCTAGAGATACATGCCCATTATTGCACATATCTATGGAAAACACAACATATAGATCCACAATATTGGGTTCATATTTTGAAAGGTATGCTAACTCCTCTCCTTAAAGCTTGGTAAATGCATAAAAAGTGTAGACGATAAACAAACACATGGCCTCAAATCCAACAAGAATTCATTCATACCTTTATATTAGAAGATGGGAATCTAATGGTTCATCAAGATCTATAGAAAATGAGGATATTATTATGCAATGAGGGAGCATGTATTCATTTAAAATATCATTTTAGTGCAATGAGTGCCACTTGATACCACCTTATCCTCAACGTAACCCAAGACTATCTTAGGGTATCTTTTGATCATTTTCCCAGCTTTCATGTGAGCCCAACCCATTGCTAGATATACCAAAAGTATCACTAAGGCACCCCCTAGACACTTAGGTATTTTTTTCACCCATTCCTGCCACTTGGACATTAGTGATCCTTTGGACTATAGTGCACTATGCTATTGAATAAAGGGAAATGCTAATGTCCCCTTGCTCATTACTCTCCCAAGGGATATCTTTCCGTACCTCAAAATGAACTTAGGGTTGGCATAAACCTATTTCACATCTTGATAAGCACCAAAACACTATATATAGACCATTTTAATTCATTTATCCCCTAGATGGAAATTAGATACAAATAATCATAAATAAACTTAGAAATAGTTGTGCATATCAAGGTCATTGATCCTTATTATACCCTACTTCTGCTTACACCTATCTATAACAACCTAGAACTCAACTTAATTAGATTTCCAATCTCAAGTCACACTCAAAGCACTCAAACTGGCACTCATACTAACATTTACTTGCATTTGAACCAAATCTTCAATTAAGAGAACTACATTGGGCTTAATCCCCTTTCGAGGTATTAGTATGTAGGTAACACTCAACACATGGGGTGTTGAGGTCGTGTCTAACTTACCCTGCTAACACCACTCTTTTTATACTTATGATCCTCAAATACCCTAACAAACATGGAGGCCTCAGGTTTCACATTGAAATTAGTCAAAATAGGGAACATATAGCAAACCAACATTCATTCACACAAGCAAAAACTTCTCAGAACCAGGTGAAGGTCCACCTAAAAGCTCACTGTCCTTACTACCAAAATGACACTAGTGTGGGACAAAGAACACTAACATGGTGCAAGGTCCACCCAAAAGCTCACTATCCTTACTGCCAAAAGGACACTAGTGTGGCACAAAGAACACTAACATGGTATGCTATTATCTAGATGACCAAACTATTATTCAAGAGGGTTTCTTACACTTGATTGCTATTTATCACACCTTACATAGTTCTTGTACTAGTTTCCAACCTGTCACTTGTTTGTCTTAATCAAATTTCTAGCTAAGTACATCCTTTCTAGTTCATTGCTATTTATAGAATAATAAGATAAATCAATTATTGTACAAATAAGAGGATGTTGATATTGCTATATTTATTCTCTAATTTATTATTCCAGCACTTTAAAAACCTAGGGTTTTACATTCCATAAATTTCCTAAAAAGTTAATTCATTTAGTGACCCTGACTTACTTTGAATAGTGCAAAAACCCTAGCCCTAAACACTCCTAGGGTTTGTATCCCTCTTTTTCCTATTTCCATTTACTGTGCTAGACTTTTTAGAATTCATATATTCTGTTATAGCAGCCCTATTTCATTTTATCAAAAATTTGATACTTTCATAGTCCATACAATAAATAAATAGTTTTTAAAAATAAATTGTGTATTTTTTTTTTGCTTCTCAACGTTTTGAATCCATATATGTGATCCTTCATCAGGAGACAACTGAAATGTGGAACAACATGACCTTGCACTCCATAAAAATTGTGGAAAATGATAGTTGTAAGAAGTTTCCAAAATTAAATTTGTCGCTGTGAAAAGTTTCTAAAAAATGAAAAAACAAGCAACCATAAAGGAAATTACCATTAAAATAACATAGATAGAATTTGATAAATAAAATTATTATCTATAATTAATATTTATACAATTTTAAAATTACAACTATTATTTTATTATAAATAATATTTTAATGATATTAAAGATTTATAATTATTAAAAATGAAATTACAAATATTATTAAAAATTTATTATGAATAATATTTTAATAATATTATGAATAATAATAATGGAGTGGAGGAGCAAAGGAAAAATAGTAACAATTTTCAATTTGCGGGTGGGTGGGAAGGCATAGGGGGGAGAGTGATGGCGAGGAGGATGATGATTCAGACAAGTTGGGGGAAGAAATCCTCTGCGTGCTAGCATACACAACATGTTCCTTAAATCTTATTTTACCTAGGGATTGGGTGACAATGGGTGCTCATATACATTGGAGGAAGTCCTGATCTTTCCTAGATCTAGTCTTATCAAACTCACAATGTTCTGATGATGGGTTTGCAGATCTACCCCTTATGGTCTAGTTTGGGTTTATAGGTAAGAAGGCTAGTGAATACAACTCCAAGGAAATGAATGCCATTATTTGTGGCCTATTAGATCCAGAGATTGTAAACGTATCAGATCCAGAGATTGTAAAGGCAATGCAATATCTATCATCCAAAGAGATACGGGAGAAATTGAAGACCATTTATGAAGGGGACACCGAGGTAAAGATGGCCAAATTGTAGACCCTTAGAAGATAGTTTGAAAGTTTGAAGATGAATAAATATGAAACAATTGCATCTTACCTATTGAAGGTTGATGAAGTTGTTAATGTCATCAGAGGATTGGGAGAAGAGGTGAAAGAATCTATAGTGGTTTAAAAAGTTTTGATATCACTAACTCCTAGGTTTGACTCTAAGGTATCTACAATGAAAGAGATGCAAGATTTGGACAAGCTAAAGATGGATGGGCTTTATGGCATCTTGACTGCCTATGAGATGAGATCAAATGAAGGAATACCTCCCAAGAAGGAAACAACTTTAAAAATTGAAAAAAGTCAAAAGTCAAGAATGTCAAGGATGAGGAATGTTCAAATGTTGATGATGATCAAATCATAACCATGTTTGCAAGAAAGTTAAGGTTTGGCTCATGTAAGTACAAGGGTAAGTTTCCCTTCAAATGTTTTAATTGTGAAAAGATTGGTCACTTTGCATCCAAGTGTCCTAACAAGGATAAATATGAACACAACGAAAAATATGATGAACATCATGGATATGATAAGAAGGTCTATAAGCCTAAAAATAACAAGATGGAATTTGGAAAGTATGAATATAAGAAAGGAACTTTCAAGAGTAAGAAAATTTTTTATACTAAAGAAGATAACTCTTCTAATGTTAGTGACTCAAGTGCACCTGACAGTGATGATGGTAGTAATGAACTTGAACATGACAATAATGAAAAATTGTTCATGGCCATAGAATTAGATAATGAGGGTTGATCAAGTGGAAAAGGCCTTATGGTTGATATAAAATTAGATGAAGAAGAAGCTAAAGTGAACCTTGAGGCAAAGTTGGTAAGTGCTCTAGAGGAGTTGAAGTTCCAAAGGAGAAAGAATCACATAATAAGATCATTAGTTAAGGACTATGAGGAATAGATTGTTTTGTTTGAGAAAAGGTTGAGTAACACTTCCAAAGAGTATGATGCAATCATCAATCAAGTTGAGGCACATATGGAGGTAGTCAATGCAAGCCTAAAAGATAAAAATGAAAAATGCATCAAGTATGAAACTGAAGTAGAATCCATGAAAGTTGAGTTAGATCAAGCATCTAAAAAGGTAAAGAACTTTGTGAAGTTTGAAAAGAGCACTGAGGCTCTAGATGATATATTGAGTTTTCAAAAGTCTGAAAGTGACAAGACAGGTCTTGGTTTCAAAGAAGACCAAAAGGAGGCATCTCAAGTCAAATAAAAGGCTATTGAAGACAAGAAGGTCAAAATGAAAAGACATATCAAACAACATATTGCTATAAGGTATACTATTTCATTCAATGGTTACTATTTTGTATGCAATCAATTTGGTCATAGAGTAAGATAGTGTAGAAGACCCTATAAGAATGAGTACTCATGGGACTATGGAAGGAGTCATAGTTCACATTATCCAAGAGGTATATATAAGGTGGGTTTTTATAGTTGTCATAAGGTAGGACACATTATAAGACTCTATCCTAACATAGTTAGAAGGTCTTCAAGTCAAAATAGGAAGTTTGAATCCCCTAGAGTGCAATAAAGAAGGAAAATTAATGTATGGAAACCAAAGATAACAAAGATGAGTCATGATCAATATACAAGCTCAAGTGCACTATTTACTATGATAGAACATACTTTAGATGTGAAATCCAATCAGGACTACCTATTGTCAGCTCATATTGATGATCAAATGGATGATAAAGAGATCAAGCCTAAAAGGGTATTAAAGGACATTCAGTCTAGTCAGATAATGGAGATCTGGGAATCTCCTGAACTGGTATTGTTTTATTGCCCTATGGAAATGGGTGACTTAATTAGGCTTCATGAAGACACTCTTCAATTAGCAGAAGTATGGTGGATGTTTGGTTTGAGAGGAATTTATTTAGGCTGTTGTCTAAGCTTGATCTATGTTTAATTAGTCTTGTAATCTAAGTTATTTTTGAAAGAGGTATGCATGGATTAAAGGGGATATTGTTGTCTTAAATGATTCATAACCTATGTTACAAGAAGATGTGGTTCTAGATGGTATTTTGTTGAAGATCCTTTGTCATTAATGTCAAAAGGGGAGAAAGTTAAAGAAGGGAGATGAGAGTGATTAATTTCAAGAATGTTTTTCCATCAATGATAAAGGGATAGTTTGATAATAAGTGTTTTCATTGATGTCAAGGTTGATGTCATTTTATTTCAAGGTTTATTTCATTGATGTCAAGGTGCATTTGGTGAAGATACATGGTGAGTGATCTGTGAGGTATGAGTTTGTGTACCTGATGTGACAAGGAAACCATGTGACAAGAGATAATTTGAAGGAAAATTATTATCTATTTATTGAGATATAATTTGAAGGCAACCAAATGATTCTTCTGAGGTTGATGTCAAGGTTCAGGCCAAGGTAATCATGCATGAGTACTAGTCATTAAAGTACAAGGTATTTTGAGATGTCTAGTCATATCATGAGCATGTGCATGATGAGTATAAAGAGGTATGTAAAGAAGTATGACATTGCCTAAGGAGAATTAAATTCATGTGAGTAAGGTGTAGAAGCATCAAGGAGTGTTTCAAGGTTAGTTTTCAAGTTTAAGTGCTTGAGAAGCTCAGTCATGACACTGGTCATTGCATGAAGAGACTTTGTGAGAAGACATGAGCTTGATAGACTAATGACATAGATGCATAGAGGATAAGAGGCATAAGAAGATGAATAATGTTTTTTGATCATGATTATGAGGATTTAGATCACTTAGGTGAGTCTCAGAGTGAGCCTATAGGGGTAGGACCTATAGACCTAACATGTAAGTAGACTAGTTCTAGACCCTACTTGACCTAATGAGATGTTATGAGGTATTGTCAAGGCATATGAATAATGTATGGTAGTTTTTGAGCATGGTAAGTGGTTTTATGTCATGTATATGAGGAGTTGATAGCTTGGAAATTGGCTAGAAGGTCAGTTTCAAGTCCTAATGTGACTTGTAGGTCAAGGCCTAAGAAAGAAATGAGAAAGATGGTGGCCATATGGGGTTTCATGATCAATTTCCAAGGTAAGTGTGAGTAAGTGTGTGTTTTCATAGGTATGGTACATTTTTTCAATCATTTTCACAAATTTTTATGTCATGGTTTGCAGATTAAGGCAAGAAAACATGTTTTAAGGTCTCTCATGTGCACAGAATGAAGGGTTCTTAACCTGAGAAGAAATTTCAAGTGTTCATTGGCACATGCAATCAATACATGAGAGCCTAATACATTCATGGTAGATGGGTAAGGGTCTTAGGTAATATCTCCAAGCTTTAGTTTTGAAAATGAGGGGAAATGCTTTATGAATAATCGTTAACACCATAAATAGTGTTAACCATCTCTTAAACCCTAACATTAACATGATGTGAAAGATCTTGTTCTAAACTACTCATGATGGATTGGTTTGGATAGTTTAGTTATTTTAGGTTATATTAAACTCTCCAAATAACATCCAAGTGTGATTGGATCGTAAAGAGAGTGAGTGGACCCTATAGCAAAGACTTTGTTTCTTAGATATTTATTATAGCAGTTAGAGTTGACCAAGTCAAAGTATGACAATTATTAGAGGAAAATTTTTGAGACTTTTAGTTTGTGTCTATGGTGGTTTATCAGTAGGTTATATACCTTAGGGGTGCTAAATTGGTCATCCAAGTTGACCAATCACTAACAGACCTAATAGTGTAGACAATGAGAAAATCAAGCAAAAGTGAGAAGTTGATTAGGGATGTGTTATCATGGACTAGGTATGAATAAAAGTGAATGGAGAAGTTTTTAAATAATTTCAAGACATGTTAATATTGGATATATTTTTTTGAGGTCAGTGGATATAATGAAAATATTGCTCATAAGTTGACCTATCTAGTGAAGATGAAATAGTGAAGGTGGAAGTTCATGAGATTGGTCTGCTAGACCAATAATGTCAGTTAAACATGGTATATTTTTATATGAGAGTTTCTTAATGATATAATAAGATCATAAAAATGAATCATAATTCTCTAAAAGTGTCTACATAGGTGTTGAAGGTCACTTTCACCATGAATATGTTTGAAGGTAAACTCTCACATCTGGGTAAGCAACTTACAATGATGAGTTGATAGTTATTTGCCCTAATTTAATGTATCTAATACACATGATGTTTTTTTAATGAATTTAATGACATATAAAATATTATTAAAATATTTTAATTCAATGCAAGAGGATGAAATTTTGAATCCAAAATGGCTTGTCAAGCAAAGTGAAGTTTATGAGAGAGAAGGTCAATGAAGTAGTTTGCAAGACCAATATGTGCCATTAGTGATTATGATCATTTTTTAAAGGTTATTATAAGGATGTTGTAATATATTTTCTATGCACTGTAATTCCTTTATTATTTTATTTTAGGTATTGAAGATAAAGTTACTCATGACTGGGTTTTGGAGTGTTCTGGCAGTTATGAGTGGGCTACTTGCAAAAGAGGGTTTGAGTCTTTTTGACCTATATTGGGAAGTATAAAACACATTGTAATGATATTAAGATAATTTATATTGTGTATGTATTATTTTTTTCCAAGGTTTCTTGGCAATTTTGTGTTTATGCTTCAGTTGTTTGAGAAAAACTTTTTCGGTATGCACATGCCTAATATGAACAATACTAATGGTGTGCTCCAAGTAGTGGTTTGAGATAAAAGGTGTTATGAAGATAAGATCATACTATTAGGGGTATATTTAGGTTAAATATGATATTTTAATTCTGTATGAAGTGTTTTAATGTGCTTCAAGAATATCAAAGAGTAATGTGTGCTAAGTAGGCATAAAGGGATTAGGTCTCCATGAGACCTAAAGGAGAGATAAAGCCTAATTGAAGTAGGTCAGACCTAAAGAGAATAAAATAATGTTTTATACATGTATATGAGATTTAATAATATTCATTCCATGACTGACCTAAGAGGATAAAAGTGTTTGTCTAACTAAGAAGGATATGAATAAGAAACTTGTATAAATACCAGGCAATTTTAGGCCTATTAGAGTGTGTAGAGTGTAAGCGAATAAGATAACACATTGGTGAGAATAAAAAGGTCTTATAAATCATAATAATATCAATGATTAATATTTTATATAGGTTATAAATATGAGGATCAAGGTCATATGACCTAACCAAGTCAAGTAGAGGGATAATTGAGCGAAGAAGGCTAGAGACTAGTTTGAGAGGGATAAAAGTGTGTGAAGAGTTGAGGAAGGAGATAATAATATATTTTATGAGAAAAAAGGTATTATAAAGGTGATAAATTATTTTATGTGTTTAAATTTGTGTTGAGTCATCTAGGGGGTTGGTACCTCCTTGCAAGTGGGTGCTTTCCAAAGCCTAGCTGAGTTGGTGCTTAGCTAGTTGGGGTTGGTGCTCCATGTGAAGTTGATGATTCAATAAAATTGATGTTTGTATTATAGTAATATATTAAATTTGTATATATCATTGTGTTTTCATCCCCTTGAGGTTTTCCACCACATAAGTTGTGTTATTTTGTGTTATTATGTTTCCTGCTTGTATAGTTGATTGCTTATGCATTGTTTGATCCATATGATTTAAAGAATGTTCATGAATGCTTAAGTGGAATTGAAATAAAGGTTTTTAATAATTATTCACCCCCTATCAATCATTTTTCTTCCAACATATAAATGATTGAACAAGTCTATCAATGATTAATGTTACTACATTACATATGTAATATGTATGGCACGACTAACGTGACCCGATGTGCATGATGCCCATCATGGCATGAATGATGTGTGTGATGTAGTCCATATCCATTTAATAAAATAGATTGATCTCATATTTATATGTAACATGATGTTTATGTGATGGATAATGGAATAGGTATGGGTAGTATGATGTGATGTATACTGTTTTACCTATTGATATGATGGTTTCAAAATCTTGACATAATTGAATGTGTTTTGTTAAGTATGAGTTACATTGGTGTTGTGTGCTCATTGAATATTATGATACCACTGAATATAAATATAAAGCCTAATGTGGTACTATGGATGGCCCAACACACTAGTGTACCCCTCCTATATTGATTTGAATATTATGATGCCTTTGAACCATCCATTTAATCAATGATTGACATCAACCATATCTATGGGATAACTGAGGGACTTGGTTTATTAATATAAATTGGCCTAAGTCACTTCCATACCAAGACATCAATGTTAGAATTGATAGAATACCAAGGTTACCCAAATACCCAATAAAACCAGCTAGCTATATCTTATATTGGGATAATATCCATGGCTCATGACTCACATAAAACTCATCTTATGTGTGTGTATCTCATATATACACATGACAAGATAGAGGATACATGTGACATGATATATGCATACTAACTATAGTGTATCACCATGTAGATATATGGGTTTGGTTTCTCGTGTTGATTTCTAAGGTAGACTTTAGAAATCATATGTCTCCATAGTTTAAATAGGAATCAATATAATGTTGTTTTATTGATTTTAACTTAACCCCATAAACTCAAGTAAAAATAACAAAAATGTCTAGTTGGATATGTGTGGAAACCAATGTGACCCATATTTCCCCAATCATTCCACTTTATATTTTTTAAAAAGTGAATTTAGGTAATCACACACATATATATGCCCTAAATCATTTGCATTTGTCCTAGTGACAAATATATATGGTGTTTTTGTGTGGCTTTTAACATATGAGGGACCTAATGACAAGTGAAATAAACATAAAGTTGTGGTTGGGTGTATGAGGGTCACCAATATACCAAAATCACACCATTTTAGCTTGAATTTAAAGTGAACTAAGGTGATCATGCACAATTTTTTTTGAAATTATTTGTATTTGATTGGTCATAAGTGGATATAGTGTTGTTGTGTCACTTTTTGCATATAAGGGATCCAATCATAAGTAAAATAAGTATAAATTAATGGTTGGATGCAAAAGGGTCATAATGTTACTTACATTGATAAAATCACATATTTCCTCAAAATTCAAAAAAAAAAAGGGGTGATTGTGAACAAATGTGCCTAAAAATATTTGCATTTACCTTGGTCATAAGTGGATTTGGTGTTTTAGGGCCACTATTGGCATAAAAGGGACCTAATTTCAAGCAAAATTGATATAAATGGGTATATAGGTGTGCATGGATCACAATTGAGACCTACATCTACACATGCACACCAATTTGGGATGAATTCAAACAAAATTGGGGTGACTACTCATAAATGTGCCCCAAATTTATTTTTGAAAAACTTAGAACTCCTAGAGTCATAAGTAAGCAATCCAAAAATCCTCATGAATTAAATTTTTAGGGTTTATGGAGTGTAAGCCCTAGGTTGTTAAAGGATATGAGTAAAGTAAATTAGGGTATAAAATATACAATAAATATAACCACCAAATTTTGAAAGAACTAAGCTAAAATTATATTTTAAATCATATTAATGAAATAGATAACTGAATACTTAACTCTAAAATGACAAAGACAAAGGATCTAGAGGATGAAATTTGGTACAAGAGCTGGTCAGAGTGTCATAAATAGGATCCATGTGCCAAAAACCCTCTTGGATATTAACACCCTACCTTGAATAATATTTTTGTGGTGCTAGTGTCTAGTTATGGCTCTAGTATCCTCTATGTAGGAATTATTCTGAGCTTTTGGGAGCACTTATGTCTAAATCTGCCAAGCCTATTCCTATGTGGACAAACTCTGATTCACTATTTATGACATGTTGTGACTAATTTTATATGAAAACCCTAGACCACCATGTGATTAGGGAATTTGAATTAGAACAAGTAGTAAATGTGTGGTGTTAGTTAGGTAGTTTGGATATCCTCAACACCCTATTGTGATGAGAGTTGCCTACATATATACTTTGAGGAGATATCAAGCCTAATGTAGTTCTCCCCACCTAAATGATAGTGAAATTTCAATCAAATCTATTATGAATGCGAATTTAAGTGATTTGAGTGGTGATTGAGATTGAAAATCTAATTATTCTGAGCTTAGGAAGGTTGTAGATGATTGTATGTAGAAGTAGGGAAGAATATGGATTGATAACCTTGATTATGCATAACTTGTCCTGAGCTTACTTCTGTGTATTTTAAACTAATTTAAATCTAGTGGATAAAGGGATAAAATTCATGTATATATACTAATATGGTGCTTGTGAAAGGTTTGAAATGGGTTTAGGCCAACCTTAGGTGCTTTAGGAATTGAAAAGATATCTGTTGGAGCTCAAAATAGGGAAAAAGACAATAACGCTCAAATAGGACAACAACACTATGGCACTATTGTCTACTTATGGAGCTAGTGTCCAATGGTAAAACTTAAGGCATTAGAGACTTGGATGGCTAAGTAAGGGTCTAGAACTGATTTTAAGATGTCGTAGGACATGTGTGGCCCACATGAAAGTGGGATAAGTGTCTAAATAGGCCCTAAGATAGGTCTAAGGATAAGCTAGGAATGGACTCATGTCCCACTTTATTCTATAAATGCAACAAAGTGAAATGACTAGGATAAAATGAAAAGAAGCGTATTTGGACTTACCTATGAGGCCAAGTATGTGAAGTTGGATCTAATTATGTGAAGCATGCTCCATTACGTAATTAAATTTGCATAGATCAATCCTTACTCAAGAAATATCAAAATAAAATAAAAAACTAAGTAAAGAGATAAGAGAGAGGAAAGGAATGAATACACCTCATTGGGTAAGTGAACCAATGCATAAACCTGGTGACATCCTATGTGTGTGCATGTATATAGTGATCAATCAATCAATAACTTAGACTAAAATAATGGATTACTGAATCCCCATGTCTGGGTGGATCAGGAACTCAATCTAGTTTTGAATCCATTATTGCTCACCCTTGCTTGGTGGATCATGACCTGTGAATAACTTGGATTAGACTAATGGCCTATCCAACCCTCTTATGTAGGTGGCTCAAGAAATAAAGTAGACCATGAATCCATCATTGCCTACCTGTGTGTACTATATACATATATAAATAAATTTTGTAATGTAATTAAAGTTGTAAAATTTTAATTGGGATTGTATATAACATATCTACATCCACTGATGAAATCTAGAATGAAAATCACCCTAGGCACTTCCTCACTCACTCAGTTATGTAGTTCAGGGATTACACAATAATACCAACCATTATAGTTGGAGTAAGGCATAAAATGTGGTATATATTAGTGAAAATGCTATCTAGATTAAGAATATAGAGAATGACATGGAGTTTTCCATTCTATTTGATCAACTGGTGCATAAGTGAACATATAGGAAATAATGTGCCATGCACATGCCCCAAATTTTATATCTAAGCATATGGATTTTGGATTGAGTTGTAATAATATGTATATAAGTATTTTAAACTAAAATAGTAGTGCTCTTGATGCACATGATGACCTCAATCTGAGCAAACTAGTATGATTTTATGTAAAATTGAGAAAACATTGGTAATTTGTAACTAAATATGTGCAAAATTGGACTGTAATTATTGTGCCTTTTTAGAATATGGATTTTTTTTGCTTCTAGGGATATTGGAAAATAATGCCATATCTTGGACAATATCTCTAAGGTGTTAGTGCCCACTTTTGGCTCTAGTGTCCTATTATGTCATTTTTCTACTAATTGAGTCTGATCTTTGTTTGATTATTTTCCATTGTGTTTTTTAAAATTGGGCTCTGTATTATGTGTCTATGTGTTGGAAACTATACTCTAAGTGAATTTAGATGGCCTGATTTTTATTAAAAACCTCTATAAATGCTCCCTCTTTTAAGGGTAGTTATTAAACTTGTGCAATATCTATCCTCAAAATAAAAAGATCTACATGATATGTGTTAGCCTGATCATATATGATATTTGTGTAATAAACCAATATAATGTGTATACATGACATTGAGATGTAAGATAATTTGAGCATAAGTTATTAATGTATGATGTATGTTAGATCTAGTACTCATAAGGCTGTCAAGATAAATATAATAATGTAAGCATGTATATGAACAACAAATATGAGTAATAAACTAACTACTTAGGGGGATGGGGCATGATGTCTATCATAGAAACTAGGGAGGAAAGGGACATGCATGAGGTCCCTCATGGAATCTAAAATTGGAGTGTGTAACAAGCAAGAGACAAGTGTCATGGACATTATGCATACATGAAAGTATACGTATAACACACATGAGGCACATAAATTAGGCCAAGGGGCCACAATACAAGGGACATGGGAACATGTCACTAAATGTGAGAAGGCAAATAATACAGAGATATGCTCGAATTTACACATACACATAGAGCAAGCAAGGTTGGCTTAAAGGCACATAAAAGGACATGTTAAAATGTCTACATATACAATCAAGAAAGCACACACAAGGACAAGGGCTCATGTCTAAAAAACACATACAATGAAAAGAAGTAACATAGACTTATAGAACAATGGCATATTCAAATGCCCTAAAATAGATGTAGAAGCATAGAAACACAATCAATTATAAACTAATAAAACTATAAATGAAAATATGCATGAACATGTGGTACAGATCTGTATAAAAGCAAATATTTACATAAATGATTCTAGATTAGTAGTATTTGGTAAAAACATGTGTAGTGTAAGATGATCAATATCAAGATATAACAAATCTAAATCTATGATATATAGTATAGAAAGATGTAGCCTGACAATCATAATTATGTATAGGATACCCCCAAATGGGTAAATATATCAAGTGAGGAATCCATGTATCTATGTATGTGCCCTCAGTGGGTAGATAATAACAAATAAGGATTTGTGTGGTGGACCTGGGTCCTATAACTATTTGATGAACACTCGACAAGAAAAAGTGAAGCATGTATGTATGATAAAACTAACCACACTAACAAAGATAACTATGTAGTTTCTATAAATATAATAAATTTAAACATTAAAATACATACAATCTATATTTCATATTTCTTCTTAAATATTTGAACGTTTTTTGTGTTTTTAACATATTATATTATTTTTGTGTTTTCTAGATATAAGTTATGTACAAGAAACATAAAATGAAACTATATAAGTAATCTGGTAAAATGAAAGCTATGTACAAGTAAGGAGAGATATTACTAACCAATGAGTCTTGTAAGAGACTCACCCTCAATGGATCTTATGCCAAAAATAGGAACAGTGACCTCTTTTGCAGTGTGATTGATATGTTATAATTAGATTGAGTTTTGGTGTGAATTTGAGTATTAATTATTGTTGGTATTTTGGCAATCATAATACCCTAGATTGTTTCACTCATCATTATCATCTTGATTTTGAATCAATGGAATGTTAGTGTTAACTTATATTATATTTGGATGAGCATAGGGAATTGCCTCATACTATGGAATTGACCTTTCTAAATTGTGATTTACAATATTTTCTATGACTTTGCCATTTGAAACTATGATTATTGTATGCATATGGTATTTTGGAGGTTCTTTTTTTAGAAATCCTCTTTTGAGAATTCTTGTTAACTTATCATGATTTTAAATTTACAGTTTAAGTTCTTGCTCTTTTCATAACATTTCTTATGTATCTAGATATTTTGCCTTGATAAACTATATATGTGAATGATTTACCTTAGGATGTTCAATAAATTCCAAACTTTGTTGACCAACATTATCAACTCCTAGAATAGGAGTAATGATGCCTTGGGAATGTTTTCCAACCCTTTACCTTGATACTCAAACATTTGTATATAATTTTTACCAAATAGTGGGACATCATTTTGGAGAGGTATATTTGTATCCTTCACTTGATTTACATATGCTTGTTATACTATTTATTTATCTAATTTTGCTTTGTGAACCTTTTGTTGTTTTTATTTATGCTTTGGTAAGCACTTTTGAACTATTTTAGAATTTGACCCTTTTTGAATATGTTCATGTATCATTATGGATTGCTTAACTATTTTTTTTGTATAGGTTCTTCATTATCAATTATGTGTTGTATATATTTTTTAATTTCAAACATGAGTATGTGTGTTAACCATGCATTCTATAGTATGCAAAATAATATATAGATCTCCTTACTAGATGTACAGGAGGCAGGTTGATTAACTTAGCTATAATCATTTACATTAAAATATCACTTGAACTTATACTTGATATTTGAATAATTTTTGAATCACTAGTTGTTCATGCACTTTTTTATGATTTCTTATTTTGATATGTAACATTGCTTGCCATAAATTGACTAGGTGAGGATGCATATACATGATTGACACTAGTGTGACTTAGAGGATTTTATTTTGTAATCTGATTTTTTAATACTATAATATTTTCATCTAATAGCTAATTCTAATTTTTTAATTATGTAATTATGTTTATCGTATTGATAATTTGATCACATAAAGTCTCATAAGTGCAAACCCTAGTTGCTTCTGATTGAAAATGTAGGCACACACCTTATAGAGAAGATATGGGAATGGAAGGGTTTGAAGGATGGATATACTGAGTATAAATATTTGAAATAATATTATATGCTACATCACGTCATCGAGGAGTGATAACATGGACTTGGTTAGAGGAAAAGTAGTTATCTCCCTCTTGGAGATGGGGAGGAGGAAAATAATCTTCTTTATCCATGAAATTTGGAAATACAACTTAGAATAGGGCTACTAGGGTAGAATATATTAGGTTTGAAAACCCTAACATAACCACTAAAAAAAAAGGATAAAAACCCTAATAGCATCTAGGGATAGGGTTTGGATAGTATTAAAAGTAAGTTAGATTCACTAAATGAATTGATATTTTAAGGTTTATGGAGTGTAAGCACTAGTTTGTTAAAGGGTCTAAATATAGTAAACATATGCAATAAACATAACCATTAAATTGTGAAAGAACTGAGATAAACTAATATTTCTATAATATCAATGAAGGATACAAATTGATACTTAGTTGGAAATTTACTATGATGGACATAGAGGCTGAAAACTAGTACATGAGTTGATCTAAGTGGCAAAAACAAGGTCTAGGTGTCAAAATCACTCTTAGACAATAGTGCCCTACCCTAGATAGTAGTGATGTGGTGCTAGTGTCCACTTATGGTTCTAGTATCCTCTCTATAGGGACTATTTTCAAATTCTAGGTCTACCAAGCCTGTTCCTATGTGGACAAAACTTGATTTACTATCTATGACTTGTTGTGATTAATTTTGTATGCAAATCCTAAAGCTCCATGTGATTAGGGAATTTAAATTGGTGCAATTAGTAAACATGTGGTGTTAGTTAGGTAGGATGGATATCCTTAACATCCCATTGTGATGAGAGTTGTCTACATACCAATATTTTGAGGAGGGATCAAGCTTGACGTATTTCTCCCAACCTAAGTGTTAGTGAAAGTGAATGTGAAGATAGTATTAATGCTAGATTGAATGCTTTGAGTGATGATTGAGATTGGAAATATGATTATTCTGAGCTTAGGAAGGTTGTAGACTAATGTATGCATAAGTAGGGTAGAATAGGGATTTATAACCTTTATTTTGCACAACTTGTTCTAAGCTTGCTTGTGTGTATTTGCATCTAATTTCCATCTAGTGGATAAAGGGATATAAATCACGTATATATATTGATTTGGTACTTGTGCATGGTTTATAATAGGTCTAGGATGATCCTAGATGCTTTAGGAATTGAAAATATATCCGTTGGAGTTCAAAATAGGGAAAAAAACAATATAACCGAAATAGGACAATAACATTATGGCTCTATTGTCCACTTATGGTGCTAGTGTTTAGTGGTAGAACTTAAGGCACTAGGGGTCTAGATGCCTAAAGAAGGGTCTGAGACTGATTTTGAGATGTGTGTGCTCGCATGAAAGATGGATATGTGTCTAAATAGGCCCTAATATAAGTATAGGGCTAAGCTAGGAATAGCTGATCTAAAATAAAACTCTTAGCACTCGAGTGTCATTTTTAGATGATTAGACCCCCAAACTAAACATGGACACTAGTTAAAAAATTTATGCCTTGAAATCCTTATGTTCAATAACGAAATACTAAAATGACTTAGTATTAACCATATTAGATTTTAAAAAACTTTCTTCTAAATTGTAACTCATGGAGTTGTGAGACCAATTTTAAAATATGTAAAGTGAGCCTAATTTATTATATTTATTTTAGTAAAATTCCCATTTTATCTTTCTTTTATTCTATTTCTTTTCTTTCTAACACTTTAACAATGCATATATTTGGTAACACATATGTGTTATAGTGGGTATGCACTTTTGTGCATACATTTTATAATACGTATAGGTTATAGACTTGGTTTTTAACAAGATTAATTAAAATAATCCATACATGTTATTTTAAAACCATGTATGCATTTCTGGAAAATTCATGAAAATGTCAATGAAATGGTCCATCAACTTAGTACACTTACCAAGATATAATAAATATTATTTTAATTAATCATTAAATTTATTATTTACTAATAATACCACTTTATGATTTATTTTTAAGTTTTTTTGTTTAACAAGTTTTAAATCTAGATATAATATGATATTATGCATTATCACTATATGGTCTATTCTAGGCATGTCTGAATAAGCCCAAGAAAAAAATTCTACATAATATTTTAATACCTCTCACAAATTTATATCTTCCTTATTTTGTAACAAAACTACTAAGAAATTTGTGGTGGATATTTATCAATTCAAAAAAATAAATTTTGTTATTTCTTCATTAATTAAAGCTAATTTATCTTTTACATAAGGTGTTGTAGGAATAGTGTCTAGATCATCAAGTTGGATTTGTGTATCAAATTCACTAGTCACTCTAAAATATGCATGAGAACTATGAGGAAACTTATTCTTATGATAAAATAGATGAATATCCTCATATGTGCCAAAATATTTTGGGTTTGCTTCATCATTATAAATTCATTCAATATTTGAAATTCTAGTGAAGATATAACATTTATCATGTTTGGGTATACCAACTGTAATTTTGACATAAAATGAACCTCATACATTGGATTGAGTTTTGAATTGAGGAAATGTGTATAAATATTAAATTGTATTGATTATTTCCTCTCTGATTTCCTTGAATCTTCAAAATAACCTAGTCTTTATCATAATTTTAATTAAATTGCTTGAATATGATTAACAATACATTGGGCATGTGTTCTTAACCCTTGTCCGATATATCTATCCCCTTTATTGTAGATATTTAAACCCAAATTCATAATGAATATAATTATTTTATGAAGTTTTGAGTAGTATTTAAATTTTTTTATTCACATGACTTATATTTTTATCATATATGTGCATGTGTGAAATAAATTGGTCCTCAGATTGTGTCATTACATGATACTAAAATAGTTATCTATCCAATGGGAATGGATAAATTTACCCTTGATAATTGGACTTTAGACATTCATGAAGAGTATATAATACAACATACATTTCATGAATGCATGATATTCCCAATATTATATTGTAATTTAAATCATTTATCCTAACTTGGCAAACCATATCTACTTTTTAGGATAGGTAATGTAATTTATCTTAATAATTTCCTTGGAATGTTATCAAATCCTAAAATGTTCATATAGAATGAATGATATCATTATATTATATCCAAATAATTATAGAAAGATATTTTAAAAATATTTAATCTTAATCCATTATCTATCAAAATTATTTTGACTACCTTATTGTGAGTTTGTACTTGAATATATAATGGGAGGTGTGCATCTATTATATGTTTTAGATTTTGATCTTATTTTGAAAAAGATATTATTTATGATATCCATCTTGATGTATTTATAATATATGATATTTAAGGAGGTTATACATCATGTGGCACCATGGCTTCTTTCAATGTTGTATAAAGAATATATTTATAGATAAGCATTGTTTGAAGTAATTCTAGTAAATAGATATTGGCATGGGTATGTTGTATTTGATCCAAAATATCATACCTTTTGGTTGTTTTTGTGGGAGGTGTAGGGGGTTTAAAATTATTTGGTATAATGGATGTAATCATTCATCCCCTTCTTGTAGTTATAGTTATACATACATTTTTCATATTATAATAAAAAATCAAATGATTTACATATTATTCATTAAACATTTGAAACTAAAATTTTACAAGTCATGAAAGTTATTATAAATTATGATATGAATGGGATGTTAGAAACAAAAGGAAAATTTTTTTAGTATGGAGAATAATAAATTATTATGAAATTCAAGCTCAAAATAAGATACTTTTATTGTCAGATATCAGATCTAAGGTTAAATATGCTTTAAGTGCCAACAATTATATAAGTTTGAAAGGAAGTTATTTTATTGTTATATTTAGATCTAAGGTTGAGAAGAAATTATTTTAGTTTCAAATATTAAGGAACACATAAACCTTACAAAAAAAATTGAAACCCTAGAAGGTTAGAATCCTAAAGGAAAAATTAGGTTTTGTAATGCTCAATTTATAAATGGGTTCACCAATATGTTTTAACAAAATTGGGATCAATAGGTGAATTAACCATAATTAATATAAACAGAATAAAATAAATTAGAGTAATATAAAATATATTTGAGCATAATTAAATTAAATGATTGGATTCAACAAAGTACAAATGATTGCAAACAAGCTAGCTATGAAAACCAATGACAAAGTTATTTTTGTCTAATTTTTGTATATTGACTGATAGAGAGAAGAAATAGGAAAACAATGTATCTAAAAATGCCTAGAATATGGATATAATATTGTATCATCAAGTTACCATTAATATCCCTATTGGGTGATTCTATATTTTTATATAAAAATAAAAATTAGGGCACAATCACTTAGGACAATTGGATTTAGATTTGTATGTGCAAATTTGACCTTCAGATATGTGTGAAAGACCTAAAAATAGATTCTGAAAGGTTGAAAACTTAATATGGATTGCAATGATTAAAATACCTAAAAATGTAAAAAGGTGGAGTGTAATTATGATATGGCCCCAATCACACCCATACTGACTAAATGATACCTATGTATCTAATACTCCAAAAAGGTAAAGCAAGCCTACATAGTTCTCCCACATAGAGTATTTTATGCAATTGTGTTTCTTTGACTATATGAATGCATCTAGAATTTTGGCTTGAACACTTCATCATGATTTTATTAGGGATGAATAAAATAGGCTTGTGACTTTGTTGAGGACTATTTAAAATGCTTAGAATCAGAATTAGGAAGAATAGGAATTTTTTTCTTAGTGTGCAATAGTGTAAATATGCCTTTTTATTGAAATTTATATTTGGAATAATAAGTTACTTGAGTGTGCCTTTATAACAATATAAAATAGTTTACCACATGCTAGTAATCCTAATAAATATGGATGCGAGGGTAAGGGAGGTTTTTATTTCAAACATTGACCATTGGAGGGCCTAAGACAAAAATGTCCCATAGGGATAGAAAAGCCTCCTACTATTGTACCTATTGGACATCATTGTGAAATAGGGAAATGTGTATAAATTTATATTTTGGTTTGGCTATACATATGCTTATAAATTAGAACAATTTTTTAGGTGATTGATGATAGTTTGTAAATAAATAGGCCCTCATATGTGTTTAGGATAGGGTGAAGTGGTAAAATAGGCACTAATTAATTGTATAAGTTAATTAAAGATAAAATGGGCAAAAATAACATGATCAAGTATTTGTGACCATATTTAGGTTACTAGAAGTTACAAAAGTTACATAAAGTCGAGTTGATTAAAATAGTGACGTTGGATTCTATACAACATATGATTACGTCTCATATTGAGATACATATACATTTGATACATTTGATGATTCTTTCCCATGCCAGAAGATATTTATACCATTTGATACATGGTCTACATATGTAAATTTTAGTAATGGTTCCATTAGTTAGCTGGCATGTGATTTATTATGTATAGCTTCTTGAAGTTTATTTGATTGATTATTCCATCCATTCTTATATAATGACATACATTTGAACCTATTATATTGCATGAATAATTATTATATCCCTTCACTTTGTTTTCATATTTTATCTTTGTGATTTACTTTTTATTGTTTATGTACATCTGAACTTCCATGGCATTTATCCTTAGATGATATTTCATTTTCAAGTGGTATAATTATATTTTTCATTCTTTGCAAGATATTCCTGGATCACATATATGTAATTCCTATCTATTTCTAATAAATTTAAGTCTTGCATTTAGATTAAATTAGAGCATACATTTTTGTCTACATATCATTACATGAGCACATTCATTGATTCTTTCCCATCGAGACATTCATATTTTTTATTTTCATGTATTTTCTTGATATACGATGTATAAAATTCATGTATATAGTGGGGGTATTTTTTTACCTCTATTTCCTCTAAACTTCTCCACTAATCCATTTGGTGTACATTATGCCTTTAAATGTAATGCACATTATTTTAATTCCTCCCTTTATTATATTTTTTAACCCTTTCCTCTTTTCCTGGTTTGAGTTCATAAGTTTAAGTCAAATTTATAAAAAAATACAAAAATATGTAGACCATTTACAAGTACATGAATGACATGTTATCATAATTATAATTTTTTTGGTAGAATAACACATATATTTATAAGATTATGAAGTTGATCAAACTATGGGACATGGATGTTTTTCATGCATGGAATTTTATATTTTTAAGTTGATACCAAAGAAACTCAAGGTAACATTTTGAATTTAGAAGATGTCTATAATGGTTTATTCGATTTACATACGATTTTATTATGGCACTCCACCTTCCATCTTGAAGTTCAAGATTAGTTAAATGTGTAGTGTGGTTGATATATTTTTTTATCACGAAATGGCTTATAACTACTCCTTATTTATGAAGGTTGGTGCATTATCTTTAAACCCCATGACTATAAAATGTGGTATTTATCTTGAAGCATAATCAACCATATCTACAAGGCATCAAAGGGAAACATGGTTTTACCACTTATATGTGTATTCATTCCTTAATTTTCAAAATTTAAAATTTTTCATTGATTTATTTTACTCTAGATTTTATATCATATATTTACATTGATTGTTGCATGTTTTATTTCAGGTTTTCATGGAGTAAGTTGAACACTTGGATCCTTCTCCAAAATATTTTTTTGGTTATAACTAAATTATGCAATCTCTTTATGTTTTTACTCTATCATTTTAAATATTACAATAAAGGAATGGACATTTTTAGACACAAAAATCTAGTATTAGACACTTGATAATATAATTATTAGCCTAAGTTTTCCTTAAATTACTTATTCACAAACATATGGCTCTTACACACTATTATCACATATTTATTTACCTTCTATGGGGTCATCCTTCCTAATTTGTGATTAATCACCTATGATAATTACTTATCATGTTCCTAATCATATTTTATCTTGATTATTACATCATTGTTCCTATCTTTCTAGATGCTTTCCATTATAATCATATGGCTCCATATTTCCAAATATATCCACTTATATTGTATTTGTTTGTCTACCTTTCATAGTCATTTTCCAAATTCAAATCATCCTTATGGGTCTACCTATGAATTCTACATGGCATCAGAATAATAAATTACCCAAAAATTCATATATTTATACACAATAGGTCTAAGACCCTGGTCCCAGAGTACTACATTGCAAATTTTTTTTTTTGGGTGTTTTAGATATTATTTAGGAGTATATATGCAATGAAGTAGTCCCATGAGTTTTAAAATCCTATTAACTTATACCTATATAGGAAATTGAGGAGGTTTGAATGCAAAAAATAATTATGAAATATTTATAAAATAATTTTTTCTTGGTTGTTAAGTAATTTTATTATTCCTTTATCTATAGGTGATGCAAATTATTTCCTATAGTCTCTACCCATATTTAAAAAACTTTATCTTAAGTAGATTTTTTTCCTGTTTTTTAGGTAATGATTATATTTTTTACAATGCATAAAATTTACACTTGCATGGGACCACCTGTAATTGTATAATATTTTCAATTTCCGTTCCATGGGACCACTCATTAATCCTATTTCATATATATATAACTAATATATAAAGTATTATGTAAACATTTATTTATCATTTTCACATTGAGAAAGACTACTCTAAATATCCTAAATTAGAAACAAGTTATAATGTGCAAGTCCTACCCAAGTTAAAACATGTAATCTAAGTCAAGTTTTCCATTGTCAAGTGTCAAAATATGGATCACATGTTACATCCATACTAAATGAGCACTATTTCACACATACTTCATGTATTTTTAATGGGCAATACTTAGTGATCCTTTTGTACATTGTACAATAAGCCCATTACAATGTAGGTCTATCTAAATCACAATCCCCTATCTCAGTGTTGTATATCTCAGTCAATAAATTTTATATAACACCTTATTAAAATATTAATAGTTTCCATTCACTTGTGGGTGATATGGAGTGCTCCTATTATGTGTTATATTTAAATGTCTCAATAATTAATCAATTGTTTTTTTTGAAAAATCCATCGAGTGTTTATAATTCTTAGTGGAAATCCAAACCTTTTGATAATGTTTTAATATAAGAACTTAGATGAATTTTTGGTTGTGAATAATTTTATATGTATTTAGTCTACCCATATTTATAAGTACTTTATTGTAATAAGGATAAACCTAATGTTACATCTCTTACATGCTAGTCAAATTGGGCCTATTAAATCAATAGCATATTTTTCAAATAACACTAAAGCTAATATAGGGTGAAATGGGATTTCATATTTTGTGTTGGGTTTCCACATTCTCTAACATATGTTACATGACTTGACATACTTATGTGTATCATGAAACAAAGCTGGCAACCATAATCCTACTAGCATAATCTTATTTATAGTACCTTTTCAAGAGTTTTAATATCCTACAATCCTATCATGTGACTCTCTTATACTTGCTTATATTTCATATTGTAACACTACCCTTATAATAACATCATCTTCTCCTTTTCTTGAATAACATCCCTTCTATCAATATAAAGTTAAATGCTTATATCAAAAATATCTTGAATCAATTATTTCAATATTCATCAAGAAACTCTCATGTTTATAAAAAAAACTTAGAAATGTTTGCCTAGGAGAACTCTTAATCAATTGAGAATTTTCCCCTATAGTGATTCTAGATAAGTAAGCTAGTCCATTATTTATCCTTATAAGTTTCATCACAATCTTGATATCAAATTATTGAAACAACATTAGCCACCAACATATCCTTCTTTAGATTACTAGTATATTAATGAGGTACTTAGAGGGCTCATGATTCATATAGAACACAAAAGGTGTGGCCAATAAGTAATGTTTGAATATTTTTAAGGCATATACCATTTCCAAAGCTTCTTTTCAGTGGTTGAACAATATATCTACACTCTACCCAACATCCTACTTAAAAAAAATGGATGACCCATTTTTCATTGTAGTTACACCAATACTACCCTTATTTGTAATCATGATGCATCTACAAGGACATGGAATTGAATTGTCTAGTTTAAAAAAATGGTGCATTAGATATCTTGTTATTTAAAATATCAAATGCCTCATGGCATTATGATGTCCACTCAATTTAATAGTTAATATTATTATTAACCAATTCATATATAGGAACGCTGATTGTCTTATATTTATAAATAAATATACAATGATATCTAGTGTACCCTGGTAGGATTCTTACATACTTTTATGGTCTACATGGTGAAAATTTGATGATTATTTTAATTTTAGTGGGTCTAATATTAATCCCTCCTTACATATGATGTGTCCTATAAACGACCCAAATGGGGTTGTAAAAACGCAATTATTCAAATTCAAAGATTTGTTTAATTATTCATATCTTTAAAATTTTATCCAAAAATATTAGAAATGATCCTTTATTAACCCATATACCATATAATATTCTAGACACACTTATATAAATATGTGGATGAATTATTTGAATGCATTCAGTGTGATGCGATTGAATATCATTGGTGTGTTATTTGACCCAAATGGGATCACCGTATACATGAATGATCCCCAGTATATGTAACAATAGTTTTAGGTCAATCCACCAGAGATATCTTTACTTGATGGTATCATGAAAAACCATCCATGAATCAACATACTTATTTTATATAAAAATATTCCAATATCTCTTTATTGAATGGGGTAGGAAAGGGTCATGTACATAAATTTTATTTAATTACCTATAATCAATGCAGATTATAATTTCCACTGATTTATTTTTTTGAATGACCATGGGGCCTGCTGACACCAAATCTTCAATATGTGTTATTATACCACCAAATAACATTTTTTACAATATATTTTCACAATATTTTTTCCATTTGGATTAAGGTGATAAGGTTATTTTCTATGTGTCTTAACCTCTTATTTTATCTAGATCCTCATACTTATTTCTTATTTTTTACCTTCCAATTCATTAATTTTCTAGATAATAAATCCCCATATTCTTTAAGTAGTTCAAATATATTTTTATTTATTATTCCACCTAGTATTCTCATATTTTTTCTAGTTTTGGATCTCCATGCATAACTATATTATCCTCTCTAATTTTAAGAGGTCGATAAAAATATTATGTTTTTTCCTCTTGTCTCAAAAATATCTATTTCACCTTCTTCAATTTCAAACTTTAGATTATATAGCCTATCGTAATCATCCCCAAGATCTTTTCTAGTCATGTGTTTGCAAAATTACATATCTTATTTCTTGTATAAGAGGTAAAAAAGGGGTTCTCAAAGGCCCCCAATGCTAAAAAATTAAAAAGGAAGGAAAAATAAAAGTATCAACCAAGAACATACAAAAAATCAAGGCATAAACACAACCCATAAACAACAGGACCAAAATTTAATGAAAGTTAAACAATAACAACAAAACAAGTAACATGAAGCTAAGAAATAGCTAAGGAAATACAAAGGCACTGAGATTATTTTCCACATACCATTATTCTATCATGAATTTGACTTGGTCTTATTTAGAATTAGAATCAACCTCCTTAGAGTCTAAATTCTTCCCTATATAACTTAATCCTAACCTCTTGTTGGCTCTAGTTCCTATATTCTTTTCATTTTTCTTATTCAATTTACCCCTATAATGGTGACACTTTCTAAAAATATTTTTATAGTCATGCTATTGATTTGAATCAAATTATTGATGTTAGTTTGAATTTTAAATTTCAATTTGAATCATTCTTTCTTACATGTGATACAACTTAATTTTTAAGTTCTTCATATTTACAATTAAATAACCTTCTTCCTTGTTTAGATTCAAGTTCACAATATCAATTTCTCAAAAAAATGAAAAATGAGCTAATTTTTTTTAATTATTCATTTTATTTTAGAGGAAATTTAAGTGCCTCTTTGTCTAGATTAAATATTTTCTCCAAAGGGATATTATCAATGGGGATTGTAATAGTCTCAAATTATTTTCTTTTCTATATTTACTTAACAAGGTTAGGAGAAATACTAGGTTTCTTATAAATGTTAAGATTGCCCATTGGTTTTCTAGGTATAAATTATTTATTAGGTAAGATGACATTAGAAGAATAAGTTATATAATATAGACAAAAATTTTCCTCACCATGCATATCCAAACAAGTAGGATCAGAAATAATATATAGGGTTTGGTAAATTATTGTGGATATTTTTTTAGGGCCCATAATTAGGATAATATTCTAAAGGAGGAATAATAAGAGAAATAGTTTTGGGCTATTTGTCCAAAGAGTTGATATCACCATCATTAACATGTTGCTTAAAAGCTTTCAAGGGATTATGCTTGGTGAGATTAACTTGGGGTTGAGGGGAAGGAGTAGATGTCACGGTTCTAGCATGGTTGTAGATAATGTATATGATCACTTGATGAAGGGGAAGTAGACTCTTGTGAAGTTTTAACTCTAAAATATAATTCTCCAATTAGAACATGATATTAAAAGGAAAAAACAAATTATATCTAAAGTTATTTAAAAAGAAAAATGGTGAGATATGGAAACCTTATATCTACCTTATAAAGTAACATACCTCATGAATTGGTGAAGGACATCATTCCAAGGTTTGGGTATGGATTCCTTAAGGTAGCCTCTTTAGTAGTCTATCAGATTCTCATTACCAAAAAAAAAATTAGAGATATCCTCCTTCCTTTTGCCTTTCTATTTTTATAATTTCCTTCTATGATAAAATTAGTGACCAGTCTTATAATGTCCTCAAATAATTAAAAATATAAAATTTTTATTGAAACATTCCTATCATTCTTAGCGTTATTTAATTCTAAAGAGATGTGTGGGTCATAACCCATGATCTGATATATAAAGGTAATCAAACATTATGCACCTATCACCACCTATGGCTAGGAATATGTGTAGAATAATAGTCTTATTTATAGTATTCTTGATAAGGTAAACTCTAGTAAAAGAAATCTTGATTAAAAATTATGTACTCATCCTTATAGATTCATAGAGATTAAAAAAACTCATATAAACTATAATAAATCCATCCTATGTGACATGTACCCCTTTGAAAAGATTACTCAATAGTATTTTATAATTGTCATGCTTGTATAAAAATACATGGTCCTTTTTTTTCAAAATCATATTAAATTTTCTCAACTCATTATGAAATACCATGATTATCATATTCATAGTATATAAAGATTTGAGAATGGAGATAATTTCCAAAAAACAATTTATCAATGTGGTTATAATACTATCCATATTAATACTATTAATAAAATTAGTTCTTGAGGGATTCACACTAATATGGTCCTTTATTTCAAGCATTAACATGACTTGTGGAGGCATACCTATATCGGTATTCATGTAGAAGTTGATTTACTCACTAGGTAACTCTTGGGAATTTTTCCACTTCTTAAACCTATCATTGAAAACCCCTTGGTTTCCAAGCTAGTCATAAATTTTATTGCTTTATCTATACACGTGTACTATCAAAGTTTATTCAAATGATTAGAGTATACTTATTATGTCTAAAATAATATTTTTATGGTCTAGTTTAGTGGTCTTTTATTTGTTAAATAGATAATAATACAAGGTAATATTATTCAATTATGAGATGAGTTTCCTTAATTTATTTTTCAAATTATAATCCTCATGATGGATCTTTTTCTTCTACTAAGTGATTCGTTTGAGTTCTCAAATTGCCTGTATATGCAACAATTATGTTTCATTATTGATTATGATCAATCCTCCACCTCTTGCCTTTCTCAAATTACCTTTTAAGGACCATGAAAGATCAAATTATACAATCCTAGGGGAGGATAGGGACAT
Source organism: Torreya grandis (assembly GCA_037957365.1). Classification (NCBI taxonomy): domain Eukaryota; kingdom Viridiplantae; phylum Streptophyta; class Pinopsida; order Cupressales; family Taxaceae; genus Torreya; species Torreya grandis. The sequence goes on along the minus strand of JARHVA010002908.1, from coordinate 1,065,424 downwards.
TTGATTGATTTCCTATCAACCTTTCCTTTAATAGTATATATGTTTTCTTCCTTTGAGAGATTACAACTTTAACAATTCTACATCTAATGTCCATGATTCTATCCTTATTATGATTTTTGATGGCTAAAAAAATTTATTGATGGTATTTATGATTATAAAGGTAAGTCTATCTATGTTTTTCATTTTTTTTGAAACATCTAAATATTTATTTCCTATTATGATCCCCAAAAGGCATGAGGAAGAATCAAATACTAAAAAAATGATATATTTTTATACAAGGGAGGTTACCATTGGAAAACTGGGTCTATAATGGAGGCTGGTAAAACCCAAGATAATTCAAATTTAGAGAGGATGATTCTAAGTATTTGAGTAATAAAAGGGAGACTGAGAAGAAGGTGGGATTTATATTCTCCTTCATGCTTATAGAGAACACCTTTTATATAAATATAAAATAATCTTTTCATCAAGTTATAAATAGTATTTATATTATTCTAGATATCCATACAAAATAATAAATTAATCCTAGGGATAAGTTATTTGTCCTAGTTAATATGCCATGGGAACCTATTTAGGTTTGCATTTAAGGTTGTCTTATAACCATATTTAACATTGTACCAACCATCAATGGTCTTTACCCATATTACTTCATCCACTTCATTCAAATGAAAAATGTGAACTCCTTTAAGGAGATCATTCAAATTAGAGACAATAATAAGATATGATTGAAGGTTGGAGTTAATAAAGATGATTTTCCATTCTTTACCTAAAGGAGTTTCTTCAAGATAATTAAAAACTCTTTCACACAAATCTCTCTTTAATATAGGGAAATTTTTATCCCAAGAACTAATGTTACCAAGGGGGTCATTAAGAATATAAGTGTCTTCCCAAAAAATTCCCACTCACCCTTTCCAACATTCCATTTGCATCCTTGCCAAATAATTTTCCTATTGTTGTCTAAGAAGTTATAGAAGTGCAAACCAAAAGGAAGGGACTTAGTAAATAACAATCTTTCAACTGCTAGTGAGTTTAAATATTTGGTCTTGAGAATCTTAGTCAATAGATTTTGTTCTTTTAGAAATATCTATCCTAAATTAGAAATAAATGTTTTTTTAACAATATCATTTTATGAATCCCAAGCTTCTAATATTTTTTGGTAAGTAGAACCTATCGCATGAAAGCAATGCAAATATGTTTTTAATTAATAACCACTCCATATAATTATTCTTTCTATTTTTAAAATTTTCTTCGAAATGACTCAAGTCATATAAAAAAGGACATAAGATAAACTAAATATTTTTAAGGTAAATTTAAGGAGTTGAAGCTTTCTTACCTAGCTGATAACTTTTATCTTCCAATAAATAAGTTTTAGTTTGAATATTTCAATGATAGGGTTTTAAATAGATGAATTCATTATTACCAAGAAAAAGGGAATCCATAAATAGGTTAATGAGAAGTCTCTTATTTGGCAACCCAAAATGCTTGAACTTTTATGTTGTGTAAAGACATGAGTGTTAGTGAAGAGAAGATAGTTTTTATCAAGATTTATTTTTTGGCTAAAGATCTCCTCATAGTTTTTAAAAATTCCATATATCTCCTTGGATTCCTTGACCAATGCATCTCCAAAGATAAGGGTTTCATTATTTTTTTAGATGAGTAAGAGGATCAAAATGAAGAGTTGGTTTAATGCTTTACTTTTACTATATTAAGAACAAAATAATTTTTTTTGCCTAAGGATTCAACCATTATAATAAATAGGTAAAGAGATAAAAGGTCTCCTTGACGAATTCCTCTTTTATAATAAAAAACCTTTCTAGATCCAATCATCAAGATTGATAACATAAGGGTTGAGATATAAGTATGAATAATTTTTATAAATAATAGATGAATCCAAATTTATCAAGAATCTTGTCTATGAGTCTCTAGGAAACTATGTTATAAGATTTATTCATATTAGTTTTTAGAATCATAACTTCCTTTTCCCCATTTTAGATTGTCAAGGACCTTGTGAACAATAATAATGATGTCCTAAATCTACCCATCCTAAATGAAACTTTCTTGATTTTATATATAATGGAAAGTAACAAGGGTTGAAGCTTTATATCTAAGATCTCAGTGAAAATATCATAAGTAGTATTGCACAAAATTATTAACTTGAAATACTTTTCAAAAATATCCTTAATTATTTACTATAAGAACCAAAAATGTGTTATTCAGGTCTCTGAGTAATTTTTTAGAGGTAATAAATTATACAACTTCATTAAAAAAATCATCTTGCATTCTATCCTATAAATACTAATAAAAAGGATGCAAGAAATATGTTAGGGCATGAGGCCTTGTCATTGCCCAAATAAAAAACTAAAAATTTAATTTCATCTAGAGATAAAGGATCTTCAAGAGTGTTATTATCATTCTGATTGATAATTATATGAATATAACCTATGATTGAATTTGCATTATAAACATTGTCATTACCTCTGCTTTAGAGGAGATTATTAAAGAAGTTGGATATCCTCTTCCTTAATATCTTTAGAATTGGAGATTGAGTTGTCATCCTCTTTTATGATCTCTATGATATTTTATGGATTCTATGTTTGAGATTCAAGATATGAAAAAAATAGTTTTTTTCACCCTTAATAAACCATAAGGATCTATATTTTTGTCTCTAGAAAATTTATTTTTTAGCTAAGATAGAGTGGCATTCGCTTAATAGGTTTTTCCCTTCCATAAGAGTCCTGATTCATACCATTTTTAAAATTTATTTGTCTAATTCCTTTAAATCATTTTAGATCATATTATTTTGTACAAAAATATTTCCCAAAGTATCCCTATTCCAAGCGTTAAGGTTAGTTTTAACATTTTTTTTGTTTATTGGTGGGTCTTTACATAGTTGTACCTTTGATTTCCAAGTTCCACCATCCTTTGATTCTATCTTTAATATCTCTATGCTAGATCCAAACCAATTCAAATCTAAAAGGATATTTGGATTTATTATTGAATGTTTCAATATTCAAGATAAAAAGATTATGAATTGATCTAATCTTAGGTAAAGACAAAAAAAAACAATCATTATTAAGGATCTAATAAATAAATATGATAAACATATCTAGCTTAACCTAAATGTGATTAGATCCTAGTATTTTTTTAGTCTATGTATATCCATCCCCTCTTCATTCAATATCCATGAGACCACAATATGAAATAAGGCGTGCCATATCTTCCATACTTTCAGTATAATCCTAACATACTCATTTCTATTATGAGGGAGTGATGGGGTTTTTGAAGTCACCCACTAACATCAATTTAAATTCCTTACATGTACTTATAAATTATCTTATTTCATTTTAAAGGATTCTTCTACCATTATATGAGTTTGGGGAATATATATTAAATAATATCAAGATAAATTTGACTATTTATTGGTGATTAAAATAATCTAGTGATGGTTACTCTTGAATAATTAATCCCCACCAACCACATGGGATATTAAAATGTATAAATTCATCCAAAATCACCAACATATTTAGCACATAAATCATAATATTTATTCCATAAGTTATTTTTGATGTCTTTTAAGGTATGTTCTGACATCTTAGTTTCTTAGAACTAGAAAACCATGACTATAATTATTTTTAAGGTATCTAAATAGTATCTACTTAATAGGATAATTTATTCCTCTAATATTCCAAGAAATAATTTTTATTTTTGAGGATGGGAAGGGCCAAAATATCCACTTAACACTAGAGTGATATGATTCCCATTTCTCACTTCTTTGGATGTTACTTTACTCCGAACCTCTTTTTGGTTTGATCTTACTATTTTAATATAATTTCCTACATACATTTTTTTTCATGTCTTGTTAGCATAATGTAAGCAAATTTTGAATGGAATTTTAGGATTGAGGTATGGGAAGACTTTTGTATATCAATATAGTTATTCTATGAGCATGGGAGTTTATTCCATTCAGCATCTCTATTTTAGTTTGTAAAGAATAAGTATTATTTATGATATTATTAAATAGTAAAAATTGGTTTCCATTAAATATGTAGAAGGATTAAAGGTTTTAGTTTTATTACCTTTAGAATAAATCTCTCCTCCCTTCATCTCTCTTGTTATCTTTGTTATAATATCTTCTACTAATCCTTGATGACCAAGATCTACTTCCTGTGAATCATTATTAAGTTATTCTCTTTGAGATTCATGTTCATGGAAAATATTTATAAATTTATCTTGATTATCTATTTTTTATTGGTTAGTAAGGCTATTATCATGGTTTGAGAGGTTTCTACCTATTTTTCATGCTTAATTTTTCATCTTCATTCTTTTTCTCTCTAATATGTTTGGTAGCTTATTTTATAATCAATCTCATTATTTATTTATTTATATTTATATATATATTAGTTAGGTGTGTGATGTTTCTATATAGATAACCTATTAATATTTTAAATTCCTAAAAGAAGCACTTTCAGCTAAAAAATAAAAATTGATTAGAATAAATTGTATTCTTATCAAGGATGTAAATTTATGTGCAACACAATTGTAAATGCATGAATTTATTACCAAAATGATCTTAAAAAATTGTATTTATGGAAAACAACACTCACTAACCATTTATAGGGATTTCACAAGTGTAAATATCATATGAGGTGAGACATAAGTCCAAAAACCTAAATAAATTTGACTAAGTGTGAACATATCCCAAGAGTAGAACCATTTTATGGAAATAACCTCATTCAAACAAATTGGAATAAGTTATGGAAATAAACATATTCATACCAACACCAACCCTTAAGTGAAAACTAGGTTAAAAAAGTAAAAAAAAAAAAAATGGGTCTTGGTAACAAGGCATGATGAGGTGTCCATGTACAAAATGATCCCCTCAAAATAAAAAGGAAGGAAAAAACTCATAGGAACCCACCACCCACATGAAATGATGATGGAAGAAGGTTAGGTGACCCTGCGCCCCCCTCCCCACAAATGATGAATTAGGAGAATATGGAAATATATGTCACTTGTAAATAAGCTAACTAAAATGGTGATAAGTGATCATAAATACTGGTGGGAATTCCACACCAATATCACTAAACAAAATCAACAAAATTTGAGAATAAGTATACCCTAATAAAAATGGTTCCACAACATGTCCAAAGAAACTATATCAAAAACCCAATTTTTTTGAGTGGTTATAAAGATCCACCACTCAACAATATAACATAACTAGCAATGTATACACCATAATAACTCCTAGCTAAGGAGATTATTAAAAGGTGTCAAAAATTAAAAAAAGGGTACACCATAAAACCATATGAGTAGATGAATCTAATTCAAATAGTATCTAATAAGTACACTAATCCAAGAAACTAAATGAGTTGTCAAAGACACTACTCGATCATTAGCCTTCTAACACTAGAATCCACAAGAATATATCCAAAATTATTAGTGATTATCATCAAGACATAAGGATGTTTAAGATATAATAGAGGAAAAAGGATTGAAATAGTGAAATTTAACCAAGAAGAGAGAACACATGCATAAGGTAGAAGTTAATGTTGGCACCTATGGAACTATCTCATAGTAGATAAAAAATACCAATAAAATGAGGCAAATAAGAATCCTTAGATGGATTTTGGTAAATAAAGTGCTTGATAAGATACCCATGTACAATAAAAGAATCTAAAAAACTAAAAAAATTAGGTTTTATCTATTTATAGGGGATTACAATGACCAAATATTACCCCCCCAAAAAAAAATTAGTCAATGAAAGGACCCCCTGAAGAAAATATGATTTGACACTTTATTTTAATGTGGTTACAATGTCCTCTTGCAAAAAATAGAAAATTGGTTGTGATATCAATGTGTTACAATTTCTAAAATAAGGTGATGATGTGAAAAGTATAATGATACAAACTAATCACACCATTGTGAAGTACATGAAAATCCAAGCACATTTAAAATAATTAACTACAAACAGATCCCAAATGAGCCCAAATAGAGTTCTAAATAGTCCAAAATGGAGAATTCCACTACAATACCTATCAAAAATTTAAATTTTTGGAGAATTTTTGCATCAATAGTATAAACCTTCTACACCACCATATAGAGGGCTAAAAAATATCTAAAATATAATAAAAATTACTTGGAAAACAAAGGTCGAGAGCCTAAGATATATATTTTTGAAGTTGAAATAAAACATTATGGATTACAATGGAGAGGGGGTTTGGTCAGTAAAAGGTCTAATACCAACCTTATAAGAATTGTGGCCAAGTGTAGAGGTCTACCAAATATATCTTCTACCCGATAGTCTTAGTGTGCCTACTAAGTTTGAAGGGAATATTTGACCAAGGCATAGTTTTATCTTTTTGTGTGACTAAAAATCTTTGACCAAATTGAATTGGTCATTCATATATATATATATATATATATATATATATATATATATATATATATATATATATATCAACATATAAAAAATTGATTTTTTAGAGAAGGTCGCTGGCATGGTGGTAGAGGTTGAGCCTCTCACCATGGCCTTGGCCTTAGTAGGGGGTATGCCCAACCCAAGGGTGTAACCCTTTGGTATGGGGTCATGAATTACACTAAAGTCAAGCTTTAACAGAGCCTAAAACCTCCACAAATGGCTTCAACCCTTGGCCTTGTGTGAAATCCATGACAAGTAGGTCATGGGCCTGCCAAGGCCAAACATTTTTTTTGGGTATATATTTTTCTTTGTTTATTTTTATATGATTTTTTCATTATTTTTATATTGTATTTTTTTATAATGGAAATTTTTATGTATTTTTAATCTCTTTTTTACCAATAAGACAATTTTTTTTACAATGAGATCGATTAAATGGTATCTTTTTGGAGTTTACACAAAAACTGAGATCATTTTAATTTGATCTAGTAAATATGTTTTTAGACAAACTATTATTAAAATTATATATATATTGGCCATAAGGAAAAAAATATCAAATTTTTATTTTGAAAAACTTTAAGATCTATCTATAGTCCAAATGGCCAAATTACTAGAACTATTATTTTTAATATAAAATTGCTAAAGAGACTTTTTGCAAAAAAAAAAAAAAAAACTGCAATGGAAACCTACATGGAGCTTGATATTGATGATGAAATTGGCATACATTCATGTTATGAATGTTTAATTGAGAATAAATTATTCATACACAGTAATCATGATAGCTTGCACAAAAAAATGCCAATGTACAAGTACAAGAATTAACATTGTCCTCATAATAATTATGGACTTTTATAAAAAAAACTTTAGATCTAGCCTATGATGTCCAATTGGGGTGAACTAGAGATGATTTTGAATATCTCAAACACCCTAGAAGTAATGATGTGCTCATATTTTCTCCTAAAATATCAATAATGTTTCTACAAAAAATACACTCAATGAGGAACCCCCTAAAATATGGTACTTATTTTACACCTTTTTAATTCATAGGATCATCCTTGAAAGGATAAGAGAGAAGAGCATACTTAGTGTGTTGAGGGAATACGAGATCTTGATCTCCTAATAGGATACCCAAGGCACTTCACCCACACTAATACCATGTGAGATTTAGATATAGAGAATCTAATAGGATTTTAAAGTCCTAAATGAATCACACTCACCAACCATTCATAATATTTTTACAAGCGTCAAGATCATATGAGGTGAGACATATCTCAAAAACCCTAAATAAACTTGAAAGAGTGTAAATAGAACCCAAGAGTGGAACCAGTTAGGGAAATAACCCTGTTCACACTAGTAATAATTTATGGAAACTTTAAAATAGGATTCGGTAATAATTGTATTATATAAATTGAATTAAATCCCTAAATTTAGAAGAATGCTTTATTGAGGTTGAGAGGTCTTTATCCACCCAAGCATTCATATAGAATTGAGAAAATAAAAAACTTTTTATTGTATATTTAAGTGCAAATAAGGTTATGATTTGAAAAAAAGTATTTTATATCCCATTATTATCTATTTATTTAATAATTATAATGGAAGGTCTAGAATCCTAACCTAAATAGGTAAAAAACTAATATTTTATATGTTTGGGTCAAACCTAGGTTTCCATTTTCTTAAAAACAATCCTATTTTGCCCATATAACATGGTCTTGTCAATATTTTTGTGTATTATTATTGATTAGAGAATGAATTAAAAAATAATCCTTTAATTATGACAGACATTTCAATATTTCCTTTGAGTGCCTGTTTATTTTTAACCCAACTTTTGAAGATGTCAATATATGTCTTGATGCCCATGAGCTTTACTATCAGTGAGTTTTACATCCTATAAGAGAATTTGTCTAAAATTTGGTTATGGATTTTTAAATTTAGACTAGCCTTGCCATTAACTAGATTAAAAAAAAAATGTTTGGAGTGCCTTGGAGCCAATTTATTGAAACTTTATCTACCCAATATCTTGAAATGTAGTTTGTGTCATTCTCCCCTCAATTTGTTTCCATTCCCAAAGCCTTTTTAAAATACTTCAAATCACTTGAGAAATGTGGGTCTAAAACCCTATCGATTTGTAATTTTTAGTTTTTTATCTTCTTCTTATTGATATTTATGATTTATACTCTTGTTTTAGAGTCCTTAATCTATCCCATTTCCATTTATTTTTTCCCACCCAAAGTTCATTTCAAAATATCATGGTTCTATGATATATATGATGAGAAATTCGTTTACCACTTTCATAGGTTCTCATGATCCATATCATGCATCCATTTTGAATATATTATTGTATCCTTATATCATTAAAAAGTTTCTCTAAATAAGTTAATGGTTCATCAATTACTTATATTTTCTTGGTTATGAACCAAATAGGTAACCCATCCCTATAGTCTCTATTTTTATCTTTCTAAATTTATATTTTTTGATATAACTATGCATAAACAATAATGATTTTATCTTCCACTTCTCGATGAAATCTCTTATATAAGGGTCCCAAAATTTTTATGTTTTATAGAATTTGTTTTTTAGATCATCCCAACCATTGGTCTTTGTGACATTTCTTGATGTACATACCAAGATCTAGGTAAAGGTTCTAGGTTCCAAAAAAAATATTGCACCCATAGTCTTTTGTTTGGTTATTCTTTTGTAGTCCAGTGTTTCTCACAATTTAGAATGTGAAACTTAGAAGTTTGTGTCATGGTATAATTTATGATTTATCTATAATACCCCTCTCAATTTCTATACCATTTCTTGATGAGAATTATAAATTTCCTCCAATTCATGATTTTCTGTTTGTGTGTTTCACAATATTGATACATCTATTATTAGAGTATATTAGATAATTTTCATCCCCATTTCCTCTTGTGAAAATGCTTTTACCATATGTTTAATATATTATTATACATTTCCAATATTGTTGAGCTTTGGTAGCTTCACATGTGACATTACAATCAATGTGAAATACTCTCTTAATTTTTTGAGATAAGTTTGATGTTGTAGTATTATTTAAAATGTATTTTTAATAATATATTCATGTGAAGAAATTTATGCAACCAAGCTTTAATGTAATCATCGGACTTTATCTCCAATTATTCACTTTCCAAGGATATCTCCCCTTATTCATATTGTTTATTTAGGTCACCCATTTTTTTGATGGTATATACCTATGGCAACTCATCATAATTGCTCTCATATTTGTCCATCTGTAGTTATTCTAACCAAGTTGTTGCCTTTCTAGTTTCAAGTAGAAAATGAGATATAGTCCATTTCCATTTAAAAAATTATTTATCCTCAAATTTGACATTATCATTATAATTGAAAAACCATTCTAAATTGATAAATGTAGGGTATCTATTATCATACATAACAATGACTTCAAGGCCAAGTTTTATTTTAATCCCCATGAAGTTGATTTCTATATCCTGGAGTGTTAAAATGGGTGATTTTGGAGTTCCATCTACCATGGCAATGTCATAGGTTTTCAAATGCAAGTACATTTTCCCTAATGAATCTTATGTACTTATTTTTAAAAATATTATGTTAAATCCCAAATATAATAGTGTCTATATGTAATAAAAAATGTATCATGGATATAAATCAATCCTGACTTAGAGAAAATAGAGCATACCTACACTTCCAATTGGGGATATACTTGTTAAGCAGGAACACGACCAATATGGGGATCCACTAGACCTGATTAGGGGATCACTTATATCATTTGTCACAACACATCATGCTAAGAAGGGTTCCAAAGCCTACAGTCTAACATAATTACACAACAACCCTAATGGAGTCCTAAGGTTTAAAGCATTCACTCTATTCTAATAACAATAAATTAAAATCTAATCTAGTGCACACCAAATCTTGTGGCACAAAGTGGGGGTTAGAAACAATAGAACAAACATGTATAGGGAACTTTAATTAAAGTAAGTATGAGTAACACCCTAATACATAAAATATGAATGATAGTATTATTCAAGTCAACACTTATGCTACTTATATCTACTAAAAGAGAGGAAAACAAAGTTAAAATATACTTACCTAAATGTGAACCCATAAAGACTCAATCTCTCCTTTGGCCAAAGGGGATTCGTAAGAGGTTTTTGTGATTTATAAGGATCACTAAGAAAGGCCAAAGCATCCAAGACTTATCCACAAGATTAGATTCTCCAAATAAGAAACCTAAGATAAGTCTCCTCAAGTATAATGGTGGAAGAGAAAATTGTAAATAAATGAAAGTGAATAATAACTCTTGATTGCACATATCAATAATGACCTAAATGATCTTGTATATATAAGTATATATTTCCCTAAATCCTTTGAAGAATCTCAGCTATATGAGGTCAACCCAGTCGACCTAGTGTTTTTTTAGGGATAATTTACTAGGTCTGAGCTAGGTCGGCCAAAGGGCTAATAAGCTAAGAAAGTTAAGAATACCCCTAAACTATACTAGGTCAACCCAGTTGACCTAGTATAATTAACTATCTAAAAGGAGTTTAAGATAAGAAAAGGAGGAATGAAAAGAGGAAAAGATTGGAGGAATACTCGAGGGAGGATAAATAGCTTAGGGAATGGTTTTGGGATCTAGTTAGATTGGTAATAACGTGGAAAAAAGGGACAATAATCTTGTGAAGCACCAAAGGTCTACCCACCCCTTTCCTGGTGCACCCCTTAGGGCATGCACTCAAAGATATTGAGTCTCAATGGGTTCTTATAAGATGTAAAGTGTCAGTATTTGATAAAAATTGAAAATATTATGTGTATACATATGCCCCACTTGAATCTCATCATGTGTCACTAAGGTGTAACAAGAGATTATGCTTCAAGAAAGAACATAAAGATACATACAACATTGATTCTAAAAAAAATTTGTAGTATTTTAAAGTAAAAATAACTAAAAGTAAATTACTAAAAGGGAAACTAATCTAAAAAGTAAATGACTTAAAAATAAAAAAAATAAAAAAGTAAATGTGATGCTTACCTTGATTTACCTTTATCATGGGATGGTTGCCTATTGTGTTATTAGTTTTGATTGTGTAGGGCACAAATATTGATTTCAACAAGCCCAAGAATACAAAACTAAAGATAAAAAACAAATAAACACAAGAAAAGCCAAGATAACTAGTGCTATGAGGATGAGATGTAATTGGGAAATTTGGCAAGCTGGGGTGACAAATGCTATGAGGATGAGATGTACTTGGGAAATTTGGCAAGCTGGGGTGACAAATGCTATGAGGATGAGATATACTTGGGAAATTTGGCAAGCTAGGGTGATAGGTGCTATGTTAGACCAAATGACCAAGTCAAAAACAAGAAGAAATTAGGTAACCAAAAATCCAAGGCTATTAAAGAATGAAAAACTCAAACAAGCTATCCTTAAGTAAGAAAGGCAAAATCACCAAGTCAAACCAAGGATACATGTCAAACAAGATGGTGAAACAAATAAAATAAATGGTAAAAAGAAAAATAAAATAAAATGGTAAAACAACATTGATGAGTGAGTAGTAACAATCCACATCTCACTCAACAATGGAAAACAAAATGCATAAAAAGGGAAAATAACATTGTCAAGTGAGAAGTAATAAGCCAACCACACTCAATAATGGAAAAAGGGTACAAAATCAGGTGTATATAACAACAAGACCAAAAAATCATGAAAAATGCTAAAAGGAAAGTAAAGTAAGTTTAGTAAATGTAAAATCATGGTGTAAAGAAAGAAGAATCCATAATTTATCAAACATGTTGTTTTGCTCTAAGGATAGATAAAAATGAAACAAAGTAGTGTTAGCATGTTTTTAAAAGGTGAAGAAGAAGGAATTAAAGAAGAAAGGAAAACAAATTTTGAATCAAAATTTGTCTATCAAGGGGGGAAATGAAAATGGGTGGATGGGAGAATGAAGGAAAAACCAAGGCAGAGGAACTCTTTATTGAAGTCAAGACACTCAAATTAGGTTTGTCAAAATAAGATGACTTTAAATCTTAAGGACTATGAATAAATTATCTTAGAGACATAAGTCTTAGGTCAACAAATGGAGTGTATAGATAATCCCATGAAGGCTAAGTGCATGAAAAGTGAAATGGACCTACCTCCCCAGACATGTTCCCTTTCTTCAAGACCCCTTATAGAGCCATCAATCTACTATGAAGATTGGGTACTTGCATGAGAAAGTAGGTAGCACTAAAAGATTTTTTTATTATCCTCTTCTAATCTACTGGCCTACTGCACCCCAAAGGACCTTGGCTCTACTATGAAGCTAACTATGGAGTTTGAGCTTCGACTAGAAGAAAGAGATGCCTCGACTAGAAGAAAGAGATGTGCTTCAAATCATGTATTTTAGTGTGATATTGAATTTCAAAATTTATATGTTACCTTTTAGATATCATTGCCTTTTATTTTCAAATGATTTAGCTTTTAAATTTCTTGATGGCTTTTTATAGGTTCCTCCTCCATATGGATTTTGAAAACCAAACATGGGTGTTAAAGATGACTTTCATTTGAATTCTTGGGATAAGGTTTCTAAGAGAGAGAAAATCAAAGAGCATGGGGTCTAAGAGTCTTGTAAATCTAGGTGAAATAAAAGTGATATCTTGACTTTGACCTTATTTTATCCAATACGGAGATGAAAGGAAGGGGAAATCAAGAGGAATGACACATGGAATAATTTGAATTGCTTCAAATCACAAAAAAAATGTGTCAAAGGGGAAAAAAAGGATAAAATGATAGTAAAGTGTAATTCCTTATCATAAGAAAGAGGAAAGTAAAGGAAAACATGCTAACATAGGTTGTACAAATTTTTTCTAGCAAGAGAAGCAAAAGCTAAAGTTTGAGAACAAGGATCAAGAACATGAAAAGCATGGTAATTTTATAAGGATGGATGGGTCCTATCCATGGTCTTACAAAGTAAATCATAAAAGAGAGATACATGAGGGTATAAACAAGAAAGATAACAATAAAGTGCAGTAAGCAAAGAAATAATGGTATTTTTTGAGGGATGTCAGGTCCTATTCATAGTCTTACAAGGCAACTCACAAAAAGAAAAACCTAAAGGATGCCAAACTAGCATTGGCAAGCATCAACAATGAAAGAAAAATAGATAAAATATGGTAGTTTTGTGAGGAATGTTGGGTCCTATCCATGGTCTTATAGAGCAACTCACAAAATAAAAACCCAAGGGGTGCAAAAAATAAGAGAAAATGTAAGAAGATAAAGAAGACTATGGTACATCAAGTAATTAAAAGACCCAAAAGGAGGACTAAATGTTTAAAAAGGAGCGAAATTAATACAGAGGGAGAGACCCATGCTTAAGTAACATGCAAAAATTGTTAGATAGATATAGATAGAAAAATGACAAGAAGTGAATGTTTAGGCAAAGTAATTTTTAAGGAATTGAGCATTGGTGGGCTCTTTGAAAACATGGCCTTCATTGGTTTGAAGATGGTAAGTGATTATACCAAGAATATATTTAACTAAATATGGGCCCCACCATTTTTTGGCATACTTACGTTTTCTATCATGGGTGTAATCTAATTTAAGGACAAGATCACCAACATTAAAAAAACAAATTTTAACACATTTGTTATGTTATTTGGTGATACAAATTTTGTATTGGTGGTTATGTTGTAAGGTAGAAAGATGATGTTCATCAATAACATCAAGGGAATGAAGATGAGCTTCAAGAAATTTTTCATCAGGAATAATTCCATGAAGAGATATACAAAGAGAGGGAATCTCAAATTCTAAAGGAAGAACTAACTCAGAACCATAGACTAGAGAAAATGGAGATTCCCTAGTAGCAGTGTGTATGCTAGTCCAATAGGCCCAATATGCAGGGTAAAGATGAATATGCTAGTCCATGTGTGTTTCATGAATTGTATTTTGGAATTTTTTTTTGAGAATTTTATTAGTGGCCTTAGCTTGACTATTACATTATAGATGATAAGGTGTGAAAAACTTGTGATTGATCTTGATTTTATTACAAAGCTGTTTAACATGTTTGTTTTTGAAGTTACCATCATTGTATGAAATGATGGTATGGGGAATTCCAAAGTTGAAAATAATTTTGTTAAGAATAAATTTATAAATGGTAGGACTAGGGATGTTAAAAAGGGGCATGAATTCTACCCACTTGGTAAAATATTCAGTAGCGGTGATGATAAAGACATGCCCATTTTGGGAGTGAGGAAGTTTACCAATGAGATCAAATCCACATGTGGAAAATGGCCATGGATACTTGATAGTTTGAATTTTGGTAAGGGTGAATGGATAAGATCATCATGAAGTTGACAAGGAGTACACTTTTTAGCGTATTCAATTGAATCCTTTTCAAGAGTAGGCCAAAAGTAATACATACATAGGTATTTATGTGTTGGAGCATGTTCACTATAGTGACCACCATAAATGCCCCCATGTGCTTGTTCAAGAAGAGGAGGAACCTCATCTTGTAGAACATAACAGATCAAGGTACCTTTAGCATTACAATAATAAAGGATGTTATGTCAAAATACATACTTGAAATCTTATTTATGAATACATGTATTTTCATGAGAGTCTAAATTAGGAAGATAAGTTTGGTGTTCTAATAATTAAATGATGTATTTATACCAAGGGTTTTGTCTAATGGTAATAAACTCAATATGATAGATAGGCAAATCCAGTGGTTGAGTTGAAGATGGAGATTTTCTTATTTGTATAAGAAAAGAAAGATTAGAAAGAACCTGATGTGGATGAAATAGAAAAGTTGAAGAGGCAAGATAATCATTAATGGAATTTTGATCTCTAGGAATAGGCTCAATAATGAAATAAATTAAATCCTTAACAAGAATGGTTACAATTTGATAATAGGTAATGATATTTTCACTTTTACATTGATAATTATCACTAAATTGGTGGAAAATAAGTTGAGAATCACCTAAAGCATGAAGGTATTAAATGTGTAAGTCAAGAGAAACTCTCATGCTTAAGATAAGAGCTTTGTACTTGACCATATTATTGATGACATCAAAGGTGAAGCAAAAATTTAAAGGAATGATCTTACTAAGAGGACTGGTGAGAATGTAACCCACCTCAGCTCCTTGAAGACATTTATCACCATCAAAGTGAAGGGTCCAAGTATCCTCATGTAAGTCAACATTGATTTCAAGAATATCCTCGATAAGTACTTGTGGTTTAATAGTATTAGAAGGAGTAGAATATGTTTCAAGATTATTGGCTTTAAGATTAGTGGTAAAGCTATGAAATTAATCTTTACGAGAGATAACTTGATTAAGACCTTCAATGTAAATGATATTGTCATCTAGAATATCATTTTAAAGGAAGAAGTGGTTGGAATGGGAGCTATAATAAGTTGGTCAGCTATGACTTTCCCTTTAACAACTTTTTGAGTGACAATGCAAAGATCAAATTCTATAAGGAGGACCATCCATTTCCCAATTCTATCTCTAAGAAGAAAGGCTTTGGATAAGAAATGATGAAGGGGTCAGAATGAACAATGACATACGTAGTTTGGTAAAGCATATAATGACAAAGATTTTTAGCTACAAAATAGATAGCGAGGTAATCACACTCAATTTTGGTATAATGTGTTTCATAATCAATGAGGCCTCGGCTAATGTAGTAGATAACATACTCTCTTCCCATATCATCTTGTTGGGCAAGCATTGCCCCAACTAAAATAGGTGTGGAAGAAGTATATAGAATCAAAGGTTTATCATTGGAAGGAGGATGAAGTGTAGGTGGATGAAGCAAAGAATCTTTCATGTTATCAAAGGCTCTTTCATGTTATCAAAGGCTTTTTAACATGGATACACCCATTTTAAAGTAGTATTTATTGAGAAGGGAATTTATGAAGTGAATTCGATATGCCATTTTTGGGATGAATCATCTAATTTCCTAAAGCTTTTCTAAATAAGTATGAATGTCAGGAATAGAATGATGAATTAACATGTTGATGATAACACAAATTTTTGAAAGATAAACATAAATGATGCAGAGAGAGACTAAGAATCCTAACAATTTTCTAGATGTGACTCCAAATACGTATTTATAAAGATTAAGTCTAACTTTATATTTAAGGAGATGATCAAAGATGATAACAAGATCAGAAAGATGACTCTTATGATGTTTGGATTTATAAATAAGATCATCCACATAGGTTTCAAAATTTTTGGGAATGAGATCATGAAATATGTGAGTCATTGCATATTGGTAAGTGGCTCTAGCATTCTTGAGATTGAAGGGCATTTTGACATAGCAATAAGTGCCCCATTCCATGGCGAAATTAGTCTTATGTTGGTCTTTAGGAGTGATATGAATTTGATTGTATTCCAAGAAACCATACATAAGAGATAACATTTTGTAACCAATAATGGAATAAAAAATGGCATTTATTGAAGGTAAGGGGAAGTTATCCTTAGGAAAAACAAAATTAAGGTTTTGGAAATCAATACAAATGTGAATAACCATAGTGAATTTCTTCCAAATGGGAACAATGTTGGACACCCATTCAAAATAATCTACTAGTTTGATAAATTTAGCATTGAGTAATTTGATGATTTCCTTATGACATAAGGTTGAAACTTTAGGCAAAAGTTTTTGTTGCTTTTGATACATAAGCTTGGTATCAAGATAAGTAATGATATTATGCACTACAATGCTAGGGTCAATTCTAGGCATGTCTTCTTTGGACCAAGTGAAAGTTTCATGATATTTATCAAAGAATAAGCTAAAATTATCATGTTCAGTAGGTGAAATCTCTTGAGAGAGTATAATCGGTTGAGGAAAAGATAGCGTACCATATTTGATGCGAGTGATTTATTTGATAAGCATGGCATTACCATCTTAAAAGTGGTATGGTGCATTAGGTAAGGCTGAAATTAGTTTTGTTTTAGGATCAATGATAGCAATGAAGTTATTAAAGCAATGAGTTTTAATTTTAAAGTGTCCAAGTTTATGATGCTATCAAGGAAGTTGATATTACTGGGCATGAAGTAACTCAATAATAGATTCATCACTAGGAAAGGTAGGAAGAGGACCATAATATTCAACATCTACTTCAAGATCGAGAATTTGATTTCCATGGCTATCATACTCAGAATGAATTTGATGGACATCGGTTGCCTTGGCCTCAAGTGTAATTTTAGGATAAGAAGAAGTAGATGGAGTAGAAGAGATCAATATATTAATGGATTTAATGATGGGAAAAGGATTGTATGTAATGATTGGATCCAAAGGTGTAGGAGATTTCAAAGATTTGTAAGGAATAATTTTTTATACCACCCAAGGAGTATCAATAAGAGGAAGATTAATGGGAGGCATATGATCCTCAAGATCTAAGGTACGATCCATAGAAATGGTATGCACATCTTGATTAAAAGCATGGATTTGGGCTAAAGTTTTTTGGTAATGATGGAATATAAAACTTTAGATTGAGCTTGGGCCATGATATATTTGTCATCATATGTTGGAGAAATCATACAAGTTTGAGAATTAGGGGGATTTTCAGAAGGTAAATCCCAATATTGTTGAATGTATGAGGAGACATGATGAGAGGATCTTGAAATAATTTAGCCACTCCAAAATCATTGCAAGTTAAGGCATATTATGGTAAAGAAGGATCTTAAGAATTACATGGAGGGGGAAAGTCAATAATGTCATCAATAAGAGGAACAATACGGTCTCTTGGGAATAGAGAAGGAGGAAGCCATTACAAAATATATGAAGGTAACTAGTAGTATTGAAAATGTGATGTAATTCATTGGGCTCATCATCATTAGAATCCACAAGAGTAACTTGTAGATCAAGACTCATGTTGATGAACTCAGGTAAAGGAACATTGCTAATTTTAGGATTTGTAAGAATACAATATTGAGGTTTAGGATTAGGAAGCTGGATACTCCAAGAATTGGAATTAGCTTCATGATTGTACCATTTTCCATTATGCAATAATTTAATAAATTGACTACCAAAAGAAGTAATGGCCCTCATTTGATGGGTCCATGGATGACCAAGAAGAATATTGTAAAATAAAGGGAGATCAAGGACCGTAAGCTTGGTTTAAATGGTCTTAGGTCCTATGGTTAATGGAAGCCAAATAAAACCAAGTGGATTTTGATTAGTCTTATAAAAACCATGACAAGTAAGATGAATTTGCTTAAGATGATCCTTGTTATAACCAAGTTGTTGTATAAGCCACAAAGATGTCAAATTAATACTAAAGATTTCATCAACTAAGACTTTTTAGGTAAGAGTGGTATTAATGGTTATTTTAATAAAGAGTGGTAGATCATTGACACAAAAATAAGTTCATCATTGATCATGTCCTCCTCAAGGAATTCAATAGAAGGTTTGGAAGAAGGATACGATATTTCAATGGTGTTGACATTAGTAGGTTGAGAATCAATAAAAGGTGGTTCTTCATCGATAGAGGATGGATCTTTAATTTATTGAAGTTTTTACATAAGGAATTTATGATGATAGGATGGAGTGAAAACCAATGCCATAAGAGGAATCTTACAAGGCATAGATTTGAGTTCTTCAAGAAAATTCCAATGAGATTTAGAAGAACCAACTTAAGTTTTAGAAGGTAAATTAGTTTTAGAAGGTATACATATGGTTGGAGGATCAAGAGGAGGAAGTTGTTCCTTAGGGTCTTCTGAATCAACATTAGAGGTGTTGGTATCTTTAATAAGTTGTTCTTCTAAAGATGTATTTTTAGGCTTGGTAATGGGATCTTTGTGAGCTAGTTTATGATGATAATTGACCTTAGCAGTGTTGACATATTGAGATTTGTTATAATATTGATCATAATTGACATCGATGACACAAACATCCTTGATAGATATTTGATTATTAGAAGAATATTTTTGGTTATTTTAGGTAGAAGCTTTGAAATTTTGTCATTTTTGGGAAGCAACCGTATATTCTTGGTGATGAAGATTGATCATAGCTTCATGATTGAATGAATCACCAAGCATATAAGAGATAGAAAATTTATTTATCCCTCTATAAGATTCATGATAATGCCCAATATTATCATAGAACCAAAAAAATATATTAGGGTCATACCACTTAGGAGGAGCATTGGGATAGATGAAAGTTTTCAAGGGTGGTAAAAATTGTTTCATTTACTAAACTGAAAGAGGTGTATGAGTAGGTGAAGGAATATCAATTTTGGAAACTCCTTGTTTGGTTTGCAGAGCATTACTAGTGATAGCATTATATGTTTGGAAAGATCCTTTAATAAGTTTAAGATTAGGTTCAAATTTCTTCATGAGAAAGTCTTGAAGCTTAGCTACTTCATTAAGTGTTTGGAGAGCAAAGGTTTGAGCCTTATATTAAAGAGTAGGAGTTAAAACCATAATAAAGAGTTTAAATAGTTTATCATCAGTCATGTTATGGTTGGATTTATGAGCTAAAGATTTCCATCTTTGATAAAGTCATGAACTTATTAAATGGGAGATTGTTTCTCATTGATGAAATGGCTAAGATAATTTTTGTGAAGATCATTGTATTGAAACTCTTTAACCAAAGGATTAACCAAATATTCAAGTTACCAAATAGAATGATGAAGAATTTGATTATACCATTCTAATACATTAATGATAATTTTTTTGACTAAGAGTTTAGTAGTGGTAAACATTTCTAGTTTGGGTCCACTCTTTATAAAGGTTTCCAAAGGCTTTAAGAAATGAGGCAAGGTCTTTAGTCCCATCATATTTGATAGTTGGAGATATGTTACTAATATCAATGGAAATAATGAAGGAAGATAAAGGCTCATTTCAGATGGTTTGAAGCATATTGTTATTCATTATGGGTTGAGGAATAATATTAATTGAGGCATCTCTAAGAGGTGGAGGAATATAATTAGGACTAGATTGAGGATTAATAGTTAGAGGTTGATTATCCATGTTGATTAAGTGTTGTGAAAGTTGCATCATTTGGTTGGTATTATAATTTTTCATAATGTTCATTTGTTGAATGACTTAGGCTAAAATTTAGGATGTATCAGGAGGTGGGTTGGTGTTTATAGGAGTACTCCCCATATTGGTATTAGGGTGAGGATTGATAGAAGAAGGCTTACTAGTGGGATTGTTAAGAAAACTTGAATTAATCACTCCCACATTAGTTTGAAGATTTTGAGAAGTTTATTGATTAGTATAAAAAGGATCAGATCCATCAACTTCATCTTGAGGTGTTATTTGCACCATATTGTAGTTCATAGATGAAGGAGGAGAAGAGGTGCCCCAAGAGTGATGGTGCTCTTGGGAGGAAAAGAGAGGAAGAAATGAACATCCCATATAGTATCTAATTGGATTCAATCTATCCAAGAAGATTATGATAGGGGATTTAATTTTAAATCAAAAGAGATGAATAGAATGCAAAATTGAAAATATAAGGAACTGGATTGATGAAAAGGGAAAGCAAAAGATAGTACAAGGTTGACTAGGTTGATCTAATACATAAATCAGGGCCTATAAACTACACAGGGTTGATTGGGTTGATCCAATACAGTGAAAAAAGGTAGGAAAAATATAGAAAGGGAATTATAGACTATATAAGGTTGACTGGGTCGATCTAGTATAGTGAATAGGGGCTAAGAAAGAGATAGGGTCAACTAGATCAATATAGTACAATAGACAGGGAGAAAGAAAAAATGATAATAAGTTATGAGCAAGATATATTTTTTTCAGCTAATCTAGGAAAGTAAGAGCTAAAAAAAACAAATAGTCAATTGGATCAATGCTGTCCAATCTAATTGAGGTACACAAAATAAAACCTTGCACTAATGTAAGTTTTTACACACATAATTGAATAAAGAACAATCAATCAGCTTGAAAAGTAAAGAGCTAACTAATTGGTCAACCTGATTATTTATTAGATTATTAAGAATGTTTTAAAATGATTGGAATTTGCATATAAGCAAGGTACTAAATAACAATCTAAGGATGGTTTGAGGTAGTTTGGGCTGAAAAAGACTGTAATGAAAATGATACAGGATTGGTATTGGGCCCTACCCCCTCACTTCACACACTATAATGATAAGGGTGTTGGGTGCTTAGTCAAAATACACCATTAACCACACTTTATACTTGACCAAAGCATCAAGTCAAGTTTCCCCTTGGTGATGAAATCTAAGTAGGTTGACCTAGGGTAGACAAAATGTTAAAGTTATTGTTTATGTTTTTGTGATTTGGTCTTGTGTGCATAAAATAAAAATAGTGAAACTAAGTGATTAATTAAAAATCCCTAATTAGACTATGTGAGCTATTATAAGCATGCAAACAATAGGAAAAGAAAGTGTGAATTAATTAATAACAGATATGAGGTTAATTCTAATTTGAAACAAGGTATAGTGTTGACACTATATGCACGAAATACAGAACAAGGTTGACAAGGTTGAACCTGTATTTCAAAATTAAGTTTGAAAATGAACTAGGTCAACAATGTCAATCTAGTAATTTCATATAACACATAGAATTAGGTCGATAATGTCGATCCAATTGATTGTGTAAGGGTATTTTTAAAGACTAAAAACTATGAAATGAAAGATAGAAAAGAAAGAAATAGAGATGTAGAAAGGAAACTTAGTAGATTAGAGATGTAATGAAGGAAGATTGCTAATTAAGAACCTTGAAGGATGCTTGAGAAACCTAAAAACTAGGTCGATAGAATTGATCAAGCTATACATGAACCTACTAAAAAAGTGTTAGAACTATAAGGGGTTGACTAGGTCAACCTAGTAGGCTAAACTGGGTATTTGAAAGGCTAAAAACCTATACTGGGTTGATTGGGTTGACCTAGTTTCCTATTCTTGAAAACCTATACACAGATAAAAATAGCTGGGTCGATAGAATTGATCTAGTATTTCAAAATATATGATAACATGATGATCAAAATAATGAAAAAGTGAAAGAAATCTTGAAAGGGTTAGTTTCATGGTGGGTTCACTAGAATGTATGCAATCAAAAATGCACCATGTCTATAAATTAATCCTAGCTTGGAGAAGATAGAGCATACCTATACTTTCTATTGGGGATGCACTTGTTAAGCATGAGCATGACCAATATGGGGATCCACTAGACTTGATTAGGGTATCACTTGTATCACTTGTCATAATACATCATGCTAGGAGGGGTTTCAAAGCCTACAGTCTAACATAATCACACAACCCTAATGGATTCCTAAGGTTTAAATCATTTCACTCTATTCTAATAGCAAGAAATTAAAATCTAATCTAGTGCACACCGAAGCTTATGGCACAAAGTGGGAGTTAAAAATAATATAACATGTATAGGAAACTTTAATTAAAGTAAGTATGAGTAACACCCTAATACATAAAATATGAAATATAGTATTATTTAAGCCAACACTTATGCCACTTATATCTACTAAAAGAGAGGGAAACAAAATTAGAATATACTTACCTGAATGTGAACCCATTGAGATTCAATCTCTCCCTTGGCCAAAGGGGATTCACAAGAGGTTGTTATGGTTTGTAAAGATCATTAAGAAAGGTCAAAGCATCCAAGACTCATCCACAAGACTAGATTATCCAAATAAGAAACCTAAGCTAAGTCTCCTTAAGTAGAATGGTAGAAGAGCAGATTGTGAAGAAGTGCAAGTGAATAATAACTCTTGATTGTGCATATCAATAATGATCAAAATGATCTTTTATATATAAGTAAATCTTTCTCTAAATCCTTTTAGGAATGTCAACTATATGGGTTCAACCCATTTGACCTAGTGTGTTTTTAAGGACAATGTACTAGATCCGAGCTAGGTCAGCCAAAGGGTTAACAAGCTAAGAAAGTAAATAATACCCCTAAACTGTACTAGGTCGACCCAGTCGACCTAGTACAACTGACTATCCAAAAGGATTTTAAGACAAAAAAAGGAGGAATGAAAAGATGAAAAGACTGGTGGAATATTTAAGGGAAGAGAAATAACTTAGGGAATGGTTTTGGGATTTGGTTAGATTCGTAATAATGTGGAAAAAGGGACAACAATCTTGCAAATCACCAAAGGTTTGACCACCCCTTTCTCGGTACACCCCTTAGGGCTTCCACTCAGAGATATTGAGTTTTGACAGGTTCTTGTAAGATGTAAGGTGTTAGTATTTGATAAAAATTGAAAATATTATGTGTATACAATGTCTTTTTAACTTATTTTTCATTGATTTGACATTTGAAATAATTTTTATTTCCTTCCACTTTTTTTTAGTCTTAAAAACATTATTTTTAGGTTTTTTATGTTTCTCACTATTATTAGCATGTTTTTTGGTTCTTTGTTATTCCAATGCTTTCATAATTATGTCAATGTTTCTAATCATCTTTATTTTTTCACCAATATTAACATTTAAAAAAATCAATTTCCTCCTTGTTAAAATAAGTTAATTTTGATCTTTTTTTCCCTTAAAATAATTTTAATTTTTATTTCAACTAATATATCATGATCAAGGGTATTTGGATAATTCCAATCACTGTGTTTTTAAAATTCATCCTAAAATGGTAACAAGATTTATAGGGATGGAATACAGAATTAATCTTACGCTTCAAGCATTAGTAATCTGATCTCTAATTCTATTCATGCGTAGGAGGGAAATTTGGTACTAGTAAGGGACTTGAGAGTTTTGTTAAAGGACCTAAACTTATAGATAAGGGACTTGGTGATAATGGTAGGGATTTATAGTCTACTTTGGGTAGTTTATCAGTCCAATGTGAATTAGTTTATTTTTAAACTTTAGAAGTTCCTTGAGAAAGGAGGAAAAGATGATAGATATGATTTGATGTTTTTGTTCAAAATTTTAGTATGATAAGCTAGCTTGCATAAAATAAATATTTCACTCCCTTATTTAATAACTTGGGAAATTATTTTGAGTAGTTGGCCCGTGAACAGATGGAGACTAATCACATGGGACCTATTGACGATGTTGGGTTTATGAATGATAGTCTAGTGGTTGATGATTTTGAGGCATATGAAAATGTGTAGTTATTTTTATTTTATTAGTATTTTTTTTGTTATTTCTTCTCATGCCATGTTTTCGGTGGATTTTTCATATTATAATAACATTATTGCATTTAATGCTTGGATTGATATTAGGATATTTTGATGCCTTTTTGGATGGATATATGGTTGTTTCATCTTCAAATGTATATTATTTTTTAAATGTTACAATATAAAAAAATCCTCCTCAAACTCAGTCATCTTATATTTTCCTTTTCCAATAGTTATTTCACTATGTGTAGTCACCACAACTCTTGTATAGGGATCATCTCTCATTATCTCTGGTTTTCTATTCCTAGGGTTATCTTTATGATTTTTTACCTTGTCTTATATTCTCTTATTATTTCAAAGATAGATTCTATTTTTTAGCATTCTACTTCCTCTATGAATTTGGTGTCTTCGTATTCCCTCATCTCATTGAATCTTACCTTAGGCTCAATCACTTTTGGTATTTTATTAACTTATTTTTCCCATTTAATTGGAGGTGTTCTTATAAGTTCATATGTCCTAATGCATCAATTATTATAATATTGTGCCACCTTTGGGAAATAAAATTGTCATGTCTTTTATTCTCATGGAAAAATACACACTCCACATATGGTTCCTCTACTCAATTCCTTGCAATGTGGCCTAATTTAATACATCTACGATATATAGGTGGTGGCCTATTTTGGATATATCCTTGATCATATCTATGACTCCATAAGTAGTTTCCTATTCCTCCTTGGTTTACTTATTTTTCACTTCCTTTATAACATCCTTAGTTATTATTGAAATAGTAATTTTGTTTTCCCTTGAGTGCCATGTATTGGATCGAGGGAGGGTTTTGATTTTTTTGTTATGGTGGGTATCATTTAAGTTAAATTATATATATATCAGCCCATCCTTATGGTGGTGGTAGTATTTATTTCACCACTACTGCTCTTCACATAGACATATCTTTCAAATTATCCATTACATTGTGTTTTCAAAATGTGTGACTATAATAGTTGAAGGATCCACTTCTAGTACAATAAATTAATTGAATTGTGAGTAGGGATACTTCCATAACTAGTCACATGTTTTTTCAATGCTAATGATATACATGACATATTCCAAAATATAATCTCTTTACATAACTTGATTTCTAGATCGGTGGTATCATACCTACTAGTATCTATGTCATCCTTACTATTGCAACCTTATTTTCCATGTCATTGTATAGACAATATATTAAAGAGTGTCCTATATTACAAATTTTTTTACATTAAAACATTTATTTTTTAGCATCCCATCTTAAACTTGAGAAGTGCATTATTATCCTTTCATTTGAATTTATTTGTTAACCTTAATTTCACTAGTTCTTGTTACATTTTTCCATATCTTATTTGAGTGATAAGTCTTTCTCTCTTCATCATAACTTGATTCTAATATTGAATCCAAATAAAAAACTTTCAAAAAATTAATAAACACATTTACATTCATTTATTCCCTTAAATATGACATGAGGCTAGAAATAAAACACTTAATCCTTTGTTTCTCATTCAGTGGTTCCTCTAATTTATGCAAAACTACCTTAAATATTTAATAATAATCCTTAACACTCTCCTTGTATTTTTTTTAAAATTATATCATTTTTATTACACTCTCAATTGATACATTTGGAAAATATAAATATCCATTTTTTTCACATATGTCCATTTATTCTTATGGCCTAAATTAGCCTTCATATACCATTTCAATTCATCATATCTCTAAGTTCCTACAAATTAAAATATAATTAACTTTGAAACCTTCTCTTGCAAATATAAATCTTAAAAAAAAATCCTCTACACCTTTAGTGAATTTTTTGAAAAGTGGCAACTTCATCCTGTTTTGTGTCATTCTATAAGTAATTGATTTATTTTTTGATCTACTACTATTTAAACTACTTGAATTATTTTACTAGCACTTGTGCTTTGATTTTTTTATCTATTACTTATTTGATTAATTTACTAGGGTTTTATTTCATCCTTTATCACTCTTAAATTATATTTGAAAGTATTTTCTACCCAAGAACTCTTCTTGGTTGTCTACAAATTTTCTTATTTTTTTGTTCTCTTCACTAAATATATTAAAGTTTTCCATTACTTATTCTCTTATATGTATATCCTCTTATTATGGAATATATTTTCTCTCCTAATGTGATGCATCATGAGGGATGGTGGTCTGTGTTACGGGTTCATCTCCTCATAGGTTATATTCTAATGGGGTATGAAAATGGGGTGTCATTTTGCATCTCTTCTTTATAATCTTTTATCTCTACATTTTATTAATATATATTAATTTCATTAATTAATCATTGTCCTCTAATATTAATTTTTTCATTTTATTCCTCTTATACTTCCTCAAGATTATCATCCACACTAGCCTATACTTTTATTTTATCTTTAATTGTTATCATATTACTAATTTTAGTAGTTTATTCTACTGCTATTTCTCATTCTACCTTCTCTACTTCATTTCCATCCATAAACTTCAATTCTTATATTGTAAGTGAGTTTTAAACTTGCACACTTTTTATACTATTGATTATATATTTTCTTCTATTTGGCTTACTATATTATCTTTTACATGATATTCTATAGTACTCTCTAAACTTTCGCTTATTTTCATGTCTCCTCTTCCTTCTATGCCTCATGCATTATGTGTGGTACTTGTCTCCACTAGTCAAGTTTCCTATCCCAATGATTTGAACACTTTTATAGTTACCATTAGTGTGGATAAATAATTTATTCAATTCCACATATCTTCATCACCTTATACAGTATGAAATGTAGGATCTATTCGATTCTACTTCTTTCTCTCATCTCTTCAATACCTTCCAATTATATTAGTGATAACTAATTTTTCTTAGCTAGACCAATATTTTATAAATTTTAAATAAGAAATCATTTTATTTTTTACGCATCATTGTGTTACTTTTTTGATTTTATTTTCCTAAAATTATTTGTTATCATTCTTTCCTTTGTGTTTATTTCTTGGCTTATAATTCATCCCTCTCTTTTTACATCTTTATTTCATCTTTTCTTATCATCTTTTTATTTTATTATCTTTACTCCCTTAATATTCATAAAATAATATCTTTTTATTGTTTTCTACTCTATCTTTTTCCCCCTCCATCTGATTTATTTCCCCCAAGGCATCTAGACAATTTTTTTTCTCATAATTCACATCTCTTTAGAATCCCCCTATTTTTACATGCCATCCCTTAAGTGCATGGGGACCTAAAGGAATTATTTATTGATATTGGTTAACCCTTATTCAAAAAGTTAAATGAAGACTTATACTCTTCTTATAAATCTCTCTTGGGGTTCATCCAAGAACTCAAACTTGATGATGTCAAATCCTATCCAACCTTAAAGCACCAAGATAATCAAGAATAAATCGATGGTATTATCAAACCAATGGTAATTTAATCTATATCCAAGGTATTTATATCTCTAAATTTTTTTCTAATTTGTCCACCATAAAATTTATAGGTTTATTAATCCAAAGTATACATTTCTCAAAGTGTTTGGTGTGTCTCGAAATTCAAGGCCATAATAAATTGGAAAATATGACCCAATATTATTTATCATGGGATCTAAATAAATCATCTTTGATTATCAATAATGATTCACCAGTTATGTTTACCTTTGTGTGGGAATATTTTGAGAAATCTAACACACCAAAATTTTATTTTAGTCAATGCTAGTTTACAGAAAAAAAAAGTGGATGCCTTCCACTACAATTAGTTAGCCAAGGTCTATATGGTGCCACCAAATGTTCACATAAAATCTATTACTTGATATAAATAATTTTATGGGTTCATTAAAATATTATTTAGATATAATAATATTTATAGTTTAATATTGATGTAAAGGTCTATGACTTATGAAATTAATAATGTTTAAGTAAATATGTTCTTATTTAAACATATACATACACAAAACATATATATTTCTTACACTAACTTCTTTTTCCATAAATCAATATCTTGTTAGGTTGTGGAGCTAAAAGCTTCATTGATGCAAATATGGAGGAGGTTGCTGAGTTAGAGAGAAACTGACATCGACAGTACAACCGACGTCGGTCATCTTCAATTCATAAGCCAACCGACATCAGCAGGAGTCGGCCGACATCGGTCACCTCCAGACTAACAGCGATCGACGTCGATCACCTGTGCGGTTCCAGAACTGTTAGTTTCATGAACAGTTGTTTAATGAATTGATTGTTTGCATGTTAAAGGCTAATTTTAGTCTTGAGCTATGTGTCTAATTATTATTTGCATGAGATCTATATAATAGACTCATGGGCTATATTGTAATTAAGGCAAAGAAGAGATCCTTCCAATTGTAAGATCAAGTTGATCTATAGGTTGTGCAAGATCAGGGAGAACATCTACATGGCAAGTAATGCCATTGATTTGTAGGTTGTTGCAAGATCAGGGTGATCTACTTGAAGTACTTTGAGTACTTGTGTACTGGCAGTATTGTTACCGACTGGTTGGAGGTGAACAACTCTGTGTTTGAGTTGATTGTTGTGACCGTAATTGAGAGAGAACTCTTGATTGAGAATTACTTGAAGTCCTAGAGGTGTGGGAAGCCTCAGAGGTGTGAGAAGAAGTGGCATCTTCTTTATTGTATTTTCTTTCTGGATGAGTTGAATACAATTGTGTATTGTCTCTCAAATTCTGTGTTGTTTCTGATTTCTAGTTACTTGTTACTTCTGGTTAAATTCCATGTTTAGTTGCTTATACAAAGGTAATCAATTGTGCTCCTAATCCTGACAAAGTGGTATCAGAGTGACATTGTAAATCTTGCAACTTTGCATTTGCTCATCCGTGAAGCTTTTAGCTCCACACCTTAACATATCTATTACATTCTAAAATACCCTTTAGTCTATACCTCCATTCTCTCTTTATCACTAATCATAATAATACATTATTATCCTTTTATCTCTTTATGCTCTAATATCTCTCTTATTCTATATTTTTATCATATATATTACATCTATTATAATACTATAATAAAAATATTGACATAATACCTATACCTAATTAGTATAAACGTCTTGTAGGACATGCCCCTTATTCTTTCAATGATTCATATATTACCATAAAGTGTCATAACATGAGAAGGTATAATCCTTTGTTCTATAAATCCATATATATTATACTATTTTTGATAGGGATAGAGTTTCTATGGTGATATTTTATCTATTTTTCATTTTTATGAAGATTTTTTCTAATAGAAACATAATTCTAATTTTTTTTGCATATATTAAATTTTTTAGTAAATCTCTATTTCAAGTCTTGTAGATGAAAAGCCTTGGAAAATCCATAATGATTCATCCATATCCAAGTGATTTACATGAAATTTATTTGTGTTTCATTTTGAGTGGGGAAGACATTGTGAAAAAATATGTTCTAGAGGAAGAGGATTTTGACATGATAATTCTTATTTTACATTGCATAAATAATAATTTCAACTTAAGGGGAATTTGAATTAGATAAATATACAAATATAATTTATAATAAATACATAATTTACTCGAATAACGTATTTTTTTAAAAATTTTATATTCCATGTATTCTTTCATTATACACCATGAGAATCTAATTAATGATCTAAGCATACTAAATAAGTATGTTAAACATAAAGTAAACATGTAACACTTAATAGTTAATGATCACTAACATCACATGTAATAAATCATAACTACATAAGGAAAGTAATTACATAAAATCCAACCAAAGTTGGTATAATAATATAGCCACTAATGTCAATGTAAAATAAGTAATCGATTACATTTCTAACTGGCATTATGTTTCAATATAAATACAATAATAGATATAATTCTCTACAGAGCAAGAGTCACTTGAACTCCAATATCTCTAATAATCTCAAGTTTAGTCTCCAATAAGTACTATAGTGGGGAAGGATAACATCATCCAAGCACTTTTTCACACCAACCATGGACCATCGATGCCCCACATAATCCCCCAAATAAGGAATGGCCCTCCCTTCATATATTGGGTAGATGGTGATGGTGCAAAAATCTAGAGAAACATGCTAGTACCCATCTATTTTAAGATTTATAATACATGATGTGTACCAAAAAGAAAATGTGTTCTAACATGATATCACATAAACATATAAATAATACATATGAAATGACAAGTCTATATAAACATTACTTTGGCCAAAGTTTTCAAATAGCTATTGATCTCTAGGATCAATCAAATTAATACACACCACTTAATTAGATTATATTTATTTGGCATTGGTGATGCTAAGTAATCTAGTGAATTTTGTATCACTACTTATTAAAATAATGTGAGATTTGGTTAACATTCATATAACCAACAAATTCATACAAATTATTTTTACTAGAAAATATAAAACATGATAAAAATAGGAATAATTACATTACATACATTTATTCCATCAAATGTCTGAATGAATGTCTACTATATTATTCAACACATGAATAATAAGTGTAACAAGTAAGTTTAATTACCAAATGGGTAAATATAAACTTAGACTGCATTTCTAAAATCTTTGAGTAAATTCAATTGTATTACAACTAACAATATCATAGTATATTATTCATGTTACTCATTTATAAAAAATAGTCATAAATAATTAAAAGATCAACTAACTCATAAAAAAATGCATATTATTTCATTTATGAAGCTTGATATTCTTTTAATAGGATTTATACGTATAATTATAGTTCCCTATCCTTTAGGATTTTTATGACTTAATTTACTAGTCCCATTCTATAATTATAGGCTTGCATCCTATTCTACAAAATATAAGTTATATAAATATATGAGAACATGAGTTTTCATATAGGTATATTTAATATATTTATGCATCATGCATAATATATATCCCATAATAGACATGATTAAATACACAAATACTATTCTAACCCATAAATAGTGTTTTTCATTATTGTTTTAAAACTTTAAGTTTTAAACCAACTAATAAATTTTCATGAGTAAGGTTTCAAGAACCATATAGGGTTATCAACATTTCCATAACCTTTATTTCACTTATTTTAACATAAGAGATATAATTTCAATTTTGGCTCAGATTCATTACTAGATAATTTTCCTAGATTTTCCCCAATTTAAGTCCTTTGATTGTGTATCAAATGATTAAACTATATCTAATATTAAATCAACAAGCCTTAACATAATTGTGTATGTTTTATAATAAATATAAATTTTCACAAATTAACCAAACCACTTTGGCTCATTTGACTTCATAAGTTCAATATTTTAAAAGTCGAATACACTATATAATTATGTGTCCCCTGTTTGAATGTTAACTAACACATAGTCCATATATCTCTATTCATAATAATAATTTATAAAAAAATGCATAGTCTATTTAGGAGAATGCTTATAGTGTTTCTAGACATATGATTAAAGTCATATATTCATAAACTCATGACTTTGTGTAGTTGATATATACACAATCTAGTCTTAAAACATAGGTTGGCAAGAAATTTAGTCTTAAAACATAAAATAGACATATTTTTGATTCAAGAATCTAAAATGATAGCTAAATTTTTTTTAAAGATCAAATTTAATATTTGGGACAAAACATTTTGTATTTTTAGAAATTCTAGAGGTGCTTTTGGTGGTCTAGTAGTCTTTTAGGATCCTTCCGTCTTGGAAGGCACCCCCTTCCTATTACCGAGACCCACATCTCTATCTCTTTTTTTGACATCCATAATAAAAATAATTGGGTCTTCACAAACATGTATGATCCAAATTCTACGATTGAAAGGAATAAGCTATGGAGTAACTTGAAAGACATAAGGAATTATTTTAAAAATATGAGTTGGGTAGTGGCTAGAGATTTCAAATCTCCCTTATTCCTCGAGAAGAAGAAGGGGGGAATACACACCCTCAATGATAACATTTTGGAGTTTAAGGAGTTTATTACTGATGAAGGAATTTTTGATGTATAACTAAAGGAAAACTAGTACACTTGGTCAAATTAAAGACTAGGCGAGAATCTTATCCAAGTTAGACTAGATAGATTTTTGATTTCTCTTAATTAGATCCATAATTCCACTAGCTCCTTCTCATCCTTCCCCAAAATTAGGTCTGATCATAATCCAATTCTATTCCAAAGTGATAATATGTCAAAAGCTAAGGCCACACCTTTTAGATTTGAAAAAATGTGACTCTCTAACTAGTCTTTGGAAGATTCCATTAAGGAATGGTGGAAAGTCCCAATCCATGGTTCAACCATGTACATTCTGGACATCAAGTTTAGACATGTCAAGAAGAATCTCAAAATCTAGAACAAAGAAGTTTTCAAAAATATCTTCCTCCAAAAAAATTCCATTGAGGAGGAAATCCATAGAATCAAGTTGGAAATTTCTATTTTAGGCCCTTCCCCTGATTTACAATTCAAGGAAAAGGAACTTCTTAGTAGTTTCCACAATTTAGAAGCCAAGGAATAAACTTATTGAAGGCATAAATACAAGAAGATTTGGTTGAAGAAGGGTGACCAAAAAACTAAATAATTTCACATATCATCATCCAAGAATTATCAATAGAAGCTAATAAAAAAAATCCAAGGGGAGGATTGTACCTGGTTCAGGAAATAAAAAGACCTTCAATCTCAAATCATTATTTTCTACAAAACTCTACTTACTTTTGACCTTCATAGGATGAGGAATTAGAAGATCAAGTGGTTAACATTATTGAAAATGTCATATCTAAGGAATATAAATCCTCAATCTTCTCTCCCCCTTTAGAGAAGGAGATTAGGGCTGTAGTGTTTTCACTACAAGGGGATAATGCCCCATGACTAGATGGTTTCCCTCCTTTCTTCTTTCAAGTTTTTTGGGATATCATTGTCATTGGCCTATGGATCATAACTTTGGATTAGGGCATTAATGCCCACCTTTAACCTCCCTAGTTAAAATGAATTTTTCTTGGCTATTGTGGATTTATTCAAAGTAGGTACCATGATCTAAGAATTTAATAATACCTTCCTTGAGTTCATTCATAATAAGCAAGGGGACTCTCAAATGATAGATTTTAGATCCATCAGCTTGTGTTCTACATTCTATAAAATCTACACTAAATGTCTTTCTTTAAAAATACAAATTTTCTTAGATAAAATGATCTCAAATCAATAGGGATATTTTATCTCCAAAAGGTAGATCTCAGATGGAATCATCATTTCCCATAAAACCATCCATTTAGTGTCTCACTCTAATCGGCACGGTATGTTCCTCAAGCTAGACATGAACAAGGCTTATGACTGGGTCTCTTGGCAATTCCTTGATAAAAATTTAATAAGATTTGGTTTCAATAAATCTATCATAAATTTGATTGCCTCCTACATAATTACCCCTATGTTTTCTATTATTATCAATGGTGTTCCCAAGGGTTTTTTCCCAATAGGGAAAGGACTCAGATAGGGAGATCTCCTCTCTCCATATTTGTTCATCATTCTAGCTGAAGCACTGAGTATACTTATTGTCAAGGCTATAACTTTCAACATTATCAGAGGTATCATAGTTGACCCTAATACCAGTATAGTCACTCATTAGTAATTCATGGATGACACACTGATGATGGGTGAAGCATTGGTCTTTAAACCTAGGTGTTTCAAGAAAATTATTGAAATCTATGAAGTGGTATTCAGAAAGAGCGTAAGTTCTCTCTTTTTCATCAATATCCCACTCAAGATTCAAGTCAAAATCTCTAAAATTATAGGTTGTGTCATCAACAATCTCCCCTCCTCTTATCTTTGTACTCCTCTCTTTGAGGGCCCCATAAAACCATAGTTTTAGATTACCCTCATTGATAAGATTCAAAGAAAGTTATTAGAATGGAAAGGGAATCTACTATACCAAGCTGGTAAACTATAACTCCTAAAGAGCTCACTTAAAATCATCCCAATTTATTTCATGTCTTTATTTATCATCCCTAATAGGATTCCGGATCAAATTAAGCATATTCAAAAGAACTTTCTATGGATAGGATTTGAGGACAGATTCAAGTTTTTACTCATCTCTTGGAATAAATCTTGCCTCCCAACCTTAAAAAGAGGATTAGGGTTAAGAAGGGTTAGATCCATGAACCAAGCCCTTTTATCAAAGTAAGGATGGAGGGTGATCAAGGAAGATAACCAATGGACCAAGATCATAAGGGACAAATATTTAAATTCTAGGGAAGGTCATTATTCCTTTTCATAAAGTGGCCCAAACAATGGCTTAACATTTTGGAAAGATTTGAAAACTAGCAAGGATCTACTTAGTAGAGGCCTCAAGTGAAATGTTAGTAGAGGCAACAAAGTGGAATTTTGGAAAGATCCCTAGATTAACTCCTTGTTGGCCTCCTCCTTCCAATATTTGGAGTTAATATATTTCTTTAAAGAGGCCTTCAACCATAAGGTGTCAGATTATTGGGAGGAGATTGACAAAAGGAAGAAGTGGAAACTTCTCATAAAAGATGATCTAAACTAGTAGCAAGCCTATCTCCTACATGGCTTAAATATTTCTCTCCAACACATTCACATCAGCTTATTCTTGAAGGAGGATGCTTTTATTGGAAAAATGATTCTAGTGGTTTTTTTATCTATTAAATATGGATATGTTTCCCTTTGGGACCAGCCAAAAATTGAGGATAACTGGTCTAATATTTGGTTAAAGAACCTCATCCCCAAAATCAATGTTTTGTTTTTGTTGGTGGCTCAAAATAAGATTTTAACTAGGGAAAATTTGGTGCAAAGGGTTATTCCTTTTCCTAATAGGTGCACTCTTTAAAAACAAGAATCCAAATCTATTGAGCATTTGTGTCTTTCCTATTCCTTTGCTTTCTCCATTTTTCAACATTTATAACTTTTTTTGGGTTACATCAAGCTCTATTAAGGACTTGATTACTCAATGGAAGCCACCCTAAGAATCTTCCCCATTAAAATTCTAGTGGAATTTGGTTCTCCCCCACATTTTTTGGGGAATTT
Organism: Torreya grandis; assembly: GCA_037957365.1. Classification (NCBI taxonomy): domain Eukaryota; kingdom Viridiplantae; phylum Streptophyta; class Pinopsida; order Cupressales; family Taxaceae; genus Torreya; species Torreya grandis. Next base: position 1,029,957 of record JARHVA010002908.1, on the reverse strand, counting down.
GAAAAGCTAAGAATTATTGTATTTTTGAGAACTACAAGCCCAATCCTTCCTCTACCTCCAAGAGTATCTTGGCTCTTGTCCATGAAAATTGGTCATCTTTCACCTCCTCTTTTGACCAACCTAGCTCCCCTATCTTCTCCTAGATTTTGAACCACCTCAATTTTGTCATACCTATAATATATCAAGGGAAAGGGGTTGATAGGTCAAAATTCAAATGGTTGCATCCTCCCCTTTCTTGGTTTAAATTAAATTTTGATGGGGTAGTAAAAGGGAACTCAGGCCCAGTAGGAGTGGATGGAGTTATCCAATATTATTTTAGGAATATCAGAGTAAACTATGCAAGATCATTAAGATCTAAACAAATTATGTCTTAGAAGCTAAAGTAACATTATGGGGCATCAAACTGGTGGTCAACCTTGACATGAAATTCCTCCAAATAGAGGGTGACTCAATGAACATCATTAATTGTTTGAAAGGCATTTCCCACTCTTCTTGAAATATTTATAAAATCAGTGATGGTGCTAAACACTTATTGGCCCATTTCAAAGGGATCTCTATTATGTATGTTTATAAGGAAGGTAATAGGTATACCGATTGCATGGCCAACCTTAGGGTCTAAAGTAGTGATTTTATTAGTTGGCATGAGAGTGTTTTTCTTGATGATGTCATCTTGATTATTGAATTGGAAAAAAGACACACCCACATGGTTATGATGGTTTATTTAATAATGGCACAAATGCATATCACAAGCTTTGATTTTAATACATGTAAGGTAATTATCAATATGACCTTGCACATTTGGGTCATTTCAGACTTGCATCACATGTTCGTATTTGGCTCTTCTTTCTATAATCTATTCATCTCCTTTTCTAAGAGCTCAGATAACAAAGCTTGTAGTGTGAGTCTATAAATCCACAAAATGGGTAGGGACAAAGATCATTTTGAACTAATTTTATGCTTTGATGTCAAAGAAAATGAATATGTGTGGCATAAAATGGTCAAAGGTGGTTTGGCACCCTTCATGGAAAGGCTTATTGATCATGAAATAGGGATTTCTAGGGACTTCTCTCATGGATGGAAAGATCATGAAGTCTAAATGTATGGCTTGAGAATCATGATCACTAAGGAGCTCATTGGAGAGACAAATGGAATAGACTATAATAGAGTCAAGGATTTCAAGGACAAGAAGATAAAGGAGGATCTTCTAAGCATTTTCTTCAAAAAGGAAAAAAATAAACCCAAGATTTCATTTCAGAAGGGTTTCATGAAGTCAGAGCTACCAAGGAAATGGCTAGAAGTTTGCCTCCAAATTATGAGGTACATTACCTTAGAGGGAAAACACACTATTATTTTTTCCCATCACTTCCTCCTCCTCAACCATTTCAAAGGCCATACCATAAACATTCCATATTTTCCAATCCTTGGAAGCCTTAGTGCTTAACTTCAAGAAGAACCCTTCAGTAGACTTAATTCATCAAGGTTTGATTTTGCTATTGATTAAGCAAGGGGAGTCACAATGGTCCAAGATTATCACTGAGGCCATTGATATCCATAATGAAAAGGAAAAGATTAAAGAGAGCGAATATTACTCTATTGAGTCAGACTCGAAGAAGGAATAGGAGGAATAAAATATTGGGGATACTGCTAAGTAGGCATAGGAGGAGCCCAAACTAGATATGAGGAGTTCTATCTACATCCATCCACTAGCTAGCAGAGACAAAGGGGTTTTTGGCTCCATTGACAAGGTGAAAATCATAAACTCTCTCCAGAAGTTGCACATAAAGATTTCTATTTAGAAACTTGAGTATGAAAACTATGGATGGATTAGAGAATTTAAATGGGTTCCTGAGTCAAGATTCGATAGCCATTAAATTAAGCAAAGATAATTTAGTTTGCACTCCACAAGGTAACAAATCAACTCAAAGTGGTAAAGGGGAGGAGGTTAACTGGGTTATTAAAGAGGAGAAATCAAAGACTCAATCTACCAACTTCAAGCACAAAAGATAAGAAGAAGATAAGGACCAGTTCATTAGAATCCATACCAGAGATAGGAATAACAAAGGGGTTTGGAGTGAGACCAAGCAGTTGGTATTTTACACTAAATCGAAATAGTCTATTTTGCTTTATATTTTTTTGTTTTATCCTAGGTTTTTTGGTTGTAACTTGGCCTAAGTTTAGTAGGAAGGGGATTTAGCTGTTGAGTTTGTTTTTGGTTCTCTTTTTGTCCTATTGTGTTGTCATGTCTATCTTCCAAATTTATTACATAAAGGGAACGTACCCCTTCAACTTGGTTTTAACTAATCAAATAAAAAATATATATGCATAATATATAATATATATATATATATATATATATATCCTATTTGAATAAAAATACATAGTCACATACACACATGTATATATGTATATAAATATACCTTATTCAAACACAATCATAATATTTGACTCATTTGAATTTATATTCATAATTTCATGTATGCATATATACACAATCCCTATGGTATATTATATTTAAGATTATAAGACACAATCAACACATGCACACACGTTTGATGTGTTAAAATGACTTAAACACACACATGATTTGACATATATATGTATATATATTCATTGTTCCATAATTATTAAAACATACACAATCCATATATGTACATGTATATATTTGTTGATTCAAATTGATTCAAAATAGACACATTTCATATATGTATGAAATCTAATAAAGTGAAAACCAATATATATAAACCTAATGAATCAATAGAATATAAAATTAATTTTTACCTGTCCAAAGTCTTTTTGACTCAGATTTATCTATTTCAAATACTCATGACTTGTATGTTATCTTTATAAAAAATTGTATATATAGATATATAAGTATATACTTAATAGGTTGATTCCATCTATATGAGTATATAAATATATTTATTTTGAGTGTAATACACATATGTATATACATCTAGAGTTTTAGAAACTTAGTCTATATATGTATATGGAAATATTATCTACCTAAGGTTATATATTGAGCTAGGATATTGTATTTTCAAGCAATTAAACTCAATTTACCCTAATGGCTTAACACCTAGATCATTCTAGTTTGAAGTCTTAGGGTTTTATAAGTTATACGGATGGATGAGCCATCCATAGGGCTAAGCCTGTATCTTAATACAAAATTCAATATGTTTTATAAACCCTAGGAATCCAAACCATACATAGAATTTATTTAAGCAAATGAAAATAATTACTTCATGAACCTCTAAGTTGCTTATAATCTGAAAAATAATGAACTAGTATTCCTTCTCCTCCTTGATCTTCACGTTCCTTATCCTCTTTTTCATGACACATTTCCATCTCAACTCACCTCTTATATTTATTTTACTCACCCATCTCTTACCATTCAAAATTTGCATGCCTCTGTTCACTCCCATCTCAAAGTCCATACATAATCCAATTATTTTTCAACCTCTACTAATCTCACGATTAACTTTCACTATCCATATTGTAAAATACCTATTTTTTTGCCTTGAATCTTCTTTAATTCCTTAATTATTGTTTTATTCATTTCAAATCCCTGCTTGACCAATATTACGTTACATGCCCAAGCATATCACTCTAAAATTTTAATTTAAACATTATTAACAATGATAACTATTACATCAATATTAATGTAGTTTATGCATGTTAACAAGACTAGGTTAGATCATAGGATAGTCTTATGTTATAGTGAAATCTTTTCACTAGATTTGTAAAGACAAACAATATCATGAGTTTTAAATAATATTGTAACTAACAATAAATTTGATGATGTCTTTTAATCCAAAATTTAAATCAGATAATTAGTATCCTAATCATAATAGTCTTATAGTAACATAATTATCACATAATTAATATTTTATATAAACTATCTACATCTTCATACCTTAAGGCATATATTGATATTCTCAAATATAAATGATAATAAAATAATGTTTTAAAACATTGAAAAGATGTTTTTGTTAGTCAATATATAATATTAACTATATATTCTCCACATACATTTACATTCCCATAATCATAAACAAACATGAGTACAATAACATAATATAGTCATACTGTAACATTATGCACTAAGTCTATGTAAAATATCTACAATGCAATCACATACATGATTTATTTTAGATATAAGTACTAACTAAACTAAAATTCAAAATCTAATAACTAAATGTAAATAACTTGAAAAATGTACTAACTCTAATAATCACACAATGCATATAACATGTATTACCTAATGTGGTGTGTGCATGGGTTCTAGCAGTTCCTTTGTCATCCCTCAACATCTCCATATATGTTACCCTCTCTGATGATGATATCCTCCCATCATGATCTAAGGGATTAACTATCCTACATACAACTCATGACAAGAAGGTAGTTATCCCATATATATATATATATATATATATATACATACATACATATATATATATATATATATATCATAAAATAATGTTGTAATAATAATTGACATAATCAGAATGTACAAAATTCACAATATAGCCAACTCATAGCAATGATATCATGAAATAAAAGTAACATACAACTATCCCATAAAAACATGACTTATATTTTAGTTAAAAAGTAACTAATCAATTCAACAGCCATAATAATCCATGGATAATTAGGTAAATCAGCATAGTGAGAAATCAGGATGTAACATAATTTGAGTGTCAAATTGTTTTAATACTATGTGTGATTGGTTTTTGGATTATTTATGAATTTTTCTTAGACTAATATGAATTCAATAATATCATTTTAAAATAGTTATTTCCTTATTAATTTACATATTTAGAATGTGAATAGTGAAAAAACATTAAAACACTATTTAAAAAAATATAAACGTAGTTAGCTATGTCATTATAATTCTAATATTGGCCTATAATATAATTTATAATGGAATTATATTGAGATACTTATATGAAAGGGAATAACTTACTAAAAAATAATAATAGGCTTCTAATCCTTATGTTTAGGACCACATCTATGCCCTCCAACCTTTTGCAGACCTGAATGACCCTTCATCCACATACATATGCATTATTGTTGTACTTTTATTGAAGATAATGAGAAATTTATGCACTTATACTACATGAAATATTATTTATAATTATTTTCAAAAGACTGTAATTTAGTTTATTCTAAATACACATCTTTTATATAGTTATGAATACAATTTTTTTACTTCTCAATAAAATCTCCATTGCTTATTTTACACAATGACTCAATTCTTAATCTCTTCTATAATTTAATATTCAAATATTAGTATATTTATATTTATTTTATTTTCATCTTATATTCATATGTAAAACACTTGTTATCTATGTCATTATAATTCCAAGATTGACCTAGACTATAATTTTGTAATGGACTTCAATTGAGATTCTTAGATGAAAGGGAAAAAATTACCAAATAATAATAATAATATGCTTCTAATTATTATATTTAAGACCACATTCATGACCTTTATAATTATAAAGTCTTGAATGAACCTTCATTATTTTGTCCATGACCTTCATTGCCTCCACCATCTATCACTATGCCTATAGGGTAAAATAATCCCATTAGCATAATTAAAAATGATTAATGGTCATTACCAGAAATTTTTTCATTATTCCAATTCATCAAATAGTGAAAGACATAGAATTATGCATCAAGATATAGGGTTTCAAGAAGCATACATGGATAATCAAAGCACCTGTAAACATAGACCCAAACTAGTTTTGTGTCACTAACTTGATCGATAAGATAAGTAACATTTTCACTCTTATTTCTCCTATTTTCCTCATTATCTTCACTTTTGGTTACCTCAATTGAATTCAACTCATCATGTTTCTTCACCTCAAAAGTTTACATTGTATCCAACCATTTGAAATGATTATTTCATTTCATTGATTGGGTCAATACATTTTTTTAAAATAAAATGAAAAAGAAAACAAGATGAATGTCTTGACTTGTGAGTGAAGGAGGCTGGCCATATTATGCATAAATTCCATTTGTGTCACATCATTTTTCATAGAGATTATGTATTCAAGAATACATTACACCTAATAGAGGAATCTAAGGATGGTCATGTTATGAGTAAATTCTATTTGTGTCATGTTAACATTCATGGAAAATAATGTATTCGAGGATACCTCACAACTATGTATTTAAGGATATCTCATGACCAATTAAGAACTATCCATTATACATGTATCTTGGACACCATGTTAGTAATAAAAATTCCACTAAAGTGATTGGGCCCTTGTCAAATATCAATGTCTAAGTCATTATCCCAACTTCTATTTCAAAGTATTCTTTTGATAAGGTCAAGTTCATGTTTAAGAGGCTAGGTGATTTAACTTGGTATTTATTTAGTGTATTTCCTTTAGGAACATTGAATCAGGTATTTCTTTGTGTTAATTTGGTATATTTTTGATTTAAAGTGCTTAGATTCTTTTGAAAAAGGTGTTCATGTAGATTATATGAAGGCCATATTCTTACAAGCTTTTTGTCTGTCCAAAAAGCCCAAAGGGCCATTTTCTTTGGGTATTTTGTCCACAAAAAAAGCCAAAGGGATATTTCCATTATTTTGGGTCATTTGTTTCATAATTTTTGTCCACAACAAAAAATATGAAGGGCACTTACCCTTCATGCATTTTTACTGCACAAAAATCTCGATGAGAATCTTTTATTTCATAAAAGGTGTAAAGTATTATTTATTTTGGATTTTTTGTTCGAGGCAAAAAGTCTAAAGGGCACTTACCTTTCAAGAATTTTACCTACACAAAATCCTAAAAGAATTTTAAGGACTTATTTATTTTGGCCAAAGTGTTTACAAATAGTCTGAAGGGTCATTTTGCCTTTGCAAAATTTTTGAAGGGTCATTTACTTCAAGCATTTTACCCTTGAAAAATTCCCAAAGGATATTTTCAAAAGGTTCATTTTGCCTTTGAAAATTTTATGAAGGATCATTTCCTTTGGGAATTTTAACCTTGAAAAATTCCCAAAGGGTACTATCAAAAAATCTGAAGGATAAGTCTGGAGGGCAAAGGACACTTTCAATAAACACGAAGGGCACTTTCAAGATATCTAAAGGGCCATTCCAAAACGCTGAAGGGAAATTATGTAGGGTAGGTGCCCTTGGTAAAATTTTTGAAGGGTATATTCAAAGGGCCCAAAAGACACTTTCAAAAAAATTGTTGTAGAGTAAAAGTCCTATTTCCTTCAGACATTTTGCCTATGCAAAAAATCTAAAAGAATTGCATTTCTTTAGGAAAAGTACCAAGTTCAATTTCTATAAGGAAATTATTTCAAACAAAATGTCCAAAATAATTGTCTTGAAAAAGACAAAAAGAGATAAGTGTCAATTATTTTGGCAAGAGTGCAAAGGTCCAATTTCTTCAAGAAAATTGTAAAGCTTAATTTTTATGAGGAAATTATTTCAGACAAAATATCTAAAATAATTGTCCTAATGAAGGCAAAAGGCCAAAAAATAAATTCTTGTAGGAAAAGTGTGAAGTCAAAATACTTTAGGGAAATTATCTTGAACATTTTATCTAAAACAATTATCTTGATAGAATGCTTAAAAAAATTATTGTGAGATAATTTTGTTGAGGATAAAGAGAAGTCGAAGATAGAAGTGCCAAGGATAAAGAGAAGCTGAAGATAGAAGTGCTGAAGCAAATTAGAATGATGAAGACAAAGAGCCCATTAATTAAAATTACCACATAATAAATTCCCCAAAGAAATTTCCAAATTTTAGGAATGATGGTCTCGTGGACATCTTTTGAAAGGTGCACGAACTTCAAATTCAAGCTATAGGGGTTATCCATTGGGATTCAAATGTTTTAAGATGGTTACATGAGTATTAATTTTTGCCCTAATGAAGTATCCATTTGTTTTAAAATGAAGGTAAATCTAATGGCATGAATTTTCATGGAGTAGGATGATTTGATGGTGTATGATCAAAGGTAAATAGTCAAATGAACATTGAAAGCCCACATGGATACCAAGTGGAATATTCTCAGGGAAAATAATAGGCAATATCTAATCACACACCACCCCTCAGATCATGATCTGATGGAACATGTTTTCTCATCCTAGATAGATCTGATAGTGCATGGCCAATGTTGAAAAGTCAAGGACCATGTGCACAAATGCAAAAAAGACAAGTGGCATAGTTGCATGCCATGAATTAGAAATTAAGCATTTTAAAAAAGATTTAAAGCTCATATTTTCTCAAATAAGGATAATCCAATGATGCAAGTTGAGGTGGTCTTTCCAAAGGGTTTAGATTGCATAAGTGACAAGTGTCAAGATTGGGGCCAATCAATTGACTTAGTCATTCTTAGGCCTCAAAGATGCCCAGTTGGATCTGATGTGGCATGCCAAATGTTAGTATGTTGTAAGCTTTGGTTTAAAAGATATAATTTATGGTTATTTCATGGACATGGAAATAATTTGAAGTATAGAATAATGTATAACTACCATTCAAGAGAATATCTTCTTAATGGTCATGGATATTTTCTATTTTCATCACAGTTGGAGCTTTCCAATACTAATAATCAAAAGGTAATGGGCTTTCCTTAGCATGCACAAAGAAAATATTTCATATCCAAAAGTTTTCATTTTTTCTAATTGATCAACAAGAGATAATTTCTAAATAAGTTACACATGAGGACAAAATCTATTTGGCTCTTCAAATGATTTTCTCCCTCTAGTTGTGCAAGTGAATGGTCAAGAGCATCTCTAGGTAGTTTCATTTGATGACAAATAGTTGTTTGGGCCTCCACTATGAATTTAACCATTTAAATCATGATTTTTACCAACATATTTAGTAAAAATATCAAAGGTTTATTGTAAATCTTCATCATTACTTGCAAAAGTAGTTGTAACAATGATTCTTTTCTTTCAAGTAGATGAGGATCTTAGACATGGCAAAGGGGATATTTTAGATGGAAATATATTAGAAGACTTGAAGACTTGTTCTATAATTTTTCAAGTTATGACCAATAGTTTTAGATTCAAAAATGTATAAAAAGGGGCTTTGTCCTCTGTTCTGAAGTTATTTTTGGCTATTGGTTGTTGTAAGTCATTTTAGGCATCTATTTTCTCCAAGTGTAGGTTGTAGAATTTTTTTGGGGATCAACTACTTTATGTAGATCTTATCTCCCTTGCTAAGGTGGTTATATTTGTACACCAATTAACAAGCCTTAGACCATGTTTATGTCTCCCTTGTCAAAAGAGCAATCTCACCATGCTTGTCCCCATGGCAACATTTTGAAGTGTTGATGTTTGTAATAGTTATTTTCAAATATATGGAAAATATTTGTGGTTCTTTACTATATCCTATTAATGAAATGTAGTAATATATTTTAAAATTTCTACTAATTGGATACTTGGGTTTATGTTCATTACTAGTTGTCATTCTAAGCATGTATCTTAGTCATAAATCCCTTTTTGTGGTTATATTAAAAAATGTGTTGTTGATTAACTTTTAATGGCACCTTGGATTCATGAATTTAGCAATAGAAAGTATTTAAAAGATTAGTTTCAGTGTATGTTCCAGTCTCTTAGGGATCATTTTGTGTTTACCATTATATTGTATTTGAAGTTTTTCCTACATGAAATATTTCTAGATACCCTGCTATTTAGAAACCACTAGCATGCCACCCTCCTTTTTAATAATATAACTCATTCTAACCTATCCTACCATGAAAATAATACATCCCTTGTATACTATACATATTATTTATCTTGTAAATGCATAAGATATTGCCTATTTAGAATGCGTTTGAAATTTTTGCTTTAAATCCTAACATTGAAATATTTTATTTAGTCCCTTTACTATTTAAGATTCTTTAGAATGAAGATTGTAGTCACAATTTCATCTATATTTAGTAGCTTATGTATGACTTAGAGAATTTGTGCATTTTATGTGACAACCCTTCATGGGTAAAGTGTGCAAACATTGGCTATACTCTAGTCATATTTATCCCTTGTGCCAAAAATCCCCATGGAGATTGAATTGTAAAATTCCTTCATGTGAGAAAGCTACCCCATAGGTTCTCTCACCTTGGTTTAGGTAGAGCCAAAAGTGGTAGGGACCTAACCATACCCTTTGTCAGTTCCTCTCAGTCATTTTCTCAGTTTGGTCCATTTTTTGATGTCCAACTCTTCCCCAGTTATAATGACATACTAGTGGGTTTTTCTAATCATTCTTTACCAGTTTTCTTCAAGCGTGCAAGGCCATATTTGATAGGTGTATAATTAGGAACCAAAACTTTAATAACATCATTTCTAGGGAACAGTTCTTGTCACCCATGTTGCCAGGGACTCTTGTACAAATCTACTACCATTTTTAAAGTTCTCTACCTATATTTACATTGAGTTAACTATCTTTGGTTCATCAACATCACACACTTTACTATCACCATTGCCAGGGACTAAACTAAACTTCTAGTCACTGGTGTTGCCAAATTTCTTTATAGAGAGTCATGAGTATTTCATCTTGTGAAGCTCTCTATTGTTACTACACTGATCTGATTATCTTGGCTATCAACATCATAACACTCCACTGGGGATGTGCCAAGAAGTTTAATTTTTTACAATTAACCGTCTATTGTATTTATTACAAAGATATGCTAACATTACATGTTGGAAGGTGTCTTTTCCCTTTTAAACATATTTTGAAAATTTTAGTGTCTTTGTTCTTTATCTCATTAAGCTTTGACAAGTTTAATTTTACTCTATATCACAATAGTTTATCAACTATTATATTCTAGAAGTTTGATTCTAGTGGTGACTCCAACTTTATTTTGTGGTTTTAAGGAAGATTGGTGCCTCTTTTGAATATTATGCTAACTTTCAATTTTGAGTATCTTCTTATTTTCAAATCTAAAAGGATTGAGATCATCTTTTAAAGGTGACCCATGTAAGAGACTTATCCCACCTTTAGGTATTCTTCAAAGAAGAAGGGGACAAGTTTGGAATACTTTTGAAAGGTAGAGCTCAACTACCATAGGTTATCTAGTTTTTGATAATCTTGAGATATATGTTGACCCCCCAATTATTGAGAACTATCACAACTCTTCTATTGATTCTGAAACACATAGTCCTATTTATTTTCTAGCTCCTTCTCAACTAGCTAAATCCCCTCCCAAGTTTGATCTACCAAGTGCACCTCATTTACCCCCTCATATCCCTTTTGCTATTTGTTCTTAAATCTCCTATTAAACCAATAATGAGGCATAGAGACCAAGATGAGAATGCATGCCCTACATTTCATGTTCCCAAATTTAGGCCTATCAATTTTGATGAAATGGTAGGCTATCCAAATGAAGTCGTAAATGAAGTAAGTAAATGCCTGCCAAGATTCTAAGGGAACAATGCAATTAGTGGTGATCAACATTTAAGGGATTTTCAAAATATTATTAAATATTATGAGGTTGATTATGAGGATGTGTGCATCAAGTTTTTTGTGCACACGGTAGAGGAAGATGTTCATGAATGGTTTAATTCCCTTCGTAATTGATGCATTGATTCATGGGAAGATATGCAAAATGTTTTTGGAATTTAGCATGGTGATAGGATTGATCCAAGGTTTTTCTTGGATGAATTTGAAAATATCAAGAAGAATCTTAATGAGTGTGTGCATAAATTTAACACACAGTTCAATAAGACCATGATGCAACTACCCAAAAACATTAGGCCTAGTGATACAACATGCTTGATAAAATATTGTGATGCCTTTGACAAGAAGGATATGTACTTATTGAGAGATAAGGCTCTCATTAACCTATGATTGGTGTTTAATATGGCCATCCAAATTGAGAATAACATCAAGGCTATGGGAAAGACCATGAATAAGCAGGCTGATGTGAAACTAGTTAATTTGGAGAAGACATAGCCCATGAAGATAAGTATATTAGAGGAAATTATCAAGTCTTTAGCTTCTGCTATCAAATAAATGTCATACAAGTTGGCTAGAGCTAAAAAAGGGGTCCCTTAGGTGTCTACTATCTATGAGCAGGATCTAAATCTGAATCAAGCACAAAGGGGGCCTACTTTCCACCATTGAGATAATGATAGAGGGAAGAGTCCTACACATGAAAAAAGAATGGAAAGAAATCAAAACAAAAGGGGTGGAAAAGAGGTGCCTAATCCTTTAAACACCAAGGTGAATGCTATGGATTGTGACATTTATATTGACTGGTGTGATAAGTGCTTCTTTCCACATCCCCCATGTGATATAGTTAAACCAATTGTTGAAGATGAAAATGAACTTGAGTTTACATCATTTGATGATGAGATCCTAATGTTTAATTGTAAAAGTCCCTAAAATGAGATGATTGCCTCCACAAAATTACTGAGTGATACTAATGTGAATCAATTTTGGAGTGCGATTGAGAAGGTAAGTGTCCCAACTCCTAAATTTGATTGTGATGTCAATATGGCACATGCATATGAATTTCCCATTCATGATTTTGATTTCTTACATTCTATGATGATTAAGAAATATGACGAGGGGATTCCATCAATTGAACATAGGTAACTACTAATCAATGAAGTAATTTCCCAAAAAAGGAGTATCACTTGAGAAACAAATATCATGCTACTACTCCTACAAATCCAAAGGCAAGGGATGCTTATAAGGATGCTAGGAAAGTGACATCAGTCCTTAAAGGTTCCAAACCTATACTTATTTTTCAATATGCTAAGATAAGAGGTACTCCAACTAAGTATATAGTACCCATGATATCTATTATCCCTAAGGGTGATAATGATTATATAATTAATCCACCTTTGAAGGTTGTTGATAAAAATGTGAATCTATCCCAACCCACTCCACTTCAGACCTTAAATGATTGCATCCTAGCTGAAGTGTCATTACTGTTCCACCAAATATGCCTCTTCTTTAGTAAATCATGTGTGATATGGCCCAAGTACTGAGCGAAATGAAAATCACTATGCCACTTGTTGAGTTATTATAAATACATGAACATAGGAAGAGGGCATTTGAATGTTTCGAATTTGGTGAGAATTTAACTATGAATGAAATAGAGTTACCCCAAGCACCCCTAGAAGAAGATAAAGAATAAAAATAGTTGTTGAACCTACTCCAAAGGTTTATTTGGGGATTGCATTGTTAGAGAGTCAACTGAATATGGATCTATTTTATATGACCCTATTGATCAATGGTACGATTATTCACAACCGCATGTTTGACTCTAGAGCTTATTATAATGTGATGCCCCTAGGTGTCCTAAATGAAATTAGAGTTAAGATTATGTCAGCCTTTGGCAAGTGTTATGATATAGACTCATGAGAGGTTTTAGTTGTTAGACAAGTCAAGGGATTATTTGTACAATTGGTAGTCCATCTTGTTAAGTATCTAAATATGGATGTGGTAGTTGTAGAATGCCTACCTAAGTGGGGAATGTTGTTGTCATGAAAACGGGTTGCTAGGATGAGTGAAAGTGTATAGATGGACCTTTCTTATGCCACCATTATTTTAGAAGGTAAGATGGTAAATATCTATAAAGATCTAAAGATGTTGTATATAATTGAAGATCTAAAACATGCTCTTAATGAAGTGATGTACATAGATGTTGAGTTGGGTAAATTTGTCAGGAATGTTGATATTAGTGAACAACCTATTTCTCTTGATGTTAAACCTGACAAAGAAAATGCAGTTTGGAAGATGTGCTTTGATGAAGGCCTACTCCAATCTTGGAAATGGAGCTAGGGTTGTCTTCTACACCCTTAATGGTAAATGTTTTATGTTTTCCTTTTAACTATCCTTTGAGTACACTAACAATACTACTAAGTATGATGTACTCTTGGTTTAAGGATTGCTTGTGAGTATGGAATCAAATGTTTGATTTTCAAGGGTGATTTTGAGCTAGTAGTAAAGCAAGTCTACATTGATTTTGCCACAAAAATAAGAGGTTAAAATAATATTGGAATGTTGTTTGGGATTTGCTTGAATTTTTTGATGCATTTAATCTGTGTTATCATGATAGGAGTTTCAACCAAAAAGCTAACAAATTTGTAGGGCTAGGTACTCAATTTGACATTGTAAATATGAGCCCTCATTATCTCTATCAAGTAGAGGTGCTTGTCAGGCCTTCAATCCTAGATAATGTGTATCATTGGTAGGTCTTTGATGATGACGAATAGACTAAGAGGTTTTTGAATTGTGAGGCTAAGTTCCATGATTATCTCATAGACCTAGAATCTATGGTCCAGGTTTGTGATGGAAAAGAAACCTTGTTTGTGGAAAGACATCATTCAATTCAAGACAAACATGTTCCTAAGTGGATTGGTGAGTTTGGAGGCATATTTTGATGGATTAGATAGAATCAAGTTGAGAGACTCATTCATTTCAAAGGATGTGACTGAGTGCAACTTGGGTTCTCATCAAAATCCAAGAAAGGTTTGGCACGTACTCACTTAAGTTTAGTTAAGAAGAAAGCTTAAATGTAGCTATTAAAGAAGTACTAGGATTGCTTAACATGTTCTTATTCTAAGCTGAAAGCATATAGGGAATATTTATTCTAGCATGTCATCCCATTGTATCTAGATAACAAACCTTTCAGGTAGAAACAAAGACCCATTAACCCCATCTTGTCCACCAAGATACATGATGAATTAAATAAGCTAAAGGATGGTGGTATCATTCAACCCATCAAGTATTCATCATGGGTTGAAAATTTAGTCCCTGTAAGAAAGAAAAATGGTGACATCTACTTGTGTGTGGATTTTAGAAATTTGAATAAAGATTATTTAAAAGACAATTATCCCCCTATCCAATATGGAGAACCTACTACAAAGAGTTAATATATCATAAATGTTGTCCACATTGGATAACTTCTTAAGATACAACTAGGTTATGGTAAAGGAACCTGAGAGATCCAAGACCATGTTAAAAATGCCTTAGGGCACATATGTGTATATGAGGATGCCTTTCTAGTTGATGAATGCGAGTGTAACATTCTAGCGAGCTATAAAAATCAATTTTGTAGGGATAATTAATCAATTCATTACTTTGTATCAAGATGACATTACTATGTATTCAAAAATAAGAGAAGAACATTTGGAGCATCTTGAAAAGGTGTTGATCAAATGTAGGGAGTTTGACATTTTGATTAATCCCAAAAATTTCCACTTTAGAGTATAAAAGGATAAGTTGTTAGGACATATAATGTCTAAAGATGGTATCATGATTAACCCCAAAAGGGTTGAAGCCATTGATAAAGTGCCTATACCATAATCCAAAAAAGGAATTCAATCTTTCTTTGGATAGATTAACTTTTTCAGGAGGTTTGTATCTTATTTTTTAGAGATTACTTTGCATATAATTCCATGTTGGATAAGGACTAGACCATAAAATAAGAGGAGAAGGCTATGTAAGCATTCAATGACATCAAGGGAGATTTAAAGTCTACCTTTATTTTGGCCAGTATTGATTACATAAAGCCATTCCAGATATTCTCTTTTGCATCATACAATACCATTTCTATTGTCTTGTTGCAAAGGAATGAGGAAGGTCATGAAAATCTCATAACTTTATTTAGTGAAGCTATGCAAGGTCCTGAGCTGAACTAAACCATCATGGAGAAACAAGCTTTCACTCTTCTGAAGGCTATTAAACATTCAGGCCATATATTCTAAGTTCAAATATTATTACCTACATCTTGCACACCATGGTGAAGGACATTTTAACTTAGACCAAAGTATCTAGCAAGAGGTACAGGTGGGTCAATAAGCTACAAGAGTATGACATGGATATCTAGACCACCAAGTTAGCAAGGGGGATGGGTCTAGCCAAACTTATGGCTGAGACCAATTTAAAAGCTATTGAGGTAAACACTACTATTTTTAATGCTGATGATTCCTTAAGTCAATTTAATGCATCTTTATGGTATAAAGACATTGTTTATTAATTAAAAAATATAAACTACCCCCTTGTCTTGGATAAGAATCAAAGAAGAACTCTCAAGACTGTCTCCCCAGAGTAACTCTTGACTGAGGATGGACTAGCATTAAAGAATCCAGATGGGGTTCTCCAGAGATTTGTATTGAAAGAACAAACTATTATCTTAATTAAAGACTTCCATAGTGGAGTTTATGGTGGCCATTTTGCACCTAAAGCTATAGCTCATAAAATTTTGAGAGCTAGTTATTGGTGGCCATCACTATTCAAAGATGTTGTTCAGATAGTCAGAAGGTGTGAGAAATGTTAGCTCTTTGTTGGGAGGATGAAAGCTTTAGGTTCTCTTCCCTTGTAGCCTATGATGATTGAAGGCCCATTTAGATAATGGGGAGTGGATTTCATTTTGAAATTTTTTGATTCATCAAGCATTGGGCATAAATGGATACTAGTTACAAATGACTACTTCAAAAAATGGGTTGAGGTAGTCCCTACAAAGAAAGCAACACACTAGATAGTTATGGACTTTTTGTTAAATTTGATTATTTGTAGATTTGGTGTGCCTAGAAAGATAATAACTAATAATAACACGAGCTTAAAATCTAAACCTTTTATGGCATTATGTAAAGACTATGGGATTTAATTGACCTATGCTTCCAACTAAAATCCTCAAGAGAATGGGAAAGTAGAATCAATTAACAAGAACTTGTTCAAGATCATCAGATGAACTTTGGAAGCAAATACAAAGAAGTGGGGTGAACAATTAAAGTTTACCTTGTGGGATGATAAGATGACACCTAAGAAAGTTATAGGAAAAATCCATTTTGAGATTGTTTATGGAGCTCTAGTAATTCTACCTATGAATTTATAGTTTCCCACCTATCAACTCATGCAACAACTAGGGGATGATGAGCAGATCCACCACTATAAAAGTAGGGTGAACCAGATTATTGAGATTGATGAAACATGAAGACAAGCTCATGAAAAACACCTTAAGTTCAAGGAGAAGTTGAAGAAAATATTTGATAGAAAGGTCACTCTAAGAACCTTCTAAATAGGTGATCTAGTTCTACTTTGGGATAATAGGCATGAGGAGAAAGGAAAACATGGCAAGTTTGATACCCTATGGATGGGTCCCTATTCCATTAAATATCATATTGAGTAACATAATTTATTCTTAAGATATTTGGATGGTGAAATATTGGAGCTGCTAGTTAATGGAAGACATTTAAAATGCTTCCTTGATTGTCTATCTACAACTGTGTACCATATTGTGTAGTGTCTTGTTGTTTTGTTTTTATGTTTTTTGTTACCCCTTTACTTTGGGCCTTATTTTTATAGTTTTACTTCATTTTTTTTTATGTGTCTTCATTTTTAGATCCCCCTGATCTATTTTTATTAAGTTTGTCATATTTTATTGAGCCTTCATGGATGTTTTTTAAAAATTTCTAAGTTTTGATTTTGTAGCCCAATGGATTGACACCTAGTCTTGTGTTTTGTGATTCTTTGCATACTCATAGGGGGTATGTATCCTTGGGTGAGAACCAGTGTTAGTGCCCAAAATTTCACTGAAGCAATTCGGCCCTTGTTAAATATCAATGTCTAAGTCATTATCCCAACTTCTATTTCAAAGTATTCTTTTGAGAAGGTCAAGTTCACATTTAAGAGGATAGGTAATTTAACTTGGTATTTACTTAGTGTATTTCCTTTAGGAACTTTGCATCGGGTATTTCCTTGTGTTAATTTGGTCTATTTTTGGTGTAAAATCCTTAAAGTCTTTTAGAAAAGGTGTTCACTTAGATTTTCTGAAGGCCATATTCTTTTAGGCTTTTTATCTACATAAAAATCTTGAAGGACCATTTCTTTCAGGCATTTTGTCTACAAAAAAATCACAAAGTGATATTTCCATTATTTCAACTCATTTTTTTCAGACTTTTTGTCCACCATAAAAAGTCTGAAGGGCATTTCAACCACACAAAAAGCCAAAGGAAAATCCTTTATTTCAGAAAAGGTTCAAAGTCTTGTTTGTTTCAAACTTATTGTCCATGACAAAAAGTTTAAAGGGTATTTACCCTTTGGGAAATTTTCCCACTTATTTATTTTAGCCAAAGTGTCTACAAATAGTTCAGAGGATCATTTTTTATTTGCAAAATTTTTGAAGGGTCATTTCCTTCAGGCATTTTGCCTTTGTAAAATTCTTGAAGGACACTTGTAGAAGGGCCATTTTAACTTCACAAAATTTTAGAAGGGTCATTTCCTATGGGAATTTTTTCCTTGAAAAATTCCTAAAGGTTGATTTCAAAAAGTCTAAAGGATAAGTTTGGAGGGTTAAGGACACTTTCAATAAGTCCAAAGGGCACTTTTAAGAGATCTAAAGGGCCATTCCAAAATGCCAAAGGGAAATTCTATAGGGTAGGTGCCCTTGACAAAAATTTTGAAGGGTATGTTCAAAGGGCCCAAAAAGTATTTTTGGTAAAGTTGCTATGGAGAATAAGTCCTATTTCCTTCAGACATTTTGCCCATGCAAAAACTTCAAAAAAATTGCATTTCTTCAAGAAAAGTTCCAAATTCAATTTCTACAGGGAAATTATCTTAGACAAAATGTAAAAATTAATTGTCTTGATGAAGACAAAAGGAGGTAAGTCTCAATTCTTTTAGTAAGAGTGCAAACGTCCAATTTCTTCAAGAAAATTACAAAGCTCAATTTTTTTGAGGAGATTGTTTCAGACAAAATGTTCTTAATATTATCCTGATGAAGGTAAAAGGTTGAAAACTCATTTTTTGTGGGAAATGTGTGAAGTCAAAATTCTTTGAGGAAATTGTCTCAAAAATTTTGTTTGAAATAATTATCCTAATAGAATACCTAAAAAAATTATTGCTAGAAAATTATGTCAATGATAAAGATAGAAGTGTCGAGGATAAAGAGAAGCTAAAGACAAAAGTGTTGAAGCAAATAAGAATGTTGAAGATAAAGAGCCCATTGATCAAAATTTCTATGGAACAAAGTCCCCAAAGAAATTTCTAAATTTTAGGAATGATGGTCTCATGGATATCTTTTGATGGGCATGTGGATGTACACTTTAAGTTGTAGGGACTATCCATTGGGATTCAAATAGTCCAGGAGGGGTGTGCAAGCATCAATTTTAGACCCAATGAAGTAGCCATTTGATTTCAAATGGAGGTAGATCTAATAGCACATGTTTGCATGGAATAGGATGATCTGACAGTACATGATCAAAGATGAATAGTTAAAGGAACATAATAATCCTATGGGGATGCCATGTGGTACATCCTCAAGGCTAAGAACAAGCAATATCCAATCAATCCCCACCCCTCAGATCATGATCTAATGAAGCACATTTTCTCATCCCATACAGATCTAATGGTGTGTGGCCAATGTTGAAAAGTCAAGGACCATATGAGCCAACATAGAAATGACAAGTGGCATGGTTGCATGACATGAATTAGAAATCAAGCATTTCACATAAGATCAACGGCTCATATTTTTTTGGGCAAGGATGATCTGACTATGTGAGCTGAGGTGGAATTTTCAAAGGGGTCAAATTGCATGAGGAAATGACAAGTGTCTAGATTTGATCCAATCAATCGACTTAGTCACTCTTAGGTCACACAAATGCCCAGTTGGATATGATGTGGTGTGCCAAATGTTAGTATATGGCAAGATTTGGTTTAAAATATAAAATTTATGGTTTTTGATGGATTTGTCAATGATCCAAATTATAAAATAAAGTTTAACTACCATTCGAGAGTATATATTCTTAACAACCATGGATATTTTCTATTTTCATCACAACTAGAGCTTTCTAATGCTAATCACCATAAGGCAATGGGCTTTCCTTGACATGCACAAAGAAAAAATTTCCCATCTATAAGTTTCCATTATTTTCAATCAATCAATAAGAGAACATTTCTAAATAATTTTCACATGAGGATAAAATCTGTTTGGCTCTTCAAATAATTTTCTCCCTCTAGCTATGTAAGTGAGTGGTTAAGAAAATCTCTAGGTAGTTGAATATGATGAAAAATAGTTATTTGGGTCTCCACCATGAAATTTACCATCCAAATCATGAATTCACCAACATATTTAGTCAAAATATCAAAGGTTTGTTGCAAATATTCATCATTCCTTGTAAGGTTAGTTACAACAACGATTCTTTTCTTGCAAGTGGATGAGGATCTTAGGTGTGGCAAAGGGGATATTCCAGATGGAAATATCTTAGTAGACTTAAAAGCTTGTTTTTCTATTTTACAAGTTGTGACCCACAATTTTAGATTCAAAAATATATAAAAGGGGCTTTGTCCTCTATTATAAGGTTGTTTTTGGCTATTGGTTATTGTAGGTTGTTTTAGGCATCCATTTTCTCCAAGTCTAGGTTATGTAGAAATTTTTTAGGGATCAACTACTGTGTGTAGATCTTATCTCTCTTGCTAAGGTGGTTGCAATTGTACTGTCATTAACAAGCTTTGAGAGCATGTTTATGTCTCCCTTTTCAAAAGATCAATCTCACCATGGTTTTCCTCATGACAACATTTTAAAGTGTTGATGTTTGTAATATTTAATTTCAAGTCTATATAAAATATTTGTGGTTATTTACTGTATCCTTTTAATGAAATGCAATAATATGTTTTACAAGTTCTACTGATTGGATACTTGGGTTTGTATTTATTACTAGTTATCATTCTGAGTATGTACATTAGTTATAAATCCCCTTCTACGATTATATTCAAAAATGTGTTGATGAATACCTTTTAAGGGCACCCTAGGTTCATGAATTTAGTAGGAAAAAGTATTTGAAAGATTAGTTTTAGTGTATGTTCTAGTCTATCAGGGATATTTTGGTGTTTACCATTATATTGAATTTGAAGTTTTTCTTATATCTTTATTGAGGAATATTGTCATGAAATACTACTAGATACCCTACTATTTGGAAACCACCATCGTGTCACCCTCCTTTTTAATCATATAACTTATTCTACCCTCTCCTAACCTATAAATAATACATCACTTGCATACTATACATATTATTTATCTTGAAAATTCATACAATGTCACCTATTTGGAATGCATTTGTAGTTTGTGATTTAAATCCTAACATTTCAATCTTTTATTTAGTACCTTTGTTATTGAAATTTTTTTAGAATGGAGATTGCAGTCATAATTTCATCTATATTTAGTAGCAGTCATAATTCTTTTATGACTTAGAGAATTTGTGTATTTTGTGTGACAACCCTTCATGGGTGAAGTGTGCAAACATTGGTTATGCTCTGGTAATATTTTCCCATTGTGCCAAAAATACCCATGGAGATTGAATTGTAAAATCCTTCCATGTGAGCAAGCTACCCCATAGGTTCTCTCACCTTGGTTTAGGTAGAGCCAAAAGTAGTAGGGAGATAAACATACCCTTTGTTAGTGCCTCTTAGTCATTTGCTTGGTCTGGTCCATTTTTTGATGTCCAACCCTTCCCCAGCTATAATGACATACTAGTGGGTTTCTCATCATTGTTTGACATTTCTCTTCAAGTTTGCAAGGTTAGATTTGATAGGTGTATAACTGGGAACCAACTCACCACAACTGATATAATGTAAATAAAGTTTAGTCAAGATGGAAATTTAAGAAATGAAATAATATTTTTGATGTATCTAATATCCATAATCAATGATAACAATGGAGTTGTTTTTTCATGACTATATGTCTATATGTCACACTTGTATATTAAATTGTTTACATGTTAATGTTGAAACATTAACTAAAAATATCTAATATTATTGAAGAGGATTAAAAAAATGAATATACATACTGATTACAAGTTTATGGTCATGTGATAATGGTTTATTTAAATTGGAAATCACATAAATCTCTTTATCCAATCTTAATTCCCAAAAATGAACATGTTACATAGATAAACCCTTTAAAATTCAATCACTTAAATTTGATATTAGAGATTCATAAAGATCAAAGGTTCAAGATCACATGTCCCATGTACTATGATTTACATACATGTTCGGGTTAGGGATCAAATAAGAGCATGCAAAGGAAAATTTTACATTTAATTAAAAGACATATATGTTGTAGGTCACATCCAAAGACTAAAAAAATATTACAATATATGATTTTATATTAAGGATATTGTTGCTAAATTTATTTCTATGAACATTGTCACTTGAAGTAAATACTTTATAAAATATTCATCAACTATATAAAAAAATGAGTTGACAAGTAAAATTCACTTACATCATTTATAGTTAATGGATAGAAAAATCATAACTAAAATCATGACAAGGGAAGTTGGGATTCATATAAAATACCAAGAATACATAATGAGTGTCATAAAAAACATGTGGTGTGCAAGGATTAGAAAATGGGAGGTGGGATTAAGATGGGTAGTGGTAGCAATAGCTAAAATAACAAGAACAAGTGAAGTAGAGACATAACATTGGTTGAAGGCATGTAATTTTTATACTCAAGCTCATAATATTTCACAAAATATATATCTCAAGAAGAATAAGAGGCCTATGATTTTTTATTTCACTTTCACATGAGAAAGGTAACTACCAAAATCCAAAACTTTGTCATATCAACTAACTTACCACCCCCTCATAGTTTCAGTGAAAAACTAATTTATTATATTTTTTAAAAACCAAACTAATATTTACTCTTGATGATCATTTTGTCATCTTTTAATCTGATCATTTACATGCAATCCCACCTACATAATTCCCAAAACTTTATACCTATTCTCATGGGTAAGTTTAGGAAGATGGTGGATAAAAAGAGGCCTACATGTGGACATGTTTTTCCTAAAAATTAGAAAATCTCAATTTGTGTAGATTACTTAAGATGTCTACACTCAAAATTTGAAGATGGTATAAGAACACAAATTGTATCATTTCAAGTCTATTTTCTGAACACTATTTAAAAAAAAATGGTTAAGTATAAGTAGGTCAAACATCTAAAATTTAAAGATAAACTCATGTTTTTAGGAAAATAAAGTAGATAGTCATTCTTAAAATGAAACCTTTTTATAGTAAAGTTTAGTATTTTCTGAAACTCTTTTGTGGAAACTTAGATAAGATCATCTAGTTTATGACCTATATTTTATTAAAAAAATTAATGAATATTTTTTAATTTATTTTATAAGTAAATAGATTCTAAAAACTATCAAAAAATGGATAGATGGTTGTACGATCTTTATAACTACCTAAAAAAAATAAAAATTAGATTTTTTTGAATGTGTATAGAATTAGGCCTAGTTTGTGACCATATAATTTTTTTCACATTTGGATCAACAAAAAAAAAAAATTAAACATATGTAGGAATGTATATTTTTAGCATATAGTGGCCTAAAAAGGGCATAGTTAGAAATTTACATAGATAATAACCTTA
This sequence comes from Torreya grandis, assembly GCA_037957365.1. NCBI lineage: Eukaryota > Viridiplantae > Streptophyta > Pinopsida > Cupressales > Taxaceae > Torreya > Torreya grandis. The sequence goes on along the minus strand of JARHVA010002908.1, from coordinate 1,006,609 downwards.
AAATAGTCCAAACTTTAAAAAAAATCATATATTTAGAAAGAGGAGAGCATGCTCATCTTTGTGGTAATAATTTTATGAATTGGATCCTTGAAATTCATAGTGTATTTGGTGATGGAAGTTGAATTTTATTATTTTTTGTCAAAGATCTCAGATTTGGCTATGTTGATAGGTCTAAGCCCTTGACTCAGGAATCCAAGCCATTTTCAAGCCAAAAGGCTTAGTTTTTGAATTCAAACATAACATAGTGTGTACATGCTATGTTGACATTGCATAAAAAAATATAAAATATATATTATACATGTTTATGTTTATGTTTATATCTATTCACATTCATAATTTTATATTTTAATTTTAAAGTGGGGTGTGTCAATATATAAACTACCACAAAAAGGACATTATTGATATAGTGATGAAATTTTAGTGCATTTGCATCCATGAACATAATTTATACTACATATAATATGATTTATGGATCAATGAGGCCCAATTTCATTAAAAAATGAATGAAAGAGTTAATTTTTTTAATGGTGGAGGTAATTAAGACCAATTTGGACCCCTTGCACATAACTATGATTATATGATGTGATTTGGTGATAAACTAGCTTAGATTTCCTAACATATGTAGCTAACAAGTGAATTGGTGAAATCAATGATGCAATTTTAGTGAAATTGAGCCTTGTACCTAATTTTGACTATAAAGGATGTAATTTGGGGCTCTTAACCCCAATATCATAACAAAACAAACCAAATACTCCATTGTTTCAATTCAAAGGCAATCAGGGGTAATTTGAGCCCCTTCAAACTAATTATGACTATAAAATGTGATTCAGGCCTTAATCAACTCCAATTACATCAAAGAATGAAGTAAAGAATCATTTGGTTCAATGACAAATGCAAGTTTTACATGTATAGGATGTGGTTGAAGGCCCTATAAAATTTAATGTCATCATATAATGAATGAAATAGTTGATTGGTTCAATTTTTGAGGTAGTTGGGGTCAATAAGAGCCTCTTAAACCTAATTGTGACTATACAATGTGATTTTATGCTAAATTGTCTTTGATTTCATCATATATTGAGATAATTAGTCAAATAGTACTATGAATGACATCATTTTGGAAAAATTAAGCCATATTCAAACATAGTTTGAATTGTATATGATGATATTTTGAGTGAAATTGACCCTAATTTCATCATATAATGAACCAAATAGTTGGTTCATTCAATCAAGGATGAAATCAAGGATAATTTGAGCCCCTTAAACCTAATTAAAAAAACAAGACATAATTTGGGGCTAAATTAGCTTTGACTCTATCATGAATTAATTTGATTAGTCAATTGGTGTAATTACAAAGTGGTTTGGGCAAAGTTGAGCTATGTGGACCTAAATTATGGGTTATGGTTTAGTATTTAGGGTTACAATTAGTTTATGAAATTTGGGTGAAATTAAACCCCATGAATCTAATTTTGACTAAATAAGATCTAATTTTAGAGTCAGTCATCTCCAATATCATAACAAAATAAAGAAAATAGTCCACGAATTAAATCACAAAGTAAAATTAGGCCAATTTGATGTAATTTAAGCTAACTATAAGAGGAGGACATGATTTTGGGATAATTAGTCATTAATTGATCCAATTAGTCAATTCGTGCAATTTGAGACATGATTTGGGCCAAATTGAGCCTCATGAACCTAAATTATGGCTCAATCAATTGTATAAGATGCAAGTATGGCTTAATCAACCCTTTAATTGTATCATAAATGCAAATATATATAAAATTAGGGATAATATGACCTATTAAACCTAAATTAAAGTATAGGGTGTGATTTTGGGATAGAAATTAGCTCATATTTCCTCACATATCGAGTCAACTAGTTGATTGTTACAATCAATGATGCAAATTGGATAAAATTTAACCCTATGAACCTTGTTTTAAGTATATATTATGTAATTTTGGAGGTCAATTGACTCCACTATCATAACACCCTAAACTAAATATTCCACATATTCAATCATAAAAGAAATTGGAGCCTATTTGTGCCCTTCCAACCTAAATACAAGAGTAGGATATGATTTGAGGATAAATTAGCTTTGATTATATCATGAATTGATCTAATTAGTTAATTGGTGAAATTAGGGATGTGATTTGTGCCATATTGAGCCCTGGAAACCTAAATTAAGGATTAGGGTTAAAATTAGTTGATTTAATTTGGATGAAATTAAACAATACAAACCTAAATTTGATTTTATTAGATGTAATTTTTGGGTCAAACAACCCTAATATCATAAAAAATAAATAAAATAGTACACCAATTTAATTGTGAAGGAATTTAGGGCTAATTTAAGTCATTTTAACTTAACTAAACAAGAATAGGATGTCATTTGGGGCTAAATTAGTCATGAATTGATCCAATTAGTTAAGTGGTATAATTAAAGATGTGATTAGGGCCAAATTAAGCCCCTTGAACCTAAAATATGGCTCAATATATTGTATAGGATGTAACATATAGTTAAATCAACCCTGTAATTGTATCATAAATGTAAATACAGAGGCAATTATATAGGATTGTTATTGTAATACTATTACATAGTCTATATTGCATCACATAATCATATAACATAATAATATAATAGATGATTATATCACATAATATAATCATATATCATAATAGTATGATATATGACTATATATATAATAGTTATAATACATATGTGTTATAACACACACATGTTATTGACACAATAGATAGAAACTCTATCCAATGTTTATTTTTCAGATATTTCAAGAATTCTAACCCCACTTACATTCTACATCATTCTACACTTTGCATGATGAAGACAAAAGGAATCAAATTATTATTTTGAACCCCACCATCAAAAGGAATCAAATTATTCTTTGTCTAGTCATGGTTCTTGTTCAAGGAAGATGAATCATTTAAAACATAAAACACTAGAGAAATTACAAGAGATGAGAAAAAAGGTAAGAATTCAAACATTTCACTCAAGACAAGGTACAAACACTATCCCTAATGAGCCAAATGTCACATATAATGATGAAATTGACAATGATAAATGTTTACCTAAAAGTCTAAATTATGTTACAATTCCACATTCAAAGTATACAATTTTTTATTTTGTTAATGACTAATATATGTGTTAACCCCTAATAATGATGATTTTTTTTGGAAACACATAATGATGAAAGTAACAATGAATAAAATTCCATGGGATCACTAAATAATGAATAAAATAGTAGTGAACATAATGATTTTGAAATAACCTATCAAAAAATTCCACCATTAACAACACCTCCAAGGATTGTGCATAGAAAATAAAAGTACTTAATTGACTGTAATGAAAATATTTTGAAACCAATGGATATAAAATACTTGACCACAATTTAAGAAGACTAACTAAAAAAATTGGGGTAATTTATTTGTAAATTTTTATTTTGATATTAAAAAATGTCAATTATTTGTTTCAATGGTGAAATTGATTAAGATAAGACCTACAATGTATATCCTAGGACTAATAACATCTAACATGAATGGTGAAAAAAAAGAGATCATTTAAAATCTACATGATGAATATATTAATTTAGGCATGACATCATGCAATAAATATTATAATGTTTCCTAATGTATAATTATATCTTATGTAGTAAGTGGTCAAACAAAGCAAAATGCTTGATTTATAAAACTAGTCAAGAACTAAACATAAATAGAAATACATTAATGAAAGTGATTGTAATATGCCAAATACGTAATGTTTCCAATATAAATGATATTTGGTCATTATTTGTTAGAATTACATGGAAGGACAAGGCTATAACTGATGCTCTCAAAGATTTACTTGCATAATTTTGAAAAGATATTACAAAAGTTACATCCAATATAAGAGATGTAGTGAAAATAAGATTTGGTTCTCATAGCCAAGAACCACATCTAAAATATTTATTTGATATGACCCAAACATAATTATACTATACTTTTTTGGAAAAACATTCATAAAATTCTATTAGGCAAAGATATTTTGAGATGCCCAAACCCTTTTATGTAAAACTAAAGCATACATGCACCACTTATTTTTGTAGATAACATGTTGAATTTTCAATAAACAATGATTTTTTGCACCAGATATATTGTAATTTACATACTAACAATATTTTTTAGTACCGTGTCTTAGTAGTTCCACCAAAATCATCTAGGTAATTTATTCCAACCATTTTTCTGTGAAAGATAAGATGGATAGTTTTTTGAATAATAAAGTATGTTTAGATGCAAATGCAAATATTTGTGGTGGATTTCCAAAATTAAAGAAAATGTATACATGAGGAGAGTACAAGTGCAATTGGACAAGAATTAGTTGATTTGATTAAATACAAATTTGTGACTTATCAAATAAAATATGGTAAAGAATATAAGAGATGTGAGCTTGATACAAAAAAAATCCCTATTTTAGAATTTATGGTCAAATTCAAGGGGAAAATTATATGAGTATGTAAGGCACACACATATGACTAGATGGTTGGATGAACATTTCAATCTAAGAAAGGACATATTATCACTTGGTTCTATTGTTTCAGTAGTTGACTTTGCTAAAAATTACACATTCAAACCACAAATGAAAGTTCAGTCAAAATATTACAACTCAGTACAGGTTTCCATATTTATGCATATAACATTCATGCTACTACTTGATAGTATAGATCAAAATTGAAAAATATTAAGGGAGTACCATTTATACATTAGTGATGACTGATCACATTATATAGAGTAAATATAAGATTGTTTTGAGATGTTATACAAAAATTTGACTGAGAGGATCATTACTTTCAATCAACATTATATTTGGTCATATAATTGCACATTATAATTCAAAAATGCACTGATGTTTCACTAGTTGATTAGGATGAATAATACCACTAGCATATAACATATTTAGAGTTTCATCAAGGATGGCCATGGAAAATGGGAGGATGTGTAAAAATAGTCACTATAAGAGAGGAGTTAAATTTTTAAGATAGTGTTGTTTTATTTTGACTAATGTAACAACTATTGTTTAATGGTGAAATGATAAAATGTGCCATGGTGCTAAAAAAAATTCTATTATTCATAGATATTTTTGGTTGATGGAGGAAGAAAACTTGGAGAAGTATGATTATTGTATGACTATAATGATATCAAGTGAGCTCCACTAATTTCATAGCTCAAATGTAGGAAAAGGACTATTCATATGATACACTTAACATGTTTTTATTTTACATGCATAGACTATGTTTGGAATTAGTGTGAGTCACAAGAGTGGGTGTTTGAATGGAGATAAAGACCTCTAATTCTAATCAACACTTATCAGGTTATAGTAGCATTACAACTTATAAATATCAGATCATCATATTAATTTGACCATGTATATGATCTAGTTTAACCAGGTCTAAGATTAATCATTATGTAATATTTATTCTCATTATCTATCTTAACAAAGTCATTAAAAATTGTTTTCATGATATAGGGCATGTTTTTAAGTTATTGATGAAGAAGAAAATGAAGAGGAAACATGTTACAACTTATGACAATGTGTAGAGGAAAAAATGACTTCTCTAGTCATAGATGGAAAAAACATTGACTATCCCATTGAATTTATGATAGTCACTAAAAATTGGCTTTAATGATATCTTATCAAAAATTTAGATATATGGTTATTTAAATACTTTGAAACACATAGAAAGATACTAAACTATTCAAATTTGGTTATTTTAACAAATATTAAATTGGTAAAATATATTGGGAGGCCATTAAACAAGGATTTATGGAAAGTTCATGAGTCATACCATGAATCTATTCTTTCTAATATCAAGATTAGAGCATATCCTAGTGAATCGTTAGATTGAAATTCTAAGGTATGTTGAGTTATCAAATGTATATGCATTTAAGTTTACCAATTTTTATTGATTTTGTAGGTAGTACATATAAATTTAATTTTTAACTACTTAATAACACATTTTTTGTAGGTTAGTGGTTCCAAATAAACTTCCACCTTCATATAGTTGGCACTATTAGTAAAAAAATTCATATTCTTGAAGTTAAGAATAAACTTAATATAATCACTTAGTTATTACATAAAGGATGTTATTGAGGTCAAATTGGGTACTGGGTCTCTCTAACGAGTGTAATGGGATACAAAAAACCTATTCCTAGATTATATCTACCACTTGAACATGTTGGTAGTCCCAGTTTTGAGCCATGAAACACCAGAGGTGGAGATCTTAAACTGTCCCTTCAACTATGACAACATTTGTTGTTAGTGTTTCCATGCCCCTGAATAGTAGTGAAAACATACATGTGGGTGGATTTTGAGGTGATGGCCATACTATCACATGTCATTTTCCTATCCAGACATGTTTGAAGTAATGGAATATCACCTAGAGGTTCAGCTGTTAAAATGTCAATTATAGGAAAAGAAAATTTCACTTTACCACAAAAAAATTGCATTTTAGGACTTATCACTATATAATGTGCCACATATTTATCTATAAGGTTATATAAAGATATTATATGATGATATTATAGGGATTCAACATGCATGTGATGGTTCTTTCAGTTCATCCAAGTGACTTATGGTTTTTGTTTTATATGTGTCTAGAGTTAGGCCAAAAAACTATAATTTTCTTGTATTGGAAAGGGAATTATTAAGGCCAAAATGGGTATTGGGTATCTAAAGTGTGATCAAAGGACAAAAACCTGGTCTTATACATTATCCACCACCTCAGATGTGTTGGTAGTGCCAATTTTGATCCATGAAGCACTAGAGGTGGATATATCTAACTACCCCTTTAACTTTGATAACATTTGTTATAAATGTTTCCACACTCCCTAATAATAGTGAAAACATGCATATAGGTGTATTTGGAGTTAATGGTCATTGGATAACATGTAATTTGCCTATGTATATGTATTCAATGTGATGGACTTAAAGTTGGAGGTCTTAGAGGTAGAAATGTGAGTAGGAGTATGAAAATCTATCCCTTCACTACAAAATGTTATATTTCAAGACTCATTACTACAACATGTACCATAGATTAATCTCCAAGGTTCCATCCAAGTGATCTAGGGTTAAATTATAGGGATTCAAAAATCACATGTTCTTTTGGTTCATCTAAATGACTTATGATTTCTAATTTATGCATGTCTGAAGTTAGGCTTAAAAACTATAATTTTATTTTATTGGGAAGTGTGTTCTTAAGGCCAAAATGGGTAGTGGATCTCTTGAACATGATCAATTAGAGGAAAAAATAAGGTAATATATTATATCTACCACCTTAGATGTGTTGTAAATTCAAATTTTGATCCATAAAGCACTGGAGGTTGAGATATCAAATTACGCCTTCTATTTTGACAAGATTTGTTGTTGATGTTTACACACACCTAAATGGTAGTGAAAACACACATCCAAGTGGATTTTAAGGACATGGTCATGGGATCACATGTAATTTTACTATTTATATATATTTAAATTGATGGCATTTCACTTGGAGATCCTGAATATATAAATGTTAGTTAGAGGACAAGAACTTGTCTCTTCACTATAGAAAAGTTGCATTTTAGGACCCATTAGTGCAGTGTGTGCCAAAAATTTGTCTCCAAGGTCACATTGATGGGATAAAGGGTGAAATTAGAGGGATTTGGTAGACACATGGGGTTTATTTCAATTTTAACAAATAACTTATAGTTTCCACAACATACTTCATGATTAATTAGCCCCATTTGTATGAAAAGGTAAGGAAGAATTTCCCTCTTCAAGGGTTAATATGGAGTAATTGTCCTATCTATTTTAGAAGCATAAGTTGGAGCAGCCAATTTCATCAAATATGTTATATCATTTTTAACATTATCATGTTGGCATATGATGATAAGATAATAAATGGTCAAGTTGAGTGTAGTGGAGAGGGAGAGAACAAAGTTGAGGAAATGAATCAAAAGATCTATAACCACAAATATATTCCAAGGCCTTAAGAGACATGAGATTTACAATCTTTCACTACTTCAAAGGGCTAAAGAAGAATCTATAAAATAAGGGAAAAAACTCTGTGAATAAGGAGATAACATAACATCACTTCATGATTAATTGACCCCATTTACATGAGAAGGTAAGGAGGAATTTATCTCTTTAAGGTTGAATATGGAGTAGATATCCATATTAGAATAGTGATAAATGAGAGGCAATTCACACTAATATATGAATCTATCTCAAAATTATACTATTTTATTCCATATAATTTTAATTTCAACACATATTTAATTATTGTAAGTTAGTTTTGATAATTACATAAAGGAAATATTAAAGATGATTACATGTAAATATGGAAATACAACCATCAAATTTAGTTTTGAAATAATAATTTAAGCCAAATTATATACAAAAAGATGATCACCACATAAAGTGAACATATGTGTGTATGTATGTAAGACATATAGGCATACAAAATAAAAACATAATAGAATGTCAGGTGAATGCCATATAAGCATACAAAAAATTGCATCATTTAATAAAATAATAGAATTTTAGGTGAATTTCATATAGGCATACAATGCCAAAAATGTGTGCATTTACATATAGGCATATAAACAAGTACATCATCTAATACATCCTAATCATAAAATAGTCTCCCTCTCTTTGTCTTCCTCAAAGAAGACTCACCTTGGGATGCCCTACTTGTAGATGGAGATCCCTCATATGCTTTGGATTCTTTTAAGGTCCATCTTTGGGTCCTTCTACACTCATATCTCACCTATATATTAACATGTTCATATACAAATATTATTTGGAAATTTACATAATCAACATGTAACTAGTTTAAAAATTATTTTAAAACTAATACAAAAAATTAATTTTAAATTAATACAAAAAATATTTAAACATGCATTTACCACAATCTCATGGTCATGCTCAATCTACATCTGACACTCAACAGGGCCAATAAAAGGTCATGGTGCATGAAAATATGTGTGAAAGGGGGATAAAACATGATAAGGTGCCCTACTAAGCATCTGAATTGGATTATCAGATGTCATTAAACAACCCTATGAATACAACACATTCACATAAGTTATATTTACCCAAGTATAGAGTAAAATTATTAAAACAAAACTATATTTAAAATTCAAAATTATAAGTTAACATGTACATTAGTGATTGCCTATGCAAATGAAATTTTAGTATTAATGCCTATGTTTATCTTATCTCATAGAGATGAAGGAGTGTCTACTATGTTCATGAATTGAACAAACAATATATGATTGTTAGTTGAACATATATTATATAAATAAATACATGTACAAAGAGTATAATATTAATGAAAAAATACCTATGTATATGTAAACATAAGCCTAGTAACATCAATAGATACAATAGTAGATGGTTGATAAACTGGCTATGAATATGTCAACATTAGTTGGATAAGATTAGAAAATCCATAGTGGAATGTGAAAATGACAACATCATTTAATCATACAACATAAAAAATTACATATGGATATTATTGATTTTTTTATTCAAATTAATCATTAGCTTTTAAATACAAATATAACTAAAATTTAACATGTAAAATATATAATATACCTGCATATATATAGTTGACATGTGCACACTAAATGCATGTGCCAAAAACTCATTACTCAAAAGTATATCATTTAGGCCCTCAAAATCACCACCATCATCATTTGAAGGTATAGTGCATATATAACCACATCATCTTCAAATGTGAGGTCAGGTATGCATACCAAGTGAAGTATCCTCATGTCCACCCTTTATATAAATAATCTTAGAAAGCCTACTCGTATGTTGAAAGATTGTATCAGTAAGTGCACTAAACACATGAAAAGTGTCAATCTACATAACCTCCTTCACTATAGAGGGATCTTAGCTTTTGGGTAGGGAATCTTGAAAGTTGATTAGATACATGATGTGCACCTGGTATAACCTATGTAGATCCTTTCCCTTGACCCTAAAACTCTGAGTCAAAATAGATAGACATATCTTGAGGAAAAAATCATAATAGAGTTTCCTCAAAAAATGCAATGAAAACTCATTGTTGTTACAAGGTGGGTAATAAAACACCATCCATAATTGGTCCCAAAAATTATATCTAATAAAATTATGATGTCATTGGTGGATTGAGAACCATTTTATGGATAGTGGAAAAGGTGCATTGGTTGTTGGATTGATGAATAAGTCAAAAATTAGATCTTTTGATATCCTTTAATCTTTCATCTCACATGTTGATAATTTTTCAACATGGTAAGCCCTACATATATCCCTATATGATTCCAATCTATCAATTAGACTTGTTATTGTGTCAACTTAGCTTAGTATTGACTTTAGGGTATTATCCAAATAGGTGTGGTCAGTGTTGGTCAAATTGGGGTCCCTCATTCTCCTAATTATTTGTTTAATTTATATTTTGTTCTTGACTATGTGTGTAGCCAAATCCTCTTGACTACCTAGGGGGTATTTTGGAATTGTATAAGGGCTAGGAGGGTTAGGAGGGTAAACAAGTTATTATCTTGCACTTGAACAAGATATTAAAAAAATTAGTTTTAATAATAAAACTATGCAAATCAAAATACATGTTAAAATCCAGTGTTACTAGGTATAGTTTTTGCTTGCTTACTTCCCCTTCATAGTAGCATTATAGATTTATTGAGGAAATATGAGATGTTAATGTGTTTTATCCTCCTCCAAGCATAATATGAACATGGTATAGGTAATATAAGGTCAAACGAAATAACAAAATAAGTGAGAATAAGAATGGCCAGGTTTGACTCATTTTTTGTTTGTAGAAATTATAACATGTACATGTTATGTGTAGTATACATAACATGCACATGTTATGTGTAGTATAAATAACATGTACATGTTACACAAAATATACATAATGTGTGTAGTTTATGTATATTAACATAATGTGTATGCATTATGGTTTAAATTTTTTTGATCCCAAATTCAAATAAAACATACGTGTTATAGTTATTACATGTATACATTATGGTAAGATGTACATCAAATTAAATGTCAACTCCATGGAATTACCCTCATCTATAGTCAAAAAATATAGTTGATCCTCATCAAAATTAGGTGGAGAATATATATCTCCCTTCAACATTATAGATATCACTTCCTCAAGGTTTGTGGAGGTGGTCTCATGTTGGTTCAATTTGAAGGAATGAGATTGATGAGCCTACAATGAAAGAATAAAAGATAAATATATGCTAGTATACAATAAGATTAAAAACCAATAAATAAATTTAAAAAAAAAAAAAATTAAATAAAATAACATTAAAAATATATGAAAAAATAAAATAAAATATTTACTTCCTTACCTCCATTGAAGTAGGTGAAATATGAAATGTCATCTCAAGAATCTTGCCACTTATAAATCATTGAGAATCTTATGAATGTGATAAACATATGAATCTTGATGTGAATAGGATTTTCAAGGAATGAAACAAGTGTGGTACTAATGGGTGTAGTATTCCTCCTCTCTATCTCATGTGATGGATTTATGAATACTAATTCTAACACACCCCTCACTATGCATAACAATTTTCAAAAATAAATGAGCTATGAACATAGTATTTCTTGTTTATGCATGTCAAATAATAAAAAAATATTTTTGAATTATATATGATTCCTAAATAATGACACTTGAATAAGGAAAATCTAATAAATAATGAAAACCAATTATGTTGGTAGGGTTTCTACTTTTTTTTCTAGGTTTTTCATATGGGTTTTATTTGTTGTTTCTACTAAGAATTTATGGTTTAGGGTTTATACCTATTATTACCCCTATTGTTTATAACTATTATTTTCCCTGGGGTTTCTATTTTTAGTTTTTTATGAAAAAAGTTGTTTTGTGTAAAAATTTAAGTAGGGTTTTCAAATGGTTTGATCTTGACATTTTTATTTAGGATTTCATAGGGTTTATAATTGAAGTTTTTTCTAGGGTCTATACATATTATTTATTATTTTTTGTGTTTGTTTTCACTTGTTGGTTTTAATAATGCTTCTCATTTTTTGGTTTTTTTCCAATTAAAAAAACTATTTTTACTATGAAAATAATATTTATACATTTGTCTTTCTATCCTTGAAGTGTTCCACAAACTCATTTTCTTAGTTCTCTTTTGATATGTTTCCTTCATTGAATTCACATATATTTTATCTCCATAACCTTCTTCATATTCCATAGTCTTGTTCAAATGAAATATTCTCTTTCCCTCCTATTGATTTTGCTTCTCTATATTTGATCCTTCACATTTTGTATATATACGCTCTAAATTCATCAATCTATTATTTTATCTATCGCATTATCTATCTATCCATTGTAAAAAAGGCTTAAAGTGAATGAGGGGATGGTAGATATGCCCTCCCATTTTTATTTTTAATTCAGGGTGCAAGGTGATGTAAATATAGTGCAAAATGCACCAAATTTGTGCCACCCTCGATAATTTTTTTAAAAGATAATGTTTACTTTCATTTTTTATATAATTAATATAATAAAATATGTTAATTAATATATTTTATTTAGATTACCTATAACTAATTCAATTTATTTAATAAATTAATATGATAATTAAGATATGTTTGGCCCCTTGTGGCTTGACCAACTAATGGAGTTTAATTAGAGTGTTTCATACTTGGTAGTCACGAGTTTGAGTCTTGATTTACCCACTCTGCATGGAGTATGGAATTATCACTAAGTTATTTTATATTGGTAGGCATGATCAATATTAAACCCTTTACCTCATGGTTTGAGGTTATCTCTTCTTACCGATTCCATGATAGAAAAAAGAAGAAACACTGTACATTCAATTAATATTAAAAAATATATTTATAAATAAAATTAATAGATTATTTCACAAAATGTTTTTAAAAAATTAAAAAGATGGATATTTTTCATTCAAAATTTTCATATAAAAAGACAAAAATATTCATCCAACTAAGGTGGAGGTGGTTGAGTTATTTTCTATTTCTATTGAATGAACTCATCCCATGATTTTTCTCGTATAGGTAAAAACTGAAAAAATAGGATTGTAATATGAAGAGGTGTTTTATGTGATGTTGACTAATGCCTAAAAAATGAATGTCTGGGAGGAGTGAAAGTGGATAGTTGAGTATATTCATGTCTTATTATTGTAGATATTTTACAAGGTTGAAGGTGTGAATGAGGATGGTATGATGGAGGTGATGTTAGAGGTGGAAAAATATGAATCTCCATGGGATCCTCATCATAATGAAAAGGTACTGATGAGGTGCCCCAAAAACAAAAAACAATTTATTTTAAAATTTCATTTTGTTCATCAAATTCTTATACAATTAATTATAAATTACACACTATTTAAATGTAATAAAAAATAATACACTAAAAAATACTACAATTTACATTACATAAAGAACCATAGTGTATGAAAAGTATTATTTAATTAAAATACTATATAAAATTGAATTATTTTTTAAATTTGGTTTCAAAAATATGGTAGCTAATATATGCATCAATCATTATTTTAAATTACTTTTTTTCCTCATTTTTTTTGTTTTGTTTCTAATTTTTTTTTTAATTAATGTGTCTGTAAAGTTGACTACATTAATAATTATATAGTTTTACTCATTATAATTTATATATACATGCTTATGATAAAATATGTGATTAAAAAATATTTATAGAGGATGACTTACTAACCCCATTTTGTAAGTACATCTATAAGTTAGCATAGAGGTATATTTTTTCAAAAAAGTTAAAAAGGAGAAGCTTAAGGAATAATTATTTCATGTTCTAATATATATAATTTAACAAGGTTTCCTTTGTCCTATTTGATAAAATAACATGTCACTATTTAGGATGAGTAACATGTCTACTACAATTTATATTACATAAAGAACTATAGCGTATGAAAAGTATTATTTAATTAAAATACTATATAAAATTGAATTATTTTTTAAATTTGGTTTCAAAAATATGGTAGCTAATATATGCATCAATCATTATTTTAAATTACTTTTTTTTCTCAAAAGTTTTTTTTGTTTTGTCTCCCTTTAAATTAATCATCAATAATAAGTTCTTCACCAAATTTTATATTTATAATTACTTCTACCATGACATAATGAGGTAAAGTTTTAAGCATGCCATATTTTGTCATTATAAACTATATATATTGACAATTGTAAGACTCAAAATGTGTACACCCACATGTAATATTGATAAGACTCAATATTTTTAATGCATAAGGATGCTAGAGAATGTTTATATGATCATGTATACACCAAGTTTTCTTTGGGTTTTTATGAATCCACTCTTCCATTTTATTTGAATTAGAATAAATTCCACAATTTCAAATACTAAATTACCTCACCATGAAATTCTAATTTTAAAAACTATATATTAGACCATAAAAAGTTAATACTGACACACATGATGCATATCAAGTAGTAGACCTAATAATAAGTGTTCACAATGTGAAGATCCAAATACTTGGATTATGGTTAGTCAAAAAAATTATTATATAAATATACCTTTAAAATATAAATACCTCATAAGGTGATGGGAGTGGTTCATGAAATGAACACACCTTTTAATCTCAACAAATAGATAAATTAGATTAATATTTTAGCAACACTTCCTCAGGAAGTTCCCAATCAGCGTTGGACTCTTCCTCATATATTTTAATATTAACCCTCCTCTTATCTTCAATAAATTTATTCAATGATGTTGTCATATTACTCTATCCACTAGTATAGTTACTTTGGACTTTTTCATCTTCAATATATTTTATAGTATCTTCTTTTATCATTTCCATATTATCCTCATATTCATATGTAGATAATAATAGTGATGAAGAATAACAAATTGAATTCTTAGATCTTTACATATCTATAAATTATAAATAACAACAACAATGACGATGATGAAAATAATAAATAATTAATAATAATAATAATAATAATAATAATAATAATAATAATAATAATAATAATAATAATAATAATAATAATAATAATAATAATAATAATAAAAGATGAAAAAACATCACTAATTTATATAATTTCTATATTTTCAATTAAAACATATAATGAATATATATAAATTCATAAATTTCACACTAATTTCTTTAATTTTACCCTAATTTATCCAAATTTACTAATTTTCATAATTTTCTCAATTTATCTAATTTCCCCTATTTATCATTAATTCCCCCAATTTTGTCAATTTTACCCCAATTTCTATGATTTCCCCTATATGTCACTAAATTTTTTGATTTCATTAAATTTACACCAATTTTCATCTAATTTATTTAATTTTATCTTGTATTAATTTTCATAATTTCCCATAACTTTCTTGATTTCTCCAATTTTCCCTATTTGACACTAATTTCCTTAATTTTGTCAAATTTATCCTAATTTTATTCTAATTTCCCAAAGTTTCACTAATTCGCCCAATTTTCCCTATTTCCCCTAATTTCCTCACTTATGTCCCAATTTCCACTAATTTCTATAATTTTCCATTTTTCTTGATTTTCTCACTAATTTATCTCATTTCCCTAATGTGTCATTATTTTATTGATTATTTGTTTAATTTTACTAATTTTAATTAATTTCCCCTAATCTTAAACTTATTTCAAAAAGTTAACTCTAATTGTACTTTACCTTTCACTAATTTTTTTAATCCCCAATTTTCACTTATTTACCCTAATTTTCACTTGATATTAAACATTACAAACACTAATGTATTATAAGACTAACTAGTTTATTTGTTAATTTTTAACTAGAAAAAAATCAATAAACTCACCTTATTTTCCACCAAAAATGACATGATACTTATCATTTTCCTTTTGTCTCTTTCTATATTCTCTTTTCCACATCTAAAAAAGACATAAAATGAAAATGACAATTAGGTAAAGACATATACATTATCCATGGATTTACACCTAAAAAAGTGACACAAACTTGTTCAATCTTCTTGAGAATTTTATGCCACATTTGTGTCATAATTTAAATCAACCAAATTACACAAATCACATAATGATGCTAAAATGAATCAATTTTTGGCATTAATTACAAGACATGTAGTAGTGTGCAGGTGTCAGAGTGGTTTTTAACTGGTGTCTTCTAGTTGCAAGACACACCATTATACTAGAACATTAATGATGGTTCAGTTGTAGAGTAAGTGTGTATATTTACCCAAAAATAACCTTGGGATAAAGAATGATGGAGATATCTTCATTCATCTCAGAAAGCATTGTCTAAACATGATCATCTTTTCCAAGGACCATCTTCAAACATGATGCATGAAAGACAAGATGACTCTTAGAAGATGGAGGTATGACCAATTCTTATTTAAATTTCCCAATATGTTATACCACTTGATATGGTCCAGATAATTTGGGAGTTAACTTTTAACCAACTTTGAGCTTAAAATATGTCCACTTATATGGTTTTAGGTGCAAAAAAAAAATGTCCCCCATGGTGAATGAGCACTATGAATGGTGTTTATTTTTCATGCTACTTCCTATGGGTTTAGGCCTACACCAAGTTATTATTTAGAGTCTAAAGTAAAGTCTCTCAATGTTTTAGAGTTATTTCAACTACCTGAACCATTAAGATTTATAGAAGGTAGGATGTGAGAGATGGTGGTGGTTGGGCATACCCAACTTCATTAGGTGTTAACTTGGTGAAGGTGTGATAAGAAGTGATGTACCACCATTCAATTAGAGATAATGATTTAGCCTAGTGAGTATGCTACTCTAAATCAAAATAAGGCAAGTAAATCTCCCAAAATAGGTTGATTTTTTTTTCTAACCATCATTCTATGGGTGTATATTGAGCTCATTTTTAGTTGTATTAATTGAAGTTTAATATGTTATTTTCAAATTTTACTAGTGAAGGTGGGACCACAATTAGAGACAATGGAGGAGGGAATATCATAGATTTATAAAATTTGGTCCATGTAAACTTGTGCCACATTGGGTGATTTATAGGTATGAGCTATTGAGCATAGATAACCATATCTGGAGAAGTGATAAAATACCATAAAGTTTAATATTTTTCACTTAACTTGGATAACCCATCAATCATATCTATTGAGATATTAATCATACTATGGTATGGATTGGTAACAGTTGTATAGATCATCTAGTATAAGTATTATCTCCCTTTTGATTTTTTCATACATCAAATTCTATGAAAAAAATTTATATATTGTTTCATTCCATCCTAGAATAAGGTTATTTTGACTCTTGCATATTTCTTTTAGAAGCTGGAATGTCTCTTGATGGTGAAGCATGTAGTTCCTAAAACAACTTACCCCAAAGACAAGAATTTATGGATAACACAATCTAACATCTTATAATGTAGTAAATACCCATCTAAAGATTACTCCAATTTATCTATAGGGTTAGTGGTGAGCTAATGGATGAGTTATTGAAAATGTGCATCTTTATGCCATTCTTTTTACACTTCATGAAACTAATCTAGAGTCGGTAATTAAAATGAACATGAGGCCCATTGGTATTAAAATTTGTGAGAAATGGCATCATCCACAAATTTTTTCTTTCCCTTCTAGTATCAAATTTTATATTCATAACCCAAGAGTTTAGTACAAATGTTTGTTTCTTCAATAAAAAGACTTGTTGTTTGAAGAAGTAATTTAGGTAGTGGCTATCTATTTTAATGTTAAAATGTCTCCCTAATAGATATGTTAATCAATTATTTACATCATGAATAATGGTTAACATTTCCTTCTCATGCATGGATTTGGCTAGATTCTTACTTGTTAATGATTTGCTAGTAAAGGCAAAGTGTCATATTTCTTGCATCAATACTACATAATTTCCTATCCCTAAAGCATCAATTTCAACAATGAATGGTGTTGGTGTGAATAGGGTTATTTCTTGTCTAGTTCCATCATCAGGTATGAACATGGTTATTTCCCTAACCAGTTCCACTGGTTGATTCCTTTTACACCTCATCTAGTTTAGTTTACTTAGGTGTTTGTCTCACCTCACAGGATTATGACACTTGTCACAATCCTATATAGGGTTGGTGAGAGGTTTGTCACACCTCACATGATCATGACACTTGTCACAATCTTGTGTAAGGTTGGTGAGAGGTATTTAGTATAAATACCCCCTATGTAAGTTTGTTTTGTTATACCAATTGAATGAATGATTCATGCATTGGCTTGATTTCAATATTTCATTCTCATTTTCTAATCTACGTGCTATCCTAAGCCTATTATATTCTTGACCAATCTTTCATGGTGCCAAAGTAGGGTAAGGTACATAGGGTATCCTAGTAGAGATTGTAATCTGAGAATTTCTCTCATAGTCCATATGCTCTTCTCTTGCATCCATAAGAGTGGTCCTGAAAATCAGAAAGACATGAGAAGAATAATCAATTTTTTTTTTGGGTGGGGGGGAGCTTCTTTTTGAGTGTTTGAATGTTTCAATTTCAGGGCCTTTTTTGGCATTTAAAATGCACGTTGGAGTTCACCATTACGTCGAAGCATTTTGGATCACTCCTAGTTTGTTCTAGTTGAGCATTGGAAGATCCATCATCGAATGATTTTTGTAGCAGTTTTACATGCATTGGGTAGATTGAAGGAGTGAGATTTCAAGGTTTTTCTAAAATAAATTTTTTCCCTTCAAATTGTAGTTTAAAAAAAAAATTCCTCACTCAAATCTATTTCTCAAAATTCTATTTTTTTCCTAGATTATTGTAATTTTTTCTATTTTTAGTTTTTTTAACAAAAAAGGAAATTACATTATTGTCAAAAATAAAAATAAAAAAATATTAAAAAAATCACAAAGCTTTATATATAAAAAAAAAATTATTAAAAAAAAAAAGTTAAAAAAAATAAATAAGAAAAATAAACAAAAAAGTGTGTTTAAAAAAAATTTAATTTTTTATTAAAAAATAAAAAATAAAATCGTATGATTATTTTTTCATGCAAGTTTGTTTTGTAAGACCCACGACTTGCTCATCGAGGTGTGGCCTTTGCCAAGGCCATTCGGCCATTACCATGTTCAATTTTTTTTCACATTTTTTTTAATTTAAAAAAAACAAAATTTGTGAAAGCCAAAAAAAAACTAGATCAAGTAACAATTTCTAGAACATTGCCAATTGCTGCATCTTTGGGTTTGGTAGAAATTACAAATAAAAATTAGAAGAAATAAAAAAAAATATTGGGTTCTGCCAAATTCTCAAATTCTTTGGTTTTTTATCAAATTTGGATTGCTAGAAATAAAAATCTGGGGTTATTGAAAGCAATTCAAACACCATATTTTCCATGCCCATTCAAATTTAGTTGCTTCAAATTGGGAAACTGATTTTTTTTTAAATTCTATTTTTTTTCACATAGAAAATGCAAATTTTTTCAAAATTTTGAAAAAAAGAGCCAGATTTAGTAGCCCACCTACAATAGTCAACTTGGCTGGTAATTCAAATATGAATAAAATTCTAGTTTTTATACACATGGGAAATGTTTAAAAAAAAAAAAAAAGAACAATTTTTTTTGGGTCAAATTTGGCAGGGGTCTCTAACTTTGGCAGCATCTCTAAACTTGATAGATTTTTCCAAATCTGGCAGCATTCTCTAAATTTGGCAGTAGTTCTGATAAAGTTGGTAGATTTATAAAATTATCAACAATTTTGATAAATTTGATGACATGGTGGATGGACCCCCTCTCCATTGGGGTTCTTTGCAGTTCAACTTCAAACGACCCTATCTTGATCATAGGACCTCTGATTTTTGAGCAATTTTTTTTGATTTTGGCTATTTCCCCCCCCTCTACATGGTGGCATAGATAGTTTATACATTTGATCAATGGTTATATAGTAGTCGGTACTTTTTCACAAGTTTTACAGGCATGCCATCCATTTTGGACCTCTCATGACTCTGTATGGGCTCATTCAAAATCTATTTTAAGTGATTTTTTTTTAAAAGTGCATATTTTTTCATGTACTTCACAGATATGGTATTATTTTAAATCATTGTCTTATAAAATTTTCACTTAATTATTCTTGCATTCTTTTGCTAAAGTGTACACCAATTGTAATCTACCACTTAGCCATTGTTACAATTGAAATTTGTAATTGCACTAATTATAAAGTGCCAATTTTTTTTTTGCTTAGGGGGATTCTTGATTTAGTGGATTTTGGAGGGGTTGTGTTGGTGTCTTGATCTCCACATTGTGTGTGTATTTGCATTAATTTTACTATGGCTAATCCTACATTTCCTTTATTAACTCCATATAATTACAATACATGGAAATCACATGCATGGAGTGTACTAAAGGGGAAAAGATACACCCACTACATTGAGGGTACATTTTCAGAACCCTCAGATCCCAAGGAAAATACTGCATGGTTAATTGAACACACTAAAGATCTTGGTTATCTACACACATTCATTTCCTTAGATATACTATTTCACATTGATCAATGTAAAAATCCTAAAGAGGCATGGGACATCCTTAAGAAATTATATGGTAAAATGGATGAGGTTCAAGGGTATCAAATCGACAATGAACTCTCTAATCTTGATATGTCTTCTTTTGACAATATTCAAGACTATGTCACTAAGGTAAATGAACTCCACACACAACTCAAAGAATGTGGACTTGATAAGAAAGATGTTGAAGTAATTTTTAATGTGCTTGGCAAGTTTCCTATTGAATATGCTGCATTTGTATCTAGCTTTCATACTCATTGATTAATAATGGGTCAGGCCTATATTATGCCCATATTTGAGTCATTTAGTGAAATGCTAATGATTGAGCAAACCAAGTTGCTCACTATGGGTCTTATCAAACCCTCTAAGTCACATGCATTAATGGTAGGATCTCCTCAACATTCTAAAGGTCCTAAGCAGTAGAAACAACACATGCCAAAGCCATGAAAAGTACCTCCACAGTCTTCACATTTAGCAATAGTAGCATCAACATCCTACAAGAAGCAAAAGGATTTTTAAGAGAAAAGATGACCAACTTGCTCATATTACAAGAAATATGGTCATGATGAACATCATTGTTATGCTAAATAAGTTGATGAATTGAAGCATTTGCTCAAGAAGAACAATATCAAATTACCATCATCTTATACAAAGGAGTCATCTCCTTCTACTTCTTCACAATCTAAGAAAGGGAAATCTCAAGCACTTGTCGCAGTTGGCAAGTCTTCTTAACAATAGATACTTGACTCTAGGGCCACACATCATATGGGTTCTAATCAAGAATAGTTTTCTTTATTGGAACATTGTTCGTTGCCCCACATTCTCACAAAAGATGATACACTGGTGGAAGTTATTAGAAAAAGATCAGTTGTAATGCAATAAGGCACTTTTTTGGACCTACTTTGTGTTCCATATTTATGTGCCAACCTTCTCTCAGTCTACTAGATCACACATCTTGGGAATGAAAAGAAAGTTGAGTTCTTCCTAGATTCAGTAGAAATTCAAGATATCGAGGATAATGCCTTAGTTGTAATGGGAAAAGCTGATCATAAGTCTCAGTCATATACATTCTCCCATTTTGTGCCTCATTCCCCTTATACTACTTTTCTCACTCATACATATTCAGTGACCAAACTATGGCATGAGTGGTTTGGCCATCTCAACTACCACTATCTTCAACAGCTCAGCTCAAAGGATATGGTATAAGGACTCCCTCCCATTCAGTTTTCCAATGGCATATGTTCAAGATGTACAATCAGCAAGCATCCATAAGAGAAGTTTGACAAAGGATCATCTTAGAGGGCTTCACAAGTCCTTGAATTGGTTCATAGTGATCTTATGGGCCCATTTCCCACATTGTCTTTTAGCAAAACCCATTATGTCCTCACTTTCATTGATGACTATTCACGATTTACTTGGGTCTACTTCCTTCATCAAAAGAGTGAAGTTTTAGCTAGTTTCTAGACTTCAAGGCTCATGCTGAAAAATAATTTGAAAAATATCTCAAAATTATTCGCATAGATAATGGTCAAGAATATGTGAATCATCACTTTGATCAATTCTACGCACTTGAAGGGATCAACCTTCAACATTACATTATCTACACACCCCCAAAAAATGGTGTTTCCAAATGAAATAATCATACCTTTAAGGAAATGGAAACTTGCATGATACATGCTCACTCTCTTGGTCCAAAATTTTGGGCCGAAGCTATTAATTGTGCCACTCACATTCAAAACCACATTCCTCATAAAACCTTGAAAGGTGTTACTCCTTTTTAATCTTACTGTGATCAAAAACCTATTGTAGGACATTGTCAAGTCTTTATCTCCCCTGCATTAGCATGCATTCCTTTAGAGAAATACAAAGCTCTTCAACAATAGAGTCGATATTGCCTTTTTGTTGGCTATTTCGATGGTGTCAAGGGATATTGACTTTTGGATCCAGAGACAAAGGAGATTTTCATTGCAAGGAGTGTTAAATTTGAGGAGATAGTTTCTTCCTTGGCCTCTAACACTCCATCTCCTCCATCCACATTGGAATCTGATGATAGTGATTTAGATGATTCATCATCACCTCCATTAGGGCCATCTTCAACAACTACTATAATCCCATCTTCATCATTACCTTGATGGGTTTGACAGACCCTTCAATCAGTAAGTACATTTTTTGGGGATCCTTCAGACACTCTGAGGACTCGATCACAACATCATCATCTTCTACATGTATACATTTCCATCGCTTTTGACCCACAATCTTTTCATGAAGCATCTAGTCATGCTGAGTGGGACTCAACAATGGAGGAAGAATACATTTTCTTGATGAGGAACAACACTTGGGATTTAGTACCCCTTCTAAAGGGAAGGAAGATGGTTCATTATAAGTGGATCTACCGAACTAAATATGTAGTGCATGGAATAGTTGATAAGTTCAAAGCATGCCTTATTTTCAAAGGTTTCTCACAAGTTCCTAGGGTTGACTATACTAAGACCTTTACACCTATTGATAAGATGAACTCCATTCATTTGACTCTTGATATAGATACAACTAATGGTTGGGTTATACATCAAATGGATGTGAAGAGTGCATTTCTTCATGGGGATCTTCAAGAAGAAATTTACATGGAGAAACCACAAGGGTTTATTAAAGAATCTTCCTTGGTCTATCACTTGTGAAAGTCTCTCTATGGCCTCAAATAGGCCCCTCAGTATTGGTATGCTAAGATGGACTCATTTCTTCTATCAACTAGCTTCTCATGTTATCACTCAGATCCCATTGTCTACATTCTACGACAAAATGACTCCCATTTACTTCAGTCCTCTATGTTGATGACTTAATTCTTACTAGGAGTTCTTCATCCATCATTGACAACATCAAATCTGCTTTACATGAATGTTTTTTATGACTAACTTGGGCCTTTTGCACTAATTTCTTAGGATTGAGATCACCCAATGTTCTTCTGGGGTCACACTTGCATAACCCAAGTATGCTCTTGAAATTTTTGCTTGATTTAATATGGTTGATTGTAAGCTTGCACTGACTCCCTTCCTATTTGGAGTTAAGCTTGAGGTGAAGTGTTCTACTCCACTAGTTGATGCCACTTTGTATCATTAACTTGTTGGAAGTCTCATCTATTTGATGCACACTCACCCCAACATTTATTTTACAGTTGGCATGGTCTCTTTATTTATGCAAGAGCCACATGAACTTCCTTGGAAAGTAGCCAAATGCATCCTACATTACATCCAACACACTCCTCGACATGGGATACATTATGCAACAGGGATCAATCTTGACTTGACTAGATATACAAATTCTAATTGGGTTGGAGAATTTGAGGATTGTAATTCCACATCTGGATACAAATTTCTCCTTAGTTTTGTCCCCATTAGCTAGTAGAGTAAGAAGCAACATGCTATTACTCTATCTTTAACTAAAGCTGAGTATCGAGGGGCTATTAATACTACTACTGAGGCTATTTGGCTTCAAAGTATTTTTAATAAGTTTAACATCACCATTCCATAACCATCTATCATTCTTTGTGATAATCAAAGTACCATCAGATCTCGAAGAACGTCGTTCATCATCAAAGGACCAAACACATCAAGATCCATATGCACTACATTAGGGAGCTAATTTAGGAGCAAGTCATTGATCTATTCTACTTTCCTATGATAGAGTAAGTTGTAGATATCTTCACTAAACCTTTCATTGAGAGTAAGTTCCATCATTTTCAAACTATCTTAGGGGTGCAGGACATTGCTTCTCGAGGGGTAACTTGACCTTCCTTCATCATCTTCTCATGGGAGGAGTTTTTTACTATGAGTTTTCTCCTTCTCTTATGTTTTGAGGGGATTGGTGTGTACATGGGTACCTCATCAAAACTTTTTGCTGTGACCCATTTCTTATTTTTTGCATGATTGAATAAACCCCTAAGTTGCACTTAAGGGGGGGGTGTTGGTGTAAATAGGGTTATTTCTTGTCTAGTTCCACTGTCAGGTATGAATGAGGTTATTTTCCTAACTAGTTCCACTAGTTTATTCCTTTCACACCTTATCTAGTTTAGTTTACTTAGGTGTTTGTCTCACCTCATATGATTATGACACTTTTCACAAACCTGTGTAGGATTGGTGAGATGTTTGTCACACCTATTAGGATCATGACACTTGTCACAATGATATACAGGGTTGGTTAGAGGTATTTAGTATAAATACCCCCTATGTAAGCTTATTTTATTACACCAATTTAATGAATGATTCATGCATTGCCTTGACTTTAGTATTTCATTCTCATTCTCTAATCTACTTGCTATCCTAAGCTTATTAGATTCTTGACCAATATTTCAAATGGATTGGATAAATATGTCATGGATAACACATGTGGGCACACATGGCCTATTTAATAAGGATGCATATACCTATCACTAGTTCAAATGAGGAAAAAAGTTATTATGTAACATAAAAGTCAAAGGAGGGAAAATTTTTACCAGTCTTTGCTAAATTTTCAATTATAGCTAGTGAGACTTAAAAATATCTAAATAAATTTAAGGGTTTTAGGTTTTGGTCAATTTTACATATTATTTATTTTATTTGGATATAACTTAACTCTATCCATTGAAACCATATGCCCAAGGTGTCATGACTTGACCCTTTGATACTGTGATTATGACTTTATACAACATAGTTTTCTTGATCTAGATGTTATTTAGACTGGAAGTTTTAAATGTGATTATAATTTTGACATTATGTTTGAGTTCAACTTACTATTATATTACTGATTGGTGCCAAAGTAGATGATTATATTGATTCACTATATCATGCTATTTATTTGTATAGTATAAATTATGTTTTTTACATTATACCATGTTCAGATACTATTGATGTACATTTTCATGACTTCAGGAATAGGTTATATGAGCTAAGCTCGGTGGTAGAACTCAAAAATTTGGGTGTCATGAAAAAGATAATTGGGCAGTCAATTGACATAGATAGTTAGAGTAATGAGAATGAGATCTTGAGCCATTGATACCTCTCCTATTTTTGTTTTAGTCATGTTTGTTGATTTTTAGCTTTGCCTTGCTTGGACATATAGAGTTATGAATATTGTTATTCTAGTATGCTTGTATTGGTTTTTATTGTCCATTAATTATTTTCCTAGCCTTTGGTATGCTATTTGTGCTCATTTTATGGTCTTTTATGCTTTTTGAGGTTATACCAGTTGTAGGGTTTGGTGCCATTTGATTAGTTTCTTGTGTTGGCATTCTTGACTTATGTTATGTGGAATGGTAAGCTATTGATAATTTAATTTTTTTAATGTAACCTTGGGAGCATTATGTTATTCACTAAAGTGTTGAATTTAAAGGGACCGTATGTTATTTCATTAGGTTTTCAAACTATTCGTGATGTTATAGGATTCTTGGGGCCATTTTGACTTACCCCTTTAGAATTATTACAAAACTTGGTTGATGTGATTAGGTTTCTTGTGATCATTCGTTTTGTTTATTTTTTCCCACTCAAATTGAATCTCAAATTTTGGCAAAAGGAATTGGTGAAGCTTTTAATTGCACTAGTTGTTTTTCAAGCTAAAACCCTAGGGTAAAAATAATAGTGGATGAGTGAGAAATGATAGTTTTCATCATGTAGGCCATTAATGTCAATGAGGATAAAATGGGGTTCATGGAGAGAAGGAAATGTTGTTGGTTTTCTAGGTTATGGTTAGAAAAAGAAAAAAAGCACTCACCACATTCCTTATTTGTAAGAACAACATTAGCTCCAAGTAAGTGGTGAATTGTTAATTTTTCATTATGTCTTATGGGATACAAGTTCAATTATGTTAGGGGATAAAACCCTAATGAGACTAAATGTTTTTAGGTTCACCACGAAGTCATAAGACTTCATAGAGAACCTACATTTGAATTATAGGTTCACCAGGATATATGGGTTGTTATGCATATTAGGGTTTGAGTGGTAATTGTTATTTTTGATTTTGTTCTTATTTATTGTGTTTGCCTCAATTTTGAGCATCACTGCAAGCTTATGGATTGAACAAATTTAGCTAGGAATGGTTTTTTGTATGTTGGGTTATTTATTTCATTATTGGTGTTTTGTAGCCTTTTAGTTATTAATTAGAATCCTGATGGAAATCAAAGTTCATTTGTGATTCGAATTAGTGTATAATGTCTCCTGCCTTAGGATGCTTAGTCCTTTGTTGTTTTTATTAGCTTGAGGCATATTTTTAATAAGTAATTGTGGTATGGATGTGTATGAACATTTCTTGTGAAAAAACTACTAAGTTATTTTATTGTTGCTTGGAAATTGTTTAGATGTAAGTAATTTTTGGTTTATTTATTTAAATAAATTGGAATGTGAGAGTATTGGGGTCTTAATTACTCCTTAAATACTTTGAGACATTAAATTGATTAATGGCATGCGAATGGATATAGGAGAGATGTTAATTATTGGCTTGGTTTAAATTTTGAACCTTTCTTATTATAAGTTATCATTGTAAGTCTTGCCTACAATTTCATTGGAGGAGGCAATGTAAGTTTGTTAATGTTTATAATTTCTTGAGTGGTAGTGGTTACTTGTACAAGGTCAAGTGAATTAACTGCATATTCATCCTTGTTGAGTATAAGTACTATTGTTAGTAATCTCTATTGAGAAAATGTCTCATTGGGGATTGATTTGTTGTTATGACTCCTTTTGATTATGATTTTTATTTTATTTTAAATGTTGGCTTGATCTCAAATGCTTTTTCATGTTATTTTTGAACCTTGATTTTTGAAATCCACCATCGATCTGATGGTTGGGGTGGTTAGGGCCACCAATGGTTGGGCTCTTATAACTAGGCATGAGGATTTTCTCTTTAGGGAGTGTTCATTTTTAGGTTTATATTGGTGATTATACATACATACATACATACATACACACACACACACACACACACACACACACACACACACACACACACACACACACACATACATACACATATATATATATACATATATACATATATACATATATACATATATACATATATATATATATATACATATATATATATATACATATATATATATATACATATATATATATATATATATATATATACATATATATATACATATATACATAGATATATACATATATATATATATATATACATATATATATATATATATATATATATATATATATATATATACACACATATACATATACATATACATATACATATACATATACATATATATATATATATATATATATGTATGTATATATATATATATATATATATATATATATATATATATATATATATATATATGAGTTTATTTGAATGCACTTCTGTCCTCATTATATATTATAATAAAATTGATAAAGTGAAGAATATATTAATCTCATATATATAAGTTTATGTGAATGCACTTATGTCCTCATTATATATTGTAATAAAATTGAGAAAGTGAAGAATATATTAATCTCTTATTGGATTTTACTAAATTAATCTTTCACTTCTTGTTACATTTCAAAAATATATGGTTGCATGGTCATATTTAGGAACACGTATAATCTATGTCATAAGGGTACGCTGGAAATGGTTAAACTTATGTAGGACCATAGTCAATCATTCTATTATATTCATTCCTTGCCTGCATACATTGTGAGCATATTCAGGTTGTTAAAATTTTAGTGGTAATTGTATTATTTGATAAGAAGCTTATGGTAGTCATTCAGAAGCTTAACTACTACATTAAACATAGATAGTTCCTTTACCATGTTTAAATAGATTTAATTTTTATGAAGATTGAAATAGGGAAGTGTGTTGGATAGTAATGGAGAAATATTACTAGTTTAACCTCTTGAATTACTATGGACCTAATTGATGATTGTATTTGGTATCAAGTTTAAATCTTAATTTTTTTTTTACTTTGAAAAACATGCAAAACAATATTAGTGTAAGTAATCTAGCTTTATTTTTACACTGGTTTTATTTAATATAAAAATTGACCACTATTTATAGCTTACTTGTTAGCTTTAAATGGAAATTAGTGTTATTCTTAAAGTAATTTGATCGATTTGATTACTATCTATTATTAGAACTCAAATTGACTGTTGGAAGTTGTTACTATTATCATAATGTTGTTCTAAACCTTATGGTATTCAATTCCATGTTAAATGGTGAATCTAATCCTATGTGACTATATTGGTTTATTGTTGATGGTTATTCTGATTATATACTGTGTAATGTGGTGCTTGAGTTATAAAACTACACCATTAGGTAAACATGTGGACCATCATTACAATTAATTTTGGTTCATGAATTACCCTTTTCTTTTGATTGGATTTGCATGGTTAATAAGATTGAGACAATGGAAAATTATGACTTGTTGTTTGTTTGTTTGTTTAATGTGAGCTAAATAGTTTAGAATAGTTATGTTCTAATTCCATATGAATCAATTAAATGGATAATTGGCTTATATCAAATTGTCTAAGTAGAGGTAAATATTGCTATTAACATTATAATTTTTGGAAATGAAATAAGGTTCCTAGTAATTTTTAATTGATGTTTGCATAAAATTGTTGTACATTGTGGTGGTAATAGAAAATTGGTTTTTATTTTATGACATAGGTTGCCATGGTTGCATTTTTAGGCCTTGTGCCATTCTAATAAAAGAATGTAGGTTCTAAATTTCTTGTTTAGTTTCCTTTAATTGGAAGGTATATTGTTAGGCTTTACCTTTTGACTTTATTAATGGTCCACATGGTCTTAATACAAAAAGGGGTATAATGATCCTTGAGGGATATCAAATAAGATAAGTGGTAAAGTAATCCCCTTTTTTCATGTAGTAAAGCATATAGATGCAATTATGCAATTGGGATGTTATTTTAAATTTAAATTAAGTCATGATAATGAAGAGATGGGAAATGATAAATATTATAATGTAGAATATAAGAATGGTTGTTGAGGCATCTGTATTTATTTAGATTAACATTAGCATAATAAACTTAGTAAACTTGCATTAATAAAATGTGACCAAAGGACAAGCAGTCAGGAAATAGAGGTTAAACCACTATTTACTAATTTGTAAGATGGTTGAGGATATTGAATGTGTGGATTTAAAAAATTAGCTTTACTAATTGTATAAGATATAACATGATTACCTCTTATGGGGTACTATCTATTTGTTCTATGAATCATTAGAACTTATTTTGCATTTAGATGCCAAATCAAATGAAAATCTATCTTATAACTAGTATGTTAAACCTAAATGACCATGGTGCAGTGATTCATGAGTTTTGGTCTTGAACGAGTGGCCAAAAAGGATAACACAAAGACATGGATTCTATTATGTGGATTTGAAAGGAAATTAAAGTGTTTAAAAATATTATATTTTATTTCTTTTGGATAAAGGCTTGTAATTTTTTTCTTACTAATTTTAGAATGTTACAATTCTTATCTATGCATAGCTTAGTATGATGATTCTTTTATTGAAAATTTTGGGCATTGTAATAAAACTATTAATTATTATTAGTTCATGATATATACATTAGGTTGTGTGATAGGTTACTCTTTCACATTCTAATGCTATGTATGTGGCCTAACTGAGGTTATTAGTTGTTAATTGATTAGTTACCTAAACATGAGTAAACTAACCTTTTCTGCCAACCATTAATTTGACCACTAGGGATAACAAGATGCTTACTTAAGGTTATATACCCTCAAATGATCATCTAAGGAATACAACCACATGGGTCAAGTTCTGAGTGGATCAGTGTGGACCCACATATTGATGTACCCTAAACTATATGTTTTAGTGGCCTCATTCTCTTTCTTATAGAACTCTCTATTAATGTTTACCCCTAGATAAAAATTTGTAATGACCCAATCCAGTCATGGTTAAGTTCACACATGGAAGTGCAAAAATGAAAAAAATATATCTACATGTTTAGAAGTGTGTATCAAGCCTTGCACGTAATTCCTTTCATACTCTGACTCAACTAAATAATAATAATATTTTTTTAAAATTTATTATTTGGGGTTGTGACAACCTAGTATTAGAGCATGGTTACTACTCTAACGAAAATCTACAAGGTGGTTTCCTAAATTTTTACTCTACTTAAACCATACTTCTATGCCTTCTCAAGAATATGGTTAAAACTAGACTTGGTAATGTTCGTAATGAAAATGATTAAGTTAATGATATACCAATAATAGGAGGGGGTAGAATAAGAGGTAGGGGATATGGTGTTTGAAATATAAATTAGAATAGAGTTGCACCTCCTCTCAATAATGTTTCTAGCATTAATGATGAACCTAATCCTAATGCATCCAAGGATAACCCTATTGATAAATAGTAAAAGTTATTAATGGGATCCCAAAAACCTTGAATACTATTCAAGACAAGATGGAAAATCAAGAGTGTATATTGAATAATCTAAATGGTGTTCTTCATGAAGAAATGCCTTACTTAGAGAATGGTCAAGTGGAAACATAGATGCTCCAAGAAGTACCATTAATTATGGTTGAACCAATCATGAAGGAAATCAAAAAACTTCCACCACCCACCTTTTTAGGTGAATAATATGCAGATGTAACTGATGCATGGATTGTAAATTTGTAGTACTTAAATCTATTGAATATACCATCTAATGTAAAAACTAGGGTGGTGTCCTATTAACTACTTGGACCTGATGAAATATGGTGGAATCACCTCTCTGTTTTAGAGGGATATCAACCTATGAATATTTCTTGGGTAACATTATAAATTTAATTCTATAAAATGTACTTAAGTGCCAATTTAAAATAAAGGTAGTAGTTTAGGACCAAAAATCTATCTCCTATATCCAAGAGTTTTAAAAAATTAACTTATAATCATAAATTTTATGGAAATAATAGAAAGTTTAATAGATTTCAAGGGAAAAACATAAATTTTAGATCCAAGGCTCTTAAAAAATGAGTTCTTATAGCAAGGAACAACATCAAAACAACCAACATGGACCAACCATGGGAGAAAATACTATCCCTATAACTCTATAATGGTCTGTTGTTTGTTGTAAATGCAGTGATAACCACTACTACAAGGACTACCCCAAGATAAAATTATGACAAATAGAAAACCATCAGGTATATGTTATTGTAGATAATAGGAAAGCTAATTTTTAGGTCACCCTGATCAAATAAAAAGGTATAATAAACAAAATGTTTTATCTTTTTTAATTGACTCTGGTGCAATAGACAACTTTATTGTACCAAATATTGCTAACAAATGTAAAATTAAACCTATTTATATAAGAGAAGGATGGGAAGTTGAGTTTAGTACTAATAATAGGGTACTTATACAAGAATACTTAAAATAAGCTGAGATTGACTTAGTTATTTTTTAGATCCAAAGTAAATCTATTTTTTAAGCTTTTGGGGTCCTATGATGTTATATTAAGCATGTACTAGTTACAACATCACCAATAAGCACTTTATTTCGCTAGAA
The DNA here is from genome assembly GCA_037957365.1 of Torreya grandis. NCBI lineage: Eukaryota > Viridiplantae > Streptophyta > Pinopsida > Cupressales > Taxaceae > Torreya > Torreya grandis. The sequence continues at coordinate 974,618 of JARHVA010002908.1, read as the reverse complement.
ATAAAATACAATGCATTAATGACTTGGGATAACATGTATAAAAATAAGGCATCCAAGGGATAAAAACTTAGAAGTTACTTTCATCTCTATAGTTAAAAAGGGATCTAAAAAGGGGTGTAAACTTTATGCAGTTCAGTTTTAAGGGATTTTATGGATGTTTTTCTTAAAAAACTACTAATTCTTCCACCTAAGCATGAATTTGATTTCTCAATAGATATTTACAATGTGCTGTCGATGCATCCAAAGCCCCAATCGAATGAATGTGGTTGATTTAAAAGAGTAAAAGTTCTATTGCAAGAAATTTTTGATAATGGGTGTATCAATCCAAGTGCTTCTCCTTGGGGTGATCTAATGTTTTTTGTGAATAAGAAAGATGGAAATTTAAGGCTACGCATTGATTATCACATGCTTAACAAGGTAATGATAAAAAATCAATATCCATTACCAAGGATTGATGATTTGTTTGATCAAATGAAAGATATAATGATATTTTAAAAAATTGATTTAAGATTGGGATATCATTAGATAAGAATTAAAGATGAAGAAATTTAGAAAAACAACATTTTGAACTTAGTATGGCCACTGTGAGTTTATTGTTTTGTTATTTGGTTTAACCAATGCACTAACTACATTTATGAACTTAATGAACAACATATTTAAGGATTTTATAGACAAGTTTGTGCTTGTATTTATTGATGACATCCTCATTTTATTAAAAGGATAAGGCTTAACATGATCAACATTTAAGGTTGGTTCTAAAAAGGTTAAGATAACATAAATTAGATGGAAATTAGTCTAAATATGTCTTCTATCAATTTGAAATACATTATTTGGGCCACACTATCTCTAATAAAGGTATTAATATAGACCCAGCTAAAATTTAGTTTATTCAAGAATGGATTGATCCTACTAATGCACATAAGGTGCACAATTTTATGGGGCTAATTGGGTATTATCATCTTTTTGTGGAATACTTTTGTCACCTAGACAATTCAATCACTCCCTTATAGTGTAAGGGCAAAAAAAAATTGAATGGACACCTGAATGTGAAGAGGCTTTCTAAAATCTTAAAGAGATGTTGACAACCCCAATTTTGATTATTCCTAACCCAAATGGTAATTTTGAGATTTGTGATAATGCTTCTAAGAGGACTTTGATGGCAGCTCAACTCAAGGTGGTAAGGTGGTGGCCTATGAGTCATGTAAGTTCAAGGAGAATGATAAAAATTACCCCAATAACGAATTTAGAGTTTGATTCCATAGTGAATGATTTGAAGTAATGAAATCATTTCCTATTGGGAAAGCATTTTAAGGGGAAATCTGATCACTGTAGCCTAGAACACTAGTTTCTTAGGACAATTTTAATGCATGCCAATAAAGATGGCTATAATTTGTCATTAATTTTGACATTGACATATTTTATGTCAAGGGAAAGTAAATCATGTTGTTGATGCAATCAATAGATGTACATACCTTGCTACCCTATTTGTAGTATAGGGAAATTTTAGGACTACTATGTTAAAACACTAACTTATTGATAAGAAATAAGTGTAAGACTAGATGATGATCCTTTAGCAAATGTGTTTGTTAATTTTTATGTTGAGACAAATGTCCTTTTGAGGCATAAAAATAGAATTTTGATACCTAAAATAGGTGACTTATGGAGGTTTATGATACAAGAATCACATACATCTCCCTATTTTACTCATCTAGGTGTCACTAAGATGACATGAGATGAAAAAGCATTATTTTTTACTTGGGATTAGGCATGATGTCTCAATTTTTTGGTAAGATGATTATAATTTCAATGTGTCAAGGCTGAACATTATCACCTAGGAATCCTATTATACCCCCATGATATACCCAAAGATAAGTGGTCTGTAATATCTCTTAATTTTATTGTTGGGTTGCCTAAATCTCTTAGTAAGCACAAAACTATTTTAATCGTAGTCGATAAGGCCACGAAGGTTGGTCAATTCAATACAAGAAATATAATAGATGACACCTCTATGTTTATGGAATGTTTTGTAAAATAGGTAGTTTAATTACATGGGATACCTTAAATGACCATTTTTTATCAAGGTAAATTATTTGCATCAAGGTTTTGGTAGACCTTGAATATAACATTCGACACTCGATTGAATTTTAGTTTGTCATACCACCCAAAATTAGATGGTCAAACTTAGAGAATCAACCAAGTGGTTGACATGCTATGAATGTATGTTGTGGACCAATAAACTAAATGGGAAGATTATATTCATTTAATCAAGTTTTCCTATAATAAATATAATCATTTGGTGCTAAAAATAGTTCCTTTTGAAACTTTGAATGGATGAAAGTGTCGAACCCCACTTGGCTAGGATAGCTTAGAAAATAGATCCATTACTAGCCTTGAGGTACTGTAATAATATGATAAGCAAATGGTCTTAATTCACTAGAATTTGAAATTTACCTCAAATCGATAAAAGATTTATGTTGATCATAAAAGAACACCTCATGAATTTTATATAGGTGACCTCAGAAAAGCTTAATTGAATTTTGAAAAACCTCCAAGCTAGCTGCATACTTTGTTAGAACCTTTGATATTGTGAACAACCTTATCCATGTTGTATATTGTTCGGCTTTGCCCCCTTTTCTATCTAGAATACATGATGATTTTGATGTTAATTTATTTATAAAATACATACCTAATCCTTCTCATGTTTTGGATTGGAAAAATCTCCTGGTTGTAGAAGAGGAAAATATCCAATTTGAACCATTGAAAATTTTAGGCCATCATAGCATTAAGTTAAGAAATAGAGAAATTCAACAAGTTTTGGTATAATGGGATTAGTTGAGTGAAAGAAGTTCCACTTAGGAAGACACATAGCTATTCAAAAAACACTATCCTTGGTTGTTTTTAAAAGTTACTAGGTTGGTTCCTATTTAAGGTGAAAAAGGTGTCATGACCTGACCCTTTGATACTATGATTCTAACTTTATACAACACAGTTTTATTGATCTAGATGTTATTAGATTGGAAGTTTTAGATGTGATTATAATTTTGACATTATGTTTGAGTTAAAATTCTTTTTTATATTTCTATCTAGTGCTAAATTAGATGATTATAGTTATTCATTATATCATGTTATTTTTCTATATAGTTTAGCTTATGTTATTTTCAATACACCATGTTCAAATACTACTGATGTCCATTGTTGTGACTATAGTAACAAGTTGTATGGGCTGGGCTCAGTGGTGAACCTTGATAGTTTGGGTGTCATGAAAAAGAGCATTGAGTAGTCCATTAACATTGATAATTAGAGAAATGAGAATGAGATCTTTAGACATTGATACCTGTCCTTTTTTTTGCAGCCATATTTTTCAAATTTAGCTTTGCCATGCTTAGACATATAAAGTTATGAATGTTGTTATCTTGATATGCCTACATTTTTCCTACATTGGTTGTGATTGATTATTGATTATTGACCTAGACTTTGGTATGCTATTTACAATCATTTTTGGGTCTTTTCTACTTGTTGAGGCTATACCAATTATAGGGTTCAGTGTCATTTTATTAGCTTAATGTGTTATCATTGTTGAATTATGTTATGTGGGATCATGGGTTATTAATAGTTTAATTTGTATTGTGGATCCTTGAGATAGTTATGCTATTTGCTAAAGTGTTAACCTTGAGGGGATCTTATGTTATTTTTTTAGGTTGTCAAGGTGTTCATGATGTAGGATTTGTGGGGCCATTTTGAATTACCCCATTGAATTATTATGATTCTTGGTTGATGTGATAATTGGTTTTGGTTATTTTTGACACTCAACTAAACTCTCAAGCTATGGTAGAAGGATTTGGTGAATCTTCGATATTTTGTTTTTATTAATTATTTTTTAGGCCAAAATATTAGGGAAAAAATGACGGTGAAAGAGTGAGAAATGGTAATTTTCATCATGTAGGCCATTAATGGTAGAGAGGATAAAATGGGGTTTATAAAGATAAGTAAATTTTTTTGGTTTTTTGGGTTCTGTAAGGAAAAAAAATAAACATTCACCATATTCCTTCTCTACATGAATGATATTAGCTCTAAGTAAGTGGTGCATTGTTAGTTTTTCATTATGTCTTATGGGATACATGTTCAGTTGTGTTAGGTGATAAAAAACTCATGAGACTAAATTATACATATTTAACATGACATCATAAGACTTCATAGTGAACTTACATTCAATTTATAGTTGCTTTCAATATAATGTAAGGCCATATGGGTCATTATGACTATTAGGGTTTGAGTGGAGATTGCCATTTTTAATTCTATTCTTGTTTATTGTGTTTGGCTCAGTTTTGAGTATCACTATGATCTTGAGGATTGAATGAGTTTTTATGGGCATGGTTGTTTTGTATGTTAGGTTATTATTTAAGTATTGGTGTTTCTTAGCCTTTGGGTTATTGATTGGAACCCTATCAAGTATTAAAGTTCATTTAGGATTTAAATTGATGTATAAGGTCTCCTCTCATAGGGCGATCAATCTTTTATTGTTTTTATTGGCTGAGGCATGTTTTTAATAAGTAATTTTGGGTTAGCTATGTATGAACATTTCTTGTGAAAATAACTATTGAGTTATTTTACCATTGCTTAGAACATGTTTAGATGTAATTAATTTTTTGTGTATTCTTTTAAATAAATTGGAATGTGAGATTATTGGGGTCTTAATTTATTTTAAATATTTTGGGCCATGCTGATTAATGACATGGGAAGGATGTAGGAGAGATTCTAATTATTGGCTTGGTTTAAATTTTGAACATCTTTTATTATAAGTTATCATTGTAAGTCTTTCTTGGGATTTAATTGAAGGAGGCAAAGTAAGTTTGTTGTTGTTTGAAATTACTTGAGTGGTAGTGGTTAATTGTATAAGGTAAATTTCATTGACTACATGTTCATCTCTATTCATTATTGGTACTATTGTTAGTAATATTTAATGAGTAATTGTCTCATTGGGGATTAATTGCTTGTTATGAATCCTTTTGATCATGAGTGTTGTCCTATTTTGGATTTTAGATTAATATCAAATGTTTACTCATGATATTTTCTAATCCCAAGTGTTTAAATCCACCATTGGGCTAATGGTTGGGGTGGTTAGGGCCACCTATGGTTGGGCTCATAGGATTGGGCATGAGGATTTTCTCTTATGGGAGTGTTCATTTTTGGGTTTCCACTGGTGATATATATATATATATATATATATATATATATATATATATATATATATATATATATATATATATATATATATATATCACCAGTGGAAACCTAAAAATGAACACTCCCATAAGAGAAAATCCTCATGCCCAATCCTATGAACCAAACCATAGGTGGCTCTAAATATATATATATATATATATATATATATATATATATATACATATCACCAATGGAAACCCATAAATGAACACTCCCAGAAGAGAAAATCCTCATGCCCAATCTTATGAGCCCAACCATAGGTGGCCCTAACTCTCTCTCTCTCTCTCTCTCTCTCTCTCTCTCTATATATATATATATATATATATATATATATATATATATGAGTTGATATGAATGCACTTATGTCCTCATTGTATATTGTAAGATGATTGAGAAAGTGAAAAATGTATTAATCTCTTATTATGTTTTACTAAATTAATCTTTCACTTCTTGTTACTGAGGATTTTCTCTTCTAGGAGTGTTTAATTTTGGGTTTCCATTGGTGATAAAGGAGGAGATTGTTGAAGTATGTTCCTATTTTTGGTGTTATGGCATAAATTTTGTCATTGATGTCAAGGTCAAGATAGATGTCAAATTCAAAGTTGATGTCATGCATGGTGAAGTAGTATGTGACAAGGTGTCTTATGACAAGAGAGAATTTGAAGGAAACCAATTATTTCTCTATTGAGAGAGAATTTTATGGCAACCTGATAATTTTTTATGACTTTGATGACATGTCAAGGTCAAGATACAAGGTAAGCATAATGCTGAGTACAAGGAACATTGTCACATCATGAGGATGTGTATGCAGATGGTTTTATAGTAGGATGGATACACATAAGTATGAGTGGATTTTTAAGGATATACAAGCTTGAATTTCAAGTGTTGAAACACTCAATTTTTTTTCCCTTCAGGGGTAAGGTCTTAAGCCTAAGCATGTAATTAGACTAGTCCTAAACTCTACCTAACCTAACGAGGAGTCTTGAGGTGTCACCAAGATATATGAAAGATGAAAATTAGTGATAGAGAATGTGAGAAGATGTTTGAAACTATATAAACATTTATAAAGTATATAATATTTTAGAAGAGGTTTCTAGGTTAGTTATTGACTTAATCTTTGCATAAAGAGACCTAGTGAGAAGGCATAGGCTTGGTAACATGTGGAGGTGAGCAATCTGAGCCTTGTGAGAATAATTTTGGTAGTTTGTGAGCATGGTATGAGATTTTATAACATTATAATGTGGTTTTGAGAACAATACAATAGGTTTCAAGGTATGTTTAAGGTTTAAGAATGACTAGAAGTTTAAGGCCTAATGTGCAAATAGACCTAGTGTAGCCTAATAAGGGGTCAAGTTTAGTTTCCAAGGTACCAAAGATCATGAGAGTATTTTTATAGGTGTGATAGGTTTTTTCAAATATGTTTACCAAGTATGAGGACATAGACTGAAGAAGAAATCATGAAATATGGTTTTGAGGTTTTTTGTGTGTACTAAATGAGGTTTTCCAAACCTGAGAAGGATTTTATTATGATTTTTGACACATACAATATTTTCATGATGAAATAATAAGTTAATGGAATTTGGGGAAGGATTCTAAATCAAGTTTCCAAGAATTGGTTTCTAGATTAAAGGCCCAACATTTATGAATGATCATTAAGACTATAAGGTGGTCTTAACCCTCTCTAAAACGCTAACTATGACTTAATATGGAATATATTATTGGAAATGGATCATAATGGTTTGTGTGATCTATTTTGGTGATTTTAACATGTAGATGAATTTCAAATATATCCATAGGTGGAATTGGTCTTATAGAAGAGTAAGCGGAAGCTACAAGAAACTCCTTGTTTCTTAGATTTTTGATGTAGTAGATAGGGTTGACCAGGTCAAAGCATGAAAATTATTGGAGGATGATATGTGATACTTTTATTTTATGTATATTAAGTTTATAATCAGGTTATATGTTTCAAATATACTAAAATATTCTTGGAAGTTGGCCTATCGCAAAAAAGGCCTAGTGAAGAAGATATTGAGAAAAATAGGCATAAGTGGGAATGAGTTTAGTGATGTGTTACACTAGATAAGGGATGGATAAAATTACATAGGGTTTTTATTAAATATATTTAAAAAATATACCATTTGAATATAATATTTTTAGATGCTTATATACAATCAAAAATTTTCTCTCAAAGTGACCTATCTAACACAATGAGGTTTGTGTAGGGTGAAGACATGAGATTGATCTAAAAGAACAATATTGTTATTTGAGACTTAATATATTTGTTGTAATTTAATATAATTATGTTTTAGGATAATATAAAAACATTATAAGTTCATAAAATTATTCACATAGGATTTCTAAGTCTTTATTTCCATGACTATGTTTTGGAGCATTCAGACAGTTTTTTTGTGTTAGCAAGTTGACGTTCCTGAGTCTTTATGCATATATTTGAAGAATATAGATAATATTAAGTTTTTAAATATGTATCATAGTTTAATTTTAATTAATTTTTATTCATGATTAATTATTATGAAGGTTTTAAAAATCAAAGGTTCTTGATTGAGGTTTGAAGCCTCTTTGCAGTTCTGAGTGAGCATATGGAAGTGGTCAGTTTGAGGTCTTTTGTCTAGTATGGTGAAGTATAATGTATATGGTGATGACATTAAGGTCATGGATTTTATATAAATATTATTTTTTTATATTTTTATATTTAAAATCTGAGTGTGTACTTCAGATATTCAAAGCACACTTTTTGGTAGTAAGAAGGGCTAATTATGAGTAGGCCTAATGGTGTGATTCAAAGAGTGAAATGAGATAAATGGTGTTGGGGACATAATGTGAGATTATAATGGGTATAAATTAAATTTTTTTGAATTTTTTAATAAATTTATGGAGTCTTAAAATGTTCCAAGGTGGTCAAGATGAAACGTGAGCCTTGAGAAGGCTTAATTACATTAAGTCTCTCTTAGGCCTAATGGTGGTTTTGCTCCTTATGAGTGGTTACCGACCTATGTACTGGTAGTTTAACTTATGAAATGTTTTTTTTGATATATTAAAAGGGTTATAAAATTATGGATAGGTTTTTGTCTAACCAATGTGTGTGAGATCAAGATTCATGTATAAAAAGAAGGTCTAATAGGCCTAATTTGACTAGTTAGAATATTGAGGGATTTGAGCAACTGAAATATAAGTTTGGAAACTAGGTAGAGGGTTTTAATACCATTATAGAGGTGAGTTTAATATTTCATGAAGTTATAATATTTATTAAATAAATGACGAACAAGGTCATATGACCTAAATATGCCAAGAAGAGGGCTAGTTGAGTGAAGAGGCTTAATAGGCTGTTTAAGAGTGATAGAAGAGTGTGAAGAGCAAAAAATGGTGATCATCATAAGTTGAGTGAAAAATAGGTGTCCAAATGTGATCAAAGGTTCTTTGTGGCTGATTTGGTACTGATTCACCTAGGGGTTTGGCGCCTCCTTAAATGTTGGTGCTTGTTAAAAGCCTAGTTGAGTTGGTGCTTGACTAGTGAGGGATTGGTGATCCTTGTGTGGTTGGTGCTTCACTAAATATTGATTAATTAATTATAAAAATATATTAAAAGCTATTTTTTAATGTATTTTATCCCCCTTGATGTTTTCCCACATATATTTTTTATGCATTGGTTGATGTATGTGTTTGAAAGAATGCTTCATGAATGATAAGTGAATTTGAAGGATTATTTTAAGGGAAATGATTCATCCCTACCTCATTAGTTTTACTTCCAATAGATTCCATAATAAATAGTGAATCTAATCCTATGTGATTATATTGGGTTATTTTTTATATCATTATTTAGATTATCGACTATGTAATTTGGTTATTGAGTTATAAAAATAAAAAATTGGGTAAGTGTGTGGAATGTCATTGCAATTAATTTTGGTTCATGAATTACCCTTTTCTTTCGATTGGATTTGCATGATTAATAATCTTGATATAATGGAAGATTATGACTTGTTATATAGTTTTTGAATGTGAGATAAATAGTTTAGAACAATTATGTTCTAATTCCAAATAGATCAATTAAAAGGATAATTGGCTTATATCAAATTACCTAAGTAGAGGTGAATTTTTCCATTAACATTGTAATGGTTATAAATGCAATAAGTTTCCTAGTATTTATTAATTGATGTTTTGAATAAAATTTGTGTACATTGTGGTGATAATAGAAAATGGGTTTTATTGTATGACACAAGATACCATGATTGAATTCTTAGGCCTTGTGTCATTCTAATAAAATAATGTAGGTCATAAGATTCTTGTTTAGTTTCCTTTAATTTGAAGGTCTATTGTTAGGATTTACCTTTTTAAGTTATTAATGGTCCACATGGTATTAATATAAAAATGGGTATAATGATCCCTTAGGGATATCAAAGAAGGTAGGTCGTAAAGAAATCCATTTTATGCCTATAATAATGTATATAGATGAGAGTATGTAATTGGGATGTTATTTTAAACTTAAATTAAGTCATGTTAACAAAGAGACATAAAATGTTAAATATTCTAATGTAGAATATAAGCATGGTTGTTGAGGCATATGTCTTCATTTTGATTAACATTATCATAATACACTTAGTAAAATTGCATTATTAAAGTGCAAAAAAAGGAAAAATAGGTCAAAAAGAGAGGTTAAACCTTTATTTAATGATATATGAGATGGTTGAGATTATTGAATGTGTGAATCTAAAAAATAGCTTTATTGATTATATACAAGCTAATGTGATGGCCTCTTATGGGGTATTATTTGTCTATTCCATGAATCATTAGAACTTATGTTACATTTGGATGCTAAATCAAATGAAAATATATATTATATCTAGTATGCTAAACTTAAATGACCATGTTTTAATGATTCCCAAGTTATGGTCCTGAACTAGTGTCCAAGAAGGATATCACGAAGACATGGATTTTGTTGTGTGAAATTAAAATAAAGTTAAAGTGTATCAAAATATTATATTGTATTAATTTTATAAATACTCTTCTATTGAAATTTATTTGCATTGTACTCAAACTATTTCTTGTTTTTAGTTTTAGATTTGTACATTAAATTGTGCAATACATTACTCTTTTAGATTATAATGTTGTCTATGTGGCCTAACTAAGGTTATTACTTGTTAATTGATCAATTCCAAAAACATGAGTAAAATAACCTTTTCCTCTAGTGATTAATTAGACCACTAGGGATAATGGGACACTTTTTTAGGGTTAAATACCCTTAGATGATCCTATAAGGAAGATAACCAAATGGGTAGAGTTCTGAGTGGATTACTGTGGATCCCCACATTGATGTACCTTGAATTATAAATTATAGTGGCCTTATCATCTTCATATCTAACCTTTTAATAATGTTTACCATAGATAATAATATATAGTGAAATAATTTAGTCATGGTTGAACTCACATGAAAGTGAAAATAAAGAACAAACATATCTGTGTCCAAAAGTTTGTAGCAGACCCTACACGTAATTTCATTTGTACTCTAATTCAAATAAATTACAATTATATCTGTGTGTGTGTGTGTGTGTGTGTGTGTGTGTGTGTGTGTGTGTGTGTGTGTGTGTGTGTGTGTGTGTATATATATATATATATATATGTATGTGTACATAAATATATGTATGTTGATGAAAACAGATCTTACACTCCTCTAAAGCCATCAACAAACTGATACAGGCCTATCTAGATCATTCATTCCTTGTAGCCCTATTTTCCCTATTTATTGGCCATAACTCTTTCTATATTAGCTCAATAATGAAAGTAAAACCATTTATGGATACCCATTAATCCCTTCTATAACATACAAGAAATATCCTGAGGTTACTTTGTACAGAATTGTACTTCCTTCTTTAAGCCCTGTTCTAATTAGCCCTCCTTGAATGCAAAACACCTTGTCCAGAGTAAAGTAAGGACTTTATAAGAAAAAAAATCATCATTATAGATACCCATTATCTTCTTTCAGGTGAATAAATCATTTTTTAGTGCACTTCTTTGGATAAATTCACTTTTCCTATATTGGCCTATGCTCTTTCCTTCACATACACCTAGGATCCACTTGGCAATTGTATTTTTCCATACTTCTCCATACTTTAGCACCTTAAAACCACTTCCAAAAGTTTAATAACATCATAAAGGGTCAAATTACAAAGTTTCAAGAGGTTTCAATCATTAAAACTCATTTTGAGGGCTAGAAGCTAAATCATGATTTTCCCTTGGACAGTCACAGGCCGAGAGCTAATTATTTTTGATGGGTGTGTTTTAGATATTTTAAAGGGTTCTAATCAATTTTATATGGTATTTTATAACCCCCTAAACCTTCTCCAATAATCACCTTGGTCATGTCAACCTTCTGTACCTTCTAATACTTAATATCTTAGTTGTCCTTGACTGTGTTTGTATGACAGTCAGCAGGGTTCATTAGTTTCTTCTCAAACACAATGGTCAAAGGGGTTCCAAGGTAATGTATAAAAATTTAAATATCTTAAATTATTTACCCAGTCATATTTTCATATCAAATATGACCTTATCAACTCATCTACCATGCAAAACATGCAACTTTCTTAACTTGCCTGTATATTGTCACCTACAGGCCTGAATTCCAATTGTTGGAGTTTTTGGACATTAAAGGGGATTCTAAACCTGTTTATTCCTTTCTTAAGTTCATAACTTCCTCAGGGACCTATTTCCATACCATTTTCAACTCCATCCAAACATTTTCATGTGGATTTTACCTTAGACAATGAGCAGTATTTTTAAATTCTTGAATATCTAGTTTAGGCCTGTTTGGGCTTCTTATACATTCAAAGTACTTTTAAGACCTCTTGTTCATATAATATCAGTTTAAACTCATTATAAACATGAAAAATAACCATTTTACATGTAATTTCCTCAATTCTATATATAAAACCATCCTTCATACACATTCACATATACACACACAACCCTGTCACCAGAATTTTCATAACATAATCACATGAAGCAAAACATTCATTCTTTCATAGATCAAATAAGAAACTTACAGTTCAATATCAAATGTTCCATGGCTTACAAATCCTTTTCTATTCCTTCACACATTATTCACATCAAATTTGATCCTTTTTCCTTAACCTTATCATCTCTTGAATGAGGTCCTCCCTCACTAATTCTCCTCTCTATCCTTCATTCTTTCTTCTTTCTCTTGAATGAGAGGACTTTTCCTCTCTGTCCTTCTCCACTTATACACCCCTCTCATCCTCTCTTCTCTTCTCTTTTTTTTCTCCTTAATGAATTTTTCTTTGTTTTTCTTTCTTTTCAAGAATCTCTCTTCCAACTTCTACGCCCAAATTGGGCTTAAGGCAACAAAAGACTGTTTTTAAGTTTTAACAATTTACTAAGGTTGAAAATAGTTTCAACCATTTCCCCTTTATTTCATCAACAATCTAAAAATCACTTTTCACCTTTTTACTTTCACTTTTTGATAATTACATTTACCTTGAAGGTGAAATTTTGAAATCTCACAATTTGGAGGGAAAACCAAAATTTGAATTTTTACACTAGAATTTGAAACTTTTGTAGATGCTCCTACATCATACTCTCCCTCTAGAAAAGATTTGAACCTTAGTTAAAATGTCATGCTTCCTCCTCACTTTAGTCTTCACTTGTATACCTGGATCCCAATGTCTTGTTGTCAATGCCAATGCTTGTGTTTGTTTGGAATAGTCTTTGTCTTTCATCTTGCTGTTCTTCCTCTTCTGGTATGTTCTTCTCCTCATCTCTTTCTCAGCTGCCATCTCCCACTTCCATGCTTCTTCATCTTCATACATATCTTCTAGATCTTCTTTGCCTTCTTGGTTCATGAGCTTCTCCAAGGACTCATGTATGTCATTTACTTTAGCTGCCTTCATACCTGCATACAAAACATTCAAAGCCACCTTAGAATAAAAATCTTTAGGCCATAAAGCCTCTTGGCTGCCTTCCCATTCTTGTTCCTTGACCAAAACTACCTTTGCCTCTTTGCTCTACTCTTGTCTTGTTTCACTCTTCCCAATGGTGTCTTCACCATGGCTTGTACCTTCTTTTATCTCTCTTGAGTGACCAAATAACTTCTCCAACATCTTCAACTCTTCCTTTAGTGAGATCTCATCTATCTCACCATCTTCATCAAACTTGGGTCCTTCTTTCTTAAGGATTACTTGTCCTTCAACTCTTATCTCATCTTTTCTTAGCTTGTCATCACTAACTTCTTCATTATACTCATCAAATACAATTAAAGCACTCTTACCTTGTGTTTCCTTGCTTTCTTCAATCTTTACTTGAAGCCATCTTGTTTGCTTTGCTGCATACTCTCCCCTTTCCTCATCATCCATCCATTTGGAACTCTCTCCTTGATGCATATTAGTCTTCATAGCTACTTTCCATTCCTCATTTTCCATAAACATATCATTAAATGCTTCAAACAACTCATTGTTCCATTCATTGCAAGCAATTGACTTACCTTTTATATTTGTATCCTCATGCTCCACCTCATTATTCTTTGAGAAGTTTTCTTTCTCACCTTTATTCTCTTGGCTGCCAAAATCACCTTCAATCCTCTCTTTTCTCTTTTCCTTCTTAGGCACCCACATCTGATTCTTCTTCTTATCATTTGACTTCACAAGCCATTTAGGCATCCTGCATCCATGCTTTTGTACCAGCACTTCCTTTTGCTTGGGAGTTTGCTTCTTCCACCATTTAGGCATCACATACCCATGCTTAAATTCTCCTTTTGAGGGCTCTATCATCTTCCTTAACTCTTGCACCTGTATATTATCAGCTTCATGCTCATAACAACAATCAAAATCAGAACTTAACACTTCATTTACCTCTTGGATAGCTTGATCTATGGAGCAATCTTTCATTTCCTTTGTGTTTGGCTGCTCTCTTTCTTCTTCTTGGCCTTCAATGGCATCATGGAATTCAGCTTCATCTTCCATCTCTTCTCTTACTTGTATGGGGTCTTCAATACCTCCCTCATGCATTAACCAATGCATCTCTTCTTCTTGGTCAACAGTAGCAAACTTAATTCTCTTTCCTCTTACACATTCACTTATGCACTTGGTGTCTTCTCTTGCACCAATCTCTTCACTCTTCAAGGCCATTCTCTTGACCTTCATAAGGCTGCTCATACCTGCATTTACCCATTCAAAGACAATATTAGAAATAAAAACAAGAGACCACAATGTCTCCATGAGTGCTCTCTTCATCAACACTCTCATCTTTCCAAGTGCTCTTCCTAGCACTTCATCTCTTATTTCTCCTCTTCTCTTGTTCTCCTCAATGAGAACCTTCTTCTCCACCTCTTCCTCTTTTTGTTGCTCTCTTGGCAACCTTCTTATCTTCTTCAAGCCTCTATGGGCTTCTCTCTTCATGGCAATCTTCTTTTGCCTTCTTTTCCTCTTCATTAGGAGATCTATTGGCCACTTCAACCTCTTCCTCATTGGCCATACCCACGCTTGCTTATCCATCTGCATCCAAGACTCATACTCATATTTAACCTTAGCTAACTCTCTCTTCAAATTAGCAATTTCTTTATCAATTACAAAACTGTCCATACCTTTGATGCTTGCTTTCTTCTTGGTGCCCTCCTATACCTTGCTACTCTATAGTGCCTTCAACAACACTTCCATCTCTGAGATCTTCACCCAAGTATTTTCCACCTTGGTCTCTTGATCCCTTGTCTCACCGAGCCTTTCTCCTTGACTGGTCTTTTGACAATCTCCTTGATCTCACCTAGGCCTTTTGCATCCTAGTCTTTTGAACCTTTTCTCAATCCTGCAGCAACTCTTATACAACACTTCATCAAATACAAATCATAAATCCAAGCTTACCTTGCTTTGGATCTTCTTCTTGAGCATTCACTTGCTCTCTTACTTTTGAGCTCTCCAAGCTTCAAACTCCATCCTTTACCTCACCCAAGTCTATTTCACCTTAGTCTTTTGGCAAACTATCCAAGCTTCTTCTTGGACCTTCACTAAGCCTTCCTTGGCTTCTTCTCTTAAGCCTCAATGGCTTGGCTGCCTTGAACCTGCAACTCCTTCACTTGATTTCTTCTCAACACAATAAAATTAACTCAAATAGCAAAGATTCTCATACCTTTTCTTCCTAGGGTCTTTTAGCACTTGTTTTGCCAATCCTCTTGCCAAATCTTGTAACAACTCATTAGAAATGATAACCAACAACAAATTAACAATTCCCAAGAGCTTCAAGCTCTGATACCAAATGATGAAACTTTATCTTACACTGCTCTGAAGCCATCAACAAACTGATACAGACCTATCTAGATCATTCATTCCTTGTAGCCTTGTTTTCCCTATTTATTGGCCATAAATATTTCTATGTTAGCTCAATAATGAAATTAAAATCATTTATGGATACCCATTAAGCCCTTATATAACATATAGAAAAATATCCTGAGGTTACTTTGTACGGAATTGTACTTCCTTCTTTAAGCCCTATTCTAATTAGCCCTCCTTGAATGCAAAACACCTTGTCCAGAGTAAATTATGAACTTTATAAGAAAACCAAGAATCATTATAGATACCCATTATCTTCTTTCAGGTGAATAAATCATTTTTTAGTGCACTTCTTTGGAGAAATTCACTTTTCCTATATTGGCCTATGCTCTTTCCTTCACATACACCTAGGATCCACTTGGAAATTGTCTTTTTCCATACTTATCCATACTGTATCACCTTAAAACCATTTCCAAAAGTTTACTAACATCATAAAGGGTCAAATTCCAAAGTTTCAAGAGGTTTCAATCATTAAAACTCATTTTGAGGGCTAGAAGCTAAATCAGGATTTTCCCTTGGACAGTCACAGGCCGAGAGCTAATTATTTTTGATGGGTGTTTTTTAGTTAGTTTTAAGGGTTATAATAAATTTTATAGGGTCTTTTTTAACCCCCTAAACCTTTTACAATAATCACCTTGGTCATGTCAACCTTCTGTACCTTCTAATACTTAATATCTTAGTTGTCTTTGACTGTGTTTGTATGACAGTCAGCAGGGTTCATTAGTTTCTTCTCAAACACAATGGTCAAAGGGGTTCCAAGGTAATGTATAAAAATTTAAATATCTTAAATTATTTCCCCAGTCATATTTTCATATCAAATATGACCTTATCAACCCATCTACCATGCAAAACATGCAACTTTCTTAACTTGCTTGTATATTGTCACCTACAGGCCTGAATTCCAATTGTTGGAGTTTTTGGACATTAAAGGGGCTTCTAAACCTGTTTATTCCTTTATTAAGTTAATAAATACCTCAGGGACCTATTTCCATACCATTTTAAACTCCATCCAAACATTTTCATGTGGATTTTACCTTAGACAATGAGCAGTATTTTTAAATTCTTGAATATCTAGTTTAGGCTTGTTTGGGCTTCTTATACATTCAAAGTACTTTTAAGACCTCTTGTTCATATAATATCAGTTTAAACTCATTATCAACATGAAAAATAACCATTTTACATGTAATTTCCTCAATTCTATATAGAAAACCATCCTTCATACACATTCACATATACACACACAGCCCTGTCACCAGAATTTTCATAACATAATCACATGAAGCAAAACATTCATTCTTTCATAGATCAAATAAGAAACTTACAGTTCAATATCAAATGTTCCATGGCTTACAAATCCTTTTATATTCCTTCACACATTCTTCACATCAAATTTGCTCCTTTTTCCTTAACCTTATCATCTCTTGAGTGAGGTCCTCCCTCACTAATTCTCCTCTCTATCCTTCATTCTTTCTTCTTTCTCTTGAATGAGAGGACTTTTCCTCTCTGTCCTTCTGCACTTCTACACCCCTCTCATCCTCTCTTCTCTTCTCTT